>BJFM01000410.1:80068-110619 GCA_016586285.1 Arothron firmamentum
ATATATATATATATATATATATATATATAAACAAAAAAACAACAAAGAGAAGCTTTGGTTGAAAAGCTGGGAAACTGTTACAGCAATTCAAAAACAACAACTTAAGTAGGAAAATGAAGTAATAGAGACAAATATTTAAACACAAAACTTGGAAAGTGTCGGTAAACCACACTGTGACAGACTGCTGGTATCGCTGAGTCTTTTACTGCTTTAGGCCTCCACAGTCTAATGGAGAGAGTGGGAAGTCATGCCCCACTGGAAATACAAACTGGATTAAGAATGCTGGTCATTTTCAGAGTAAAAAACCTGCTGTGACAGAAATCTGGCAGCAGTTCAGGTGGCTCTGCTACCTAAATGCCACTTTCTACATGAAATTCAAATACCAACAATTGTCATGTTAATATGCACACATCCATAACGATAAATGATTACACTTATCAGTGCAACCATTAGAAGTGCATCACAGTGGTAGTGGACATCTTCTGTGAAGATGTCCACTACTGGGTTTAGTTTTGGAAACCCTTTCACCATAAAGATGTCATCCAAGTTGCTTTAGCACCTGGGAAACTTTGCAACCATCCAACCGGAAAAGATAAGAAGGTGAATAATGGAAGGACCACAAAGAACAACAGAAACATCTGTCCCCTGCTGAAACTCACCGTTGAAGCACCAAATGCCACTTCAAGGGACTAACAAACGGAGGGAGAAATCAACATTCTGATTAAAATGAATTAGCATTGTGGGCTATTATTATTCTTATTTTTTTATTCTTACATAAAAAGCAATATAAACATATATAACCACACACACACATACACACACACACACACACACACACACACACACACACACACACGCACACACACACACACACAGATGAACCAAGATTTACCATGATGTTTTGCTACTTAACTGACTTTTTTTTACTTGATGGGAAACAGACCCCAGCGGGAGTGAAAAGATCCAGTGAGACAAAACTCTGTGGTCAGCTTTTCCTTGAAAAGTTGAAACACATTCAGGCAATCAACAAAATTCACTTTCACCTTGCTAAAATTCCTCTCCAGATGATTAAATTTTTCAGCTTTCCGTAGGTTCTGATTAAAGTGAATTTGAATTTTTGGGGTTAAAAGCTGTTTCTTTCATTGAACCAGAGTGCCATCTAGAGTTTGCAAATGTTAGATCTCTCTCTTCTCTCCTTTGTTACATTGTAGCTTATTTAATTGATTTTATCACTATCATGTGAAATACAATTTGTATTATGTCTCTCCACTTCATCGTTGACATTATTCCATGTGTTCTTGCTGACAATTTCATAAACGAAGGTTTGGGATTTGTCCGATGAAGATTACAATATGTATTTAGCAACTTCTGATGAAGAATGAGAAAATTGGTGTTTATTCATGATTGTTTTGAGGTTAACTTTAATAATTAATGATGGCGAGAAAATATGTGATCAATATTTTAATAAAATCAAGATTCGCAACAGAAAGCCGGCGCAACTCACTCAAAAGAAGGTGATTTACATATGCAAGAGCTATCCAAGACCAAACATCCCAGACGGGGGTGTCAAAAGTTCTAAACACATGAAAATGCCCCCTCCCCACACTCTTTGCCTTCTCCGTGCTCTGTCTCCTCTTCGTTTTGTCTCTTTGCCTTTTGGCACCCTTTTGTTCTTCATTCTTCATTCTCCATTTTTCTTTGTTCTCTGTTGTCTCTGTTTCTTTGTCTATTTTTGTTACTTTCGTTTTCAAGCCAATTTTTAAGAGTTAGCATCAAACTTTTTTCTTTTACTTATCTTTAAGTTTTCAATAGAGTCATCCGGAAGCTCTGTTGCAAATAACTTTTTCCTTAATTCGTTAAAGTACCTCATCTCTAATAGACGGTACTCCAAATTATTCCAATTTTTCAAACTTTTGAATCGCGATAGATTGGTTTCGTTTGGCCAGATGAAATTAATTGACCCTGGTTCCGAAAAAATTAAGAATCTATTGGAAAGACCGCTGCTGAGTCAATGCATCCGTATCCTGGGCCGGTGCCGCACTGCCATAAAAACCAACGTCCCTGTGGGTTGAAGCGCGCAGGGAGCTGGGATACCGAGTCCAAAGGCCTACAGTGGAAGTCTGCAAGCAAGGGGAATAAATGCGCCTGCTCAAAGTAGGACCAAAAGCTCAGCTGGTGTTGGGGTCATTGACTGGTGTCTCAAAATGATTAAATTCAGATTTGACAACAGGATTTAGGTTTAATTAGGTTAATTCAATCACACGATTTCTTAGCGCCATGACCGTTCAACCAGCGTTGTCATTATAATATCATAATTAACCTGAAGTTCCATGCATAATCTAAGTTCCGTGCATAATCTTATTCATTCACCATTATCATTTATTTTCTGTTTATAAATTTTTCATTTATCGTCAGTTGTTTTCCGTTTGTTGATTGGGAAAGTAGACGCGAGTATCACTGCTTTAAAGCTCACGCTTCAAGTTAAAAACTGACTACATTTTCTTACATAACAAAATTTCTGAGTTTATTTCCTCCAGTGGGTGGAGGTGGTGCCCCCTAGAGAGTGTATTCTGAATTAAGAACTTCATCCATTAATTTCAGAAATTCTTACAAGATATGAGCTTGGCACTACACAGTAGTTGAGATGGGAGATCACTATGATTTCGAGCAGCAGCTGGGTGGCATGCCGGGTTAGGAATAAAGCGAAGCAGTGCTAGCGGGAGACTGAGGCTACATGATCAGAAAAGGTCAGTTGATCATCAATCATGATTTGGAGTAGCCTCGGTAGGAGCAAGCCACAACATGTCTGCTGTGATGAATGGATTATTTGGCTGGGGAAAAACCAGGAGCTCGATTTAAGTCAGAAGTGGTGGTCCCGCATCCATGCGGATGACTGGCCCCAGCAAGGTTGCCTATATGGAAAAGAGCAGCGGCCGCCAGCACTGATCCTGAGCTACCGTCTGCAGATGGGTTGTAGGGATGGGGTTCATTTGGGCACGTATTTGGATGGCTACGTGTCAAAAGCTAAGATACATCGCTTGATATAAGGAGGGGTAAATGTGGGGAAGTAGGCGGCGGCAGTAGAGACTGGTATCCAGTGTTGTGTGTGTGTGTGTGTGTGTTCATATTTTAGGTGAACGTGAACTGAATGCACTGTATTCCTGCCTGATGAACATTACTGTGAACTCGGGTGTCTGTGAATGACACGCTCTCTCAGTTAATTTTCCTTCAATTCAACGTCAGATTTCAGGCAAAAACCCGACTAAAACACGTCGTAAACAGGCTTTAATATGTAGCAGGAAAAACACCCAATCTGGCATCACCAGACATCAGCGTTGTGCCACCAAATGCGTCATCAAAACAGAAAGCAGCATGGAGGAGGCGACAGCGGTGGCATGCAGTGCAGCTGGACAACCTGTTGATGCAGTACTGTATATTGTGAAAGCCCTGCTTTCATAAACCTAATTAAGGGGTTGCAAGCCTTCCAAAAATGTGCCATCAAGAAAAAAAAAGTACAGACACTCTTAAAAAATAAATTTAAAGAAAACATAGGCGAATTTAGCAACATAAGGGAAAAAAAGAACTGAAATAGTTCATTGTTGGGATGAATGTGAACACAGTTCAAATTTTTGAATTATGAACTGTGAACTGAACTAGTTCGTTTTAAAATTTGTGAACTGAACTTTGAACTAGTTCATGTTCCCAGCACTGCTGGGAGCTCTCAAGAAATTGCAATATGTAAAATATATACGCGTCTTAAAAATTTAACCAGCACAAAATCTGACTAAAAGTTAAGTGGTAGAAGTTTAGTGTTACAGAAGCAACTCAGAGAAACATGACAATGAATAAAAACTGAGGATGACCATTTTGTCTGGCTTTCTTCATTTATGACAATGTCTCTTGCTAATGCACACACACACACACACACTCAGATAGACAGATACAGAGAGTGAAAGAGAGAAAGAGAGAGAGAGTGCAAAGGCTCAAAGGGAAATGAAAGTCTTTTCATCTTGACTATGGATAATCCGACCCTATTAGCACTGCTAGGCAAGACAGAAAGGAACAAAGAAGGGAAAAGAAGACTGTGCCACAAGAACACACATTTTTCCAACAACCTCCGTCCTAGTTTCCATCAAGCGTGATGTCATTGTTGAACTGACCCAAGCCCTTGTTTAATCAAGCCCATGCTGCTCAATAAAATAACTCAAATCAATGACAATTTTCTGAAGTAGAAATAGATTTTTAAAAAAGTCAGTAATAGCTTTTTGCTCCTTAAATATGGTTTGGTCATGTGATGGCAAGCAAGGCTAACTCATACAACAACACTGACAGGTTACTGACTTTACATTTTGCCTGTTTGGCACACAGGAAACATGTTTTCTACTGTGCATATGACACTTTAAATCTTGACTCTTGAAAATAGTGCTCTTCCAGCTCATGAATTCTCCCTGGACTTTATACAGGGGAGTCATCGATGTCAAGTGTTCACTGAATCATGAATTCTGGGATTAGGTTTTAATGTTTTACGTATCCTATGGTAATATATCATCCACACCATTCATATGACGTTAGAAGGCTTTGCAATTTATAAACTGGATGGTGGTAAAAACATCACACGCAGCACAAGTTTGCACATCCATGTTATTAAAGAAAAGGTTTTAATGTGTGGAGTGAACGAGGTGGATAATGTTTAATAAATATATACGGGATCACGTGAGGGTGCTGATATTAAACCTTGGGAGGGGCGGGGAACACCAAAAAAACCTTTTAAATTCACTGCAGGGCCATCATATATCAGCCTGGCCCTCCGTCTCTTTGCTGTCTCATTTCTTCTCTGTGCCTGTCTTTCCACTGTCACGTCATATCGTTCCTATCCCTCCACCATCCCAGCCTCCTGCAGCCTCGCTCTTTCACATCTCCCTGTCTATCACCCTCTCTTTCTGCATCTGCATTTTCACCGCTTTCCCATCATTCCTCGGAGCTCCCGCATTATCCTCCTTCCTTGACAAAAAGAAAATAATCATATGATGATGACCTCTGCTCTGCCTTTTATTCCAAAGACCTTCAGGAAGTTGAAAAACCAAGGGTGACGTGTCTTTAGTCGTGCAAACACGGTGTCGCGAATGTCCACCGTGACCTCTCAACAGCGGTTGCCATCCGCACCAGCAGGAACAGAAAACGCAACGTGACCCGGATGCTGTCGTCCACTCAGTTACCTGTGTAAATGTCAGCAGACAGATTAATTCCCATGGTTAGCTGCTGCCGTGGCAGAGGTCAGAAAATCCAGATGAAGGCATAATCAGCCAGATCAGGTCAAATAGCCCTGTTATAGTGGCACGACAGTAGCTGTTCAGCCCATAGCTGCAAGTGATAAAGTCGGTATTAAAGCTGGAGAGGATGGCAACAGAATATTGCTTAGGATCTCAGACCATTACCAAGTGATTTATAGTTTGCAAGTGGTAGCATTGTTATTGATATGCCTTTCTTTCGCTCATATTGTTGTGTGTTGGTGGGGTTTTTGTTTTGTTGTGTTTTGTTTTTTAGTCCTTGTGGTTTGTTCTGTTGTCGCTTTACAATCAAATTTCTGTACAGTCTACACCAAATTTTGTCTTTGTTTTATGCTTAGGAAATCATGACCTTACTTTTTATAAGCTACCCTTTATTTATTCATTTTAGTTTGCTGCTTGACCATTTCCACAAATATCTACTGTCTTGACTAATTTCTGCAATTTACTGTGCCGTTTATAGTACACAGCAGTGCACATAAACAGTCCAATCCAGTCCTTGAAGGCCGAGATGGGTTTTGTGTCCTACCAGGTAGAAAATGGCAAGCGTTGTCCAGCTGTACCAATAAAGACACCTATACCAATAAAGACAATGAAAACAACCCTTTAACAGTAAAAAGGGGATTATTCCATCTCTCCTTTTAAGCTGCAACAGCGTCATAATATATATAAAAAAATACATATGCAGATTTCCTCCATGTGTTCTTCTAGCTGGGTAAAATCATTGGTTCAGTGGGGTTTTTTTGTTTTGTTATTTTTAAACCAATTTATTCTGCAATGACCCATTTAGAGGCATTTGGGAAATTGTATGCTTAAAATTTATCCCAGTCTGCAGACAACATTTCTGAAACAAATGCATTTAAATATGAGTGGATTTTGGGACATTTACCAATCTTCTGTACAGCCACAAATAGTAGAGAGGAACTTCGGACCAGAGTGGTAAAAAAAAGAGTCCTGTGAATAAGTAAAGGTTATTAAAATAAATTTTCAGAGGCAGGAGATAGGCCTTAAAAGTAAATCTCAGTTATAGCTTCAAACTTTAGCATTTAAAAACCCCAGATAGAACTTTTCTTTATTGTCATCTCTCTCACTGCCCCCTCCTGCAGCTTTAATGCTTGGTTTGCTTACTGAACACAATAGCTATAATCCTCCTGCCAATTATCTTAGCTCCTCTCCATCACTTCCCCTCCTCTCCTCAGCCTCGTTTCTCCTTTCAGCTCCTCACTCCTCCCACTTTGTCTGTTTTCCCATCTTTCTCTCCTCCCGTGAAATGTTTTCTTCCTTATCACCAAAAGTTCTCTTTTGTATTCCATGTAAAACACATGACTTTAAATTTTGCAATTATTATTTTTTTTCTCCGTCTCAGATGTTTTTAATTTGTTCTTCAGTCGAAAGATTAGGCTGTGAGCGGAGTAGAAAGCGAGGTGCGTCAGGATGAAAGTCGCGGCTTAAAGCCAAAAAGGGAAACAAGATGGAGGTAAAGGATGGATGAAGAGAGGAAGAGCAAGATGAAAAGAAAAGCTGAAGGGAGGCTGAAAAGCCCCAGGGTTCAGCCCCATGCCTGTCTGTGTTGTTTTCAGGTCTCTTTTGCATTCATTTTGCTCCAGCGAAGGAGCACAGCATCGCGATTATGTACATGAACAGAGAGAGGCTCCGTTAACAGAATGGCGTGTGGCGCAGGAACGCAAGGCAGGTTGTCGTGCCACCACCCGTATGTCTCTTTTAAGCAGCAAACAGAAACTGTCCAAACCTAAGTGGTTAAATGTTGAAATGTTAAATGAATAAAAAGTTAAAAACAGTTGCAAAATATATTTTTTGGAGGGGAATTTAAAACCGAAAAGTCTGAAACTATTGTAAAATGGTCTGTCTAAAGGTTCTACTTCTGAGGTCACGCTGCATAGAGCGTTGCAAATAGCCCACTGGAAGAGGAAAGTGTTCAGTATAATAAGGTGTAAAATTGCCTTGGCCTTGTTGATCCCATTGTTTTGGTAGAATGGCAGCACTCGCGGTAAAGTTTGACCGATTTTAAATAGGAGTACGTTACAAAAGAGAAATTAATATGACGTGAGTCAGGTTAAGGCAAATTTGGTCGGAGGTTTGTGATTAAGAGGGGGGGAAAAATGGTCGCACTTCATAGAGATGTACTATGAAACATAAAGACTGAGGAAAAGTACAGCACAGGCAGAAAATTTGAAGGCCTTTTAATTTTTGAACGTCCTCTCAAGATCTGCTCCAGCTCTGTCAGGCTGTTCAGGTCTCTGCGGAGATGTTTAAGTGGGTTCAAGTCAGGTTTCAGGCTGGGCCACTCAAGAACATTCACATTCATTAAGGATCTCTCTGCGCTTTGCTAAATTCACCTTTGCTCAACCCTGAAACGTCTCTCTTTCCCAGCCTCTTAAAAAAAGAAAAAAAAAAAAAAACCCCACAGCAGAGAAATAATACTGGGCAGAAATTCAGACTTGTTTTGATCAGAACAGTGTTTTGTTTTTCACGGTCAGGGGCAGACAGGAGGTCTTCCGGGTGTCTTCCTAAAGACAGGCTTCCGTCTGCCCCCCTCCGCCTTATAGATTTGGTAGAGCGTTGAACTGTCTTCCATCTCCATCTGTGATCTCTGGGCTTCGGTTCACATCTATTACCAACACCCAGTTTTTCCTCTAACTGCTGAGTTTGGTCAGACGGTCAGCTCTGGTGGAAATTGCTGAGCATTCTAAACTTCTAAGTGCAGCAGCATCTTTTTTGTAGTCTTCCCTGTAGCTGTGCCTAAGATAGATAGATAGATAGATAGATAGAGAGAGAGAGAGAGAGAGAGAGAGAGAGATAGAACTAAAACACTAAATACTAAAACTACAATGTTAAGACTGAAGCTATAATGTGCAGAAACTCTAAAGTAACTATAATTCTAAAGTAACTTTATACAATAAAAAAACATACAGTCTCATAGAAAATACAGTCTCAGAGATTTAAAAAAATACAGTTACAGTGCGATGTAACAGTGTGCTAGTCCAACAGGTGGACTCTGTACACACTGGACACACAGAGACACCTTTGTGTGTCCAGAGTGCGCAGTGTAGTGTAGTGTGTAGTGTGTAGGTCCAGTGCTCTACATTGTTTATCACTCTCCCTGTGAGGTGTTGAAGACCCGAATGGCATAGGGGAGCAAGGATCTCCTCAGTCTGTCCCTGAAACAGGAGAGTGACAGCAGCCTGTCACTGAAGCTGCTCCTTTGCCTGGAGATGGCACTATGCAGTGGATGGTTTGGATTGTCTATGATGGACAGGAGCCGGTTCAGCGTCTGTCGCTGTGCCACAGATGTCAGGCAGTCCAGCTCTGCACCAATGACAGAGCCTGCCTTCCTCACCAGTTTGTCCAGGGCGTGCTGTGCCCCTTTTCTTGAGGCTGCCCCCCCCCAGTACATGACTGCATAAATGAGGGCACTCGCTACTACAGACTGGTAGAAGAACTGTAGGAGCTTCCCGCAGATGTTGAAGGACGCCAGTCTTCCGAGGGAGTGTAGATGGCTCTGTCCTTTCCTGCACAGAGCATCTGTGTTGGCAGTCCTGTCTAATTTAGTCTAGTGCACCACCTCCACACGGTCCCGTTTTATGATGACCGGCTCCGGGTGTGGTCTGGGTCTCCTGAAGTCCACCACCAACTCCCTGGTCTTGGTGGTGTTGAGAAGCAGGTGGTTGGAGTCGCACCATGTGACAAATTCCTTGATCAGATTCCTGTACTCTTCCTCCTGTCCACTCCTGGTGCAACCCACAATGGCCATATCATCTGCAAACTTCTGTACATGGCAGAGCTCTGAGCTGTACAGGAAGTTGGATGTGTACAGGGTGAACAGTAGTAGAGCGAGTACGGTTCCTTGTGGCACTCCTGTGCTGCAGGCCACAGTGTCGGATCTGCAGTCCCCCAGTCTTACGTACTGAGGTCTACCTGTTAGATAGTCTGTGATCATGCCACTAGGTGTGGTTCTACTCCCATCCCTATCAGTTTGTCCCTGAGGAGCAGTGGTCCGATGGTGTTACAGGTGCTGGAGTCTAAGAATGTAATCCTCACAGTGCCACTGCCTCTGTCCATGTGGGAGAGGAAGGTGGAGCAGGAAGATGAAGTCATCCTCCACACACGTCTTCTCCAGGTAAGCAAACTGCAGGGGGTCGAGAGCGTGATGGGTCTGTGGCCTTAGGTGATGGAGCAGAAGCTGTTCCATGGTCTCCATCACATGCAAAGTCTGGACGACCGGACTGAAGTTGTTTAGCTCACAAGGACGTGCCTTCTTTGGGATGGTGGGTATGGGATGATGCAGGATGTCTTCTACATTTGGGGAACCCTCCCCTGCTACATACTCAGGTTGAATATGCTGCAGGGAGTGTCCCAGCTCTTGCTCAGAAGTCGGGCCTTTAGAATTTGGGGCAAAACTGCATCTGAACCAGCAGCTTTGCCAGGGCGAAGCCTCCTGAGCATTCTACATACCAGAGCAGCTGTGAACAAGGTGGGTGGTGGGAGGGCAGGTGTCCTCTTTTGTGCTGGAGATGGCTTTCGGGAATGTGGGGTGGGGGTCGCTGTGTTTGAAGGTGTGAAAGGGACAGGGTGATCAAACCTGTTAAAGAAGTTGTTTAGCAGGTGCGCGTCTATCCAAATCATTACTAATCAGTTGAAATCAATTAACTGAGAGGTGAACGCTAATCAAGGTGTAACCCGAGCAAAGATCATCACAAGAAATAGAAGGCCCCACTTTCACTTTGTCATTCTGTTTTGGGTTTTTTTGTTTGTTTTGGTTTGGTTTTTTGCTAGCATAAGTCACAAGATTTAAAAACAAAAAAAATGTGGAAAACAGTGAAAATCATTTTGACAACTTTCCCACTGCATCCTCTATACTGTATAATGTGAACAATAAATTTTCTAACAAGATACGTATTGTCTGGTTGAGCCATTATTTAAGGGAAAAATGTTGCACATGTATTTGTTAAACGTCTCTTTTACTCTTTTCTAAGTATGTATAAAACATAACACCAACTGAAAAGATTTTTTTGTGCAGGAACTATTACCAATAACCAACACCGACTCCCCCAGTCTGCTCACAGCATTACACAAGACTTCAACAAAAGCTAAAGAAGGACTGCTGATCAACGTGTGTTAGCAACTGAAAAACTTTCACACGTCTTCTTTAAATTCTTCTGGATCCTTCCTAAGTGAGGTAAGAAGTGCCCTGGACAAGTCAGCTTATTTTCTTTTTCTTTTTTTTTTTCTTATTTCATGGTGTACACCATTCACTGGAACACTCAGACCTTGGTGGAACTGAGTCTCCAATCAGCCAAATGTGTGACCGGCAATGGACTGCTGGGTCCATTCAGCTCACACAATCATAGTTTAGCATGCTGAAAAAAAAAAGAAAGAAAAAAAGCACGACAAAAGTAACCTATTTGAGCTCACATAAAATCACAAATGTCAGCGAATATTTAAAGAGTAAATATGTATTTATATGTTCTTTTAAGATCAACTAATAACTGCAGGTTCACAGGCCGTCTCCCTGTGTTCACCCCCACATCTACGTGCAGCCGATGTATCATTAGCAGGCAGCACAAATTAGTTTACCTTCTTTCTTTCTTTCTTTTTTAACAGGCACAGGTATTTCTGATAAATATTTAGAGTAAAAGGCTATAGCTTGTATGTAGCCATTAACTGGATCCGGTTATTTTTATGAAAAAGATCATTTTTGATTGGCAATGTGACATTCCAGCCTGGCTTGCCATTGACATTTTAAAATGGCATAGCTGGCTGAAGGTGTGTATTAAACTGATAAGGCACATAATCTGTTGAACTGCTACTAAAAATTTAAATGAGTGCAGTAGCACTTTTAGAAGCCAAAGGGAAATGTGCAACTTGCGGCAATGAGACAGCATCCAACATAATGTTTAATAATGTAATTTTCTTAGGTATCTGTTGTATGTTTTGTACTGTTTTCCTCAAGAAAGCAGTTCAGTTCAACTTCATTTATATTGCAGAGGAGAGGAGAGGAGAGGAGAGGAGAGGAGAGGAGAGGAGAGGAGAGGAGAGGAGAGGAGAGGAGAGGAGAGGAGAGGAGAGGAGAGAAAAGACATGCAGACATGAGCCAACAAGGCTCATCTTGTTTCTGTGCCCCAGCAGCCTCGGCAGCATAACCAAGGTTTTCAGCTTAATCTTAAAAATAGAGAGGGAGTCAGCCTCTCACACCTGGACAGGGAGCTAATTCCACAGCAGGAGGGCCTGACAGCTGAAGGTCGAGCCACCCATTCTACTCAAAAGATTCCAGGAACCACAAGTAAACCAGCACTCTAAGAGCAGAGTGCTCTTTCAAGATGATACACTTTCAGTTTCTCCACCAATCAGTGACTTTAGAAGCTTTGTAGGTGATGGGTCTAAAGACATAAACAGGCTTCAGTGTATTAATGTTCGTACAAAAACTCAGGTATTTTTTTGCGCACATTGTCCTTTTTTGATTGAAGCAAGTCAAAAGACAGACAAAAAAATGCACAAATATGATTACAATCAATCAATCACCTTGGTAACCACGGAAGTATCGCTCACCAGCCTAGTCGTTTCCATCAGCCATGGAGGATACAACAACAGTAATCAAGGAAGAGGAGCCAAACGTCAGTCTGACTGATGAAGGAATGAGGGAAGAGGATGGAAATGACAGGTGTAATGAAAAAGAGACACTGAAGGAGTGGAAAAGACTGAGCACAGGACAAGGGAGATGAAGGGAAGGGCCTGACAAAGAGGAGAACAAAGTGAGAAAAAAGCGAGCTAACTAGAGAAGAGAGTGTGTGACAGTAAAAAGAGGAGACAGGCTTTTTATTCCTCCTACATGCCCATCATTCTCTTCCACAGCCACGGAGGCTTAATATATTTCTGAGGCTCATTTAGAGTGATCTGCTCACACATAACAACATCTCTCTCTCTCTCCTCTCTCTCTCTCTCTTTCCCTCTCTTTCTCTCTGTGTCTCCCTCTCTTTCTCTTTGCTCCTTCATTGCTGTCATCTCTGCTTTTCCCTCTTTGAGAAACAACATCATTCCGATCTCGCTCGCCTCTCCTCGGGCTCTGTCTGTCTGGAACTCGTGTTCCAGCCTGCTGTAGACTGTTATGTTGTTTTTTTTTTCGCAGTCCAAAGCCACTTCCAACCACTCTGTCCTCGCTCCCTCCCTTCTCGTTACAGAGCAGCAGTCGTCAACGGTGTCAATGGTTCCACTGGGTCCTTTAGTAAAAGACAAGTTTGACTGTAGCTGTACATGCTTCTGTCTTCCAGCGCGATATATTTGAAACTCCCAGCGGTTGGAAAAACATTTGCCTCCCTGGTAAGGTTTTCCATGGAGAGCTGAGCATTCAGCCGCTCTGCTCCACAGCTCTGGAACTCATTGCCACCTGGTATTAAAAATATTGACTCGCTGCTGCTGTGAACATCCAGACTTCAACCCACATCTGTTTAGGTTAGCATACTGATTTCAGAAGCACTCTTACAGATGTCTTTTGCATTGGAGACGCTGTTTCTTTTCACCTATTTCATATATATTGTTTAGGTCTGGCTTGCCGGCTCCCTCTTGTGTGTAGGGTGTGTCTTCTGTTCTCCCCATTAGAGGGCGCTGGTTCCCAGGCTCCTGCTGTGGCTGCACACCTGTCGCCCATGAGCTCATCAGCGGTGGATTTAAGGACGCTGCCAGCTGGTCCTCGTTGCCGGATCGTCATTCTTGTTCCTGTTCCCGTTTCTATCTCGCCTGCAGAGTGGACGCCACGTTTTCCTCGAGAGGAATTTCTATGTTCTGGCTTCCGGACACTCCACAAAGGAACCTCCATTCAAGAGTTTTGGACTTGTTGAACCTTTTGAGTGATCACAGTTTTCCCTCCATTGGAGCGCTTTCTGTTTGCCTTTCTGCACGCCCAATAAAAGGGTTATTTTGGCTTTTGAGCTGCCTTCTCGTGTCTACGTCTGGGTCCTAAACACGACGAATCGTAACAGAACGATCCAGCCACGGTGGACCCAGCAGACCCGCTTCTCACTCGGTGGCTCGTGGGCGCTGAGCTCTCGGCTTCTGTGCTTGAGAAATTACCTGAAGAGCTCCGTGCAGGAGGCGTATTGGGCAGAGACGATGGCCAGTCTTGGGCAGAGCACTGTCAGACTGAACAGCCTTATTCCCCTGCTTGCTGCTACAGCTCCAGCAGCTGCTCCTGCGGCTGCTCCTGCTGCTGCTCCTGCTGACGCCGGCGCCGGATTCAGTTTTTCCCGCTGGGATTCCATGACGGCGGAGCGCAGGTGAGGAGAATTTACCTGCGCGCATGACGGATTTCCTCCCACGGGACACATTTGATGTGCTCTCCTGCCTGGAGAGACTAAAGACTAGGGCTAGGCTGCCCCCAATCCCAATGGGTCCACCACGAGCTTCACCCTTGTTGAACCTCACTGCCACTCACCTGAATCAGTCAGGATCTCTTCCTCAGACACCTCCACAATGGACTCCTGCTGTTGTCTCCGCACTTCCTGCTTATCCCAGACTGTCTGCTCCTCCTGGTTTTTCTGGCGCAGTCTCTGGGCAGATGGGGCCCAGTACTGCTTATTTGGGTGTCTCTCCAGGTCCAGACATAAGCACTGTCATCTCCTCCTGTGTGTTCTGTCCCTCATTTCCCCCTGTTGGTCCGAAGGTTCTTCCTAGCTCCGCTCCTGCCTGCCCTCTGGCAGCACTAGGACATTTAGCTCCACCTTAGCCCCGTTTACCGATCAAGGCGGCCCAGCAGTTTCAGGAACAGATTGATGCGTTTCCTGTGGTCAAGAGGTGGGAGGCACCTCAAACCCAGACTGGCGCCGTACCAGTCCCAACCGCCGCGCCGACGCCCACGCCGGTCCCGAGGACAGCGCCGACGCCCACGCCGGTCCCGAGGACAGCGCCCACACCCACGCCGGTCCCGAGCACAGTACCGATGCCCACGCCGGTCGCGAGGACAACATCAAAGCCTACGCCGGCTCTGACAGCGGTGCCGATGACCTCACCGGTTCTGACTAAAGCTGCGACCCCAGCCACCAAGGCCGTGTCTCCGACCCCTGCAGCTAATTCTGCTCCTGTGACAGCCAAGTCAGCCCCTGTCCCTAACCCAGCCCAGACTGCAACTCATGCGACGAAGGCCACAACTCCTGCAGCAAAGGCTACAACTCCCGCAGTAAAGGCTGAGCCTCCCACAGCTATACCTGCTTCTCCTGCAGGAAGAAGACCCGAGGAAGCAGAAGCTGTGCCAACAGCTGAAGGCGCCTCTGAGGCCGGAGCCACAGCCATCTCTGCAGGAGCTGAGGGCGCCTCCAAGGTCGTAGCCAAGGTCATCCCTGTTGGGGCTGAAGCTGCCTCCGAGGTTGTTGCCGGGGCCATTCCAGAGCCCCAGGCGGGGACCACCCCTAAGAAGACTAGTCCTGTCCCTGCACCAGCTGGTCCTGCTCCTGCTCCAGCCAGTTCTGTTCCAGTATCTGCACCAGCTGGTTCCACCCTTGTTCTCACACAAGCTGGATTTGCTCCTGTTCCTGCTCCTGCCCCGGAGTTCCAGGCCAAGATTGTCCCCAAAGACACGGAGGCTGCCCCCGAGCCTGTGGCTGGAGCAGACTAAAGCCACCTCGGTGGAAGCTAGGTCTGAGGTGGTCCCTCTGTCTGACACCCCTCCTCCCACCCTGGATGAAGGACGTGGGGCCGGCCAGAGAGACCAGTTGGGGCTCCAGGAGGTGCCCGTTGAGGGAGGGGTACTGTTGGGGTCTGGCTTGCTGGCTCCCTCTCGGGGTGTGTCTTCTGTTCTCCCCTTAGAGGGCGCTGGTTCCCAGGCTCCTGCTGTGGCTGCACACCTGTTGCCGATGAGCTCAACAGCGGTGGATTTAAGGACGCTGCCAGCTGGTCCTCGTTGCTGGATCGTCATTCTTGTTCCTGTTCCTGTTGCTACCTCGGCTGCAGAGTGGATGCCACGTTTTCCTCGAGAGGAATTTCTATGGAGAGAATTTCTATGTTCCGCAGAGAAACCTCCCTTCGAGTTTTGGACTTGTTGAACCTTTTGAGTGATCACAGTTTTCCCTCCTTTTCAGCGCTTTCTGTTTGCCTTTCTGCACGCCCAATAAAAGGATTATTTTTGCTTTTGAGCTGCCTTCTCATGTCTGCGTCTGGGTCCTAAACACGACGAACCGTAACATATGTCATCTACATATATAGTCGTATACATGCATGTGTAAAATCAGTGGTTTACAGTTGCAGAACCAAGCATGTCCCTAATCCATTGCTGTTCATTTTGATAGTGTCATTTTACTCCATTTTTCTTCTCCACGACATTCCTCGGCACTAGCTCTTTCTCCTGGTGGCCTTAGACCTCCATTCCAAATGGTCTGAGGCATTCCCCCACTGGGTCAGTCACCACCGAGGACACCACTGACTCCCCCTTCTCCCTGTTTGCCCCCTAGGGTGTGCGTTGTATCGCTCTCAGTAGTGGCGTGGAGAAGTTTTACTCAGACACAGAATTGGGCTCAGATCCCACAGGGCAGAAAACTTGTCTTTTCCATCGACGCTGCAGAGCACCTGACTTCCCGCCAGGCAGTTCCTCAGCCCTGCTGATGCCAGGATGTGAACCACGGGAGAGACTCCAGAGATGACACCCCTAACCCAGGCAACATGGAGCAAGAGCAGCAACACGGTGTGAAGCTGTTTCACACCAAGGATCGGACAAAACCCCCTGGCACTCATGGTGTAGGACTGGGTGCGGATCCATCAACCTAGCCAGGCCCAAAAGCTGCTCTGCACCACAACAGATCATCACTCAGCTAGGCCCAGCCTCCTTCCACCTGAAGGACAGGTTACACCAGTCACCTCAGACATGTGATGCCACCGCTTGCCTCAGAGCGGGCAGCCACCTGAGACCCCTATTGGGCCTCCTCCCGAAACTGGTGTGCCAGTTGAGCCTCGGCAGTTTGGGTCCCGCCCTATTCCCCTCAGGTCCACCAAAGGCCTTCTTCTTATCTTACCAGGTATGATGCAGGTCGGTCCTGTTCAGATCAAAGGTGAACAGCCTGTAACAAGTCCAGATGTAAATGATCTGCATTATTGGTTATTCTATCAGCCTGACATCTGGGATGCGTCCCATCTGTTCTTTGCAGCTTCCACTCCAGCAAAGTGATGCCTGCTGCAAAATAAATCCTCTCCTCTGTCTGAGTTCTCTTGAAGACTGAATCAGATTTTCCTCCAGGGTTTCTCTTTATTCCGCTGGCTTCCTTCTACCTTCATCAGCATTCCGAGACCTGCCACAGGAAATGTTGACCATGCTTAAACACATGCCACTTCATTTTTAAACAACCGGTACCAGAAGGTTCTTTGTATTCATCCTGTAATTTACATCGCTTAAATGAGTTTAAAGTGAGTTGAGTTAAAGTGCAGTAAAGGTCAAACCTTTCACATTATTTTCCAAAAATTAGGTCAGCCACTGTGAAAAATTATATTATATGAAATATGTAATTTAAAAATGAGATTCTTTTTTTTTTCTTTTTATTAGAATTACGTAAGGAAATGTGATGCTCCATCAGCACCTCTCTTTTGTAATTTAGTGCTAAAAAGGCAATGATAGTCTAACTGTGATTTAATTTCTAAAATGCAATAAAATAAATATACACTCAGGGGAATTGTGGCTTTGCAGTGTGTTCGGTGTGAACTAAAGAGCTGAAAACACATCTGAAAAATGGGTTCACTTTTCAGAAGCTTAACATTTTGGTCCTTTGGTCCTTGTTGTACATTCATGCTTCATAATTACTTCAAAACTCAATGCAAGAAACAATGCTTCTTTTAAATCCATGATTACATTGCACATCTGAGGTTTGCGCAATTACTGATCTGGTCAGATTTGAGGAGGAGAGAGAATATTGATTTCTCAAACACTTTCATATTGTGTCGCTGGTATATTGTCAAACTGTCCACCACATTGTTCTCCAAAGTGTCTTGCCTGAAAACTTGCATGTAGCCGCACAACAACACACACACACACACACACACACACACACACACACACACACACACTCATACTGCTGCCTGTCAGCTCAAGACATTTGAAACAAAGTGTACCGTAAGGACACCAAAATATATATATGTGGAATTACATTAAAATTCATATTTTTCACTAGATAAAATTCTTAATTTAGTGACAGAAATCAACATTGCTGTGACATGACCAAGCAGCAACATTTCAAAAGACCATTTCCTTTCAGTTCATTTCTCTACACTCCCATTAAACACACACACACACACACACACACACACACACACACACACACACACACACACACACACACACACACACACACATATATACACAGGGAAAATGGAGTCAAATATAGCAACTGAATGAAAAACAAAAATGGGCATTGTCTAAAGGCAGCGTGTTGGCACAGATATACAGTAGTAAATATAGAGTAGGCCAGTCTTCAGGGTAGCATGTGCTCACACACATAGACACAGCCAGTGATGTGTGCATCCAAGTGGAATAGTGCGTGTATATGCGTGTGTACAGGAGCACACGCATGACCGACGAGAAAAAAGAGCCAAGCAAATAAGAACGGAGCCAATTTTGACAATCTATGGCGTACTGCCGAGGCTGTAAATGTAGGGTTTGGCGAAGCTAATTTTGCCGGTTTTGATGTGAAAAATTAAACCGAGACGAGACACATGGGGTATGAGGCTTAATCAGTTTATCAACCACGGGCATATCTAGAGCAGAAGACACAATAATCCAACCAGACTGCCATCTCCTCTTCCTCTTAAATGCAGTTGCAATGGGTCCCTCTCAACTATTTTGAGATTAGCCAAAAAAAATTACAAGACTGCGTCTTAAAAAGTCCAAAACAGATGTGCTCATGCGTAAAGAGCTCATGTGCCACTGCAGACATGATGGTAAATTCTTCTATACAACCCTAGGCAATCATATTTGAAAATTCCAAACAGCTGACTCCAGACCTGTTTTTGTTGTTTTGTTGTTGTTGTTTTTCTTTTTAAGGGCACCATGTTGGACCCAGGGCTCTCTCAAAGAAAGCACAGTTCATATGGACACTCCCAATTTCATGCAAGAGCATTCACTATCTTGACAACATGGACAGAAAATTGAGAACATCTTTGGAATTGGCAGCAAGACAGAAGTTAAACGCTCAACAGTGGGTTGCTCTGAATATGCACCTACAACAGGATGTGCATTTTTAATGTATATAACAGCACTGAGGAATGTACTTGCAGTTTTGTGATTAACTAAGTGTCAAAGGGAAATAAAGAACACCGTACCCACCACAACTTAGCTACAACGTCAGGTGTTGAGGTACCGTGACAGTCTCAGGCACTGCCCTGCTCAGATTAAGTCACATGAAAATAGAGCTCTCTTAAATCTCCACTGGTGGATGGATGATGGATTGTTGTATAAGGGGGTCCTACTTTGTTCAAAACAAAAAACCAAAAAAAAAAAAAAAAAAAAAAAAAATGCAGAGCAAACAAACCAAACATAAGAGTTGCACTGCAGTTTCCAGTTTTTACTTATTAATTGCAAACCTCATTTGCACACGTTAATGCGGTGTTGTTTCGTTAGCTGGGCAGCACCATTCCTCAACCTATAGCTCCTTTCCAACCTTGCCTGTCTCGTTGTGGGGCAGAAGCAGCAACTCACTGCCACCCCCTGCTGCAAGCCCATGCATTAGAGGCTGGCCCGGCCCTTGTTTTCCTCCGCAGCCAGAGCCAAAATCTCCTCATTTTCTGAACCAGTTATCACAGTCACCTTCCTCTGGTTAAGTTATAAGTCGCATCCTACTTCTGCTGTTTCGATTATACTTTTTCCACCACACCTCCTTATCAATTTCACCAGCAAATGTGTTGTGAAACAATAAATGTGAGAAAAAAATCACCAGGTCATTGTAATGCAAACTGCTGTATGGCTTCACTGCCCTGTTTCTCACACAGGAATACCCCCTCGTCTCCCTACTCTCTCTACACACACACACACACACACGCGCGCGCGCACACACACACACACACACACACACACACACACAACATTAGCAGAGGGAGGGCAGGCATCATGAAGAGAGGATTCTGGCTGTAATTGGCATAATTTTAATCGCTGTTGTGCACACATATTAACACACGCACGCACGCACGCACACACACACACACACCTGCAGCTCGGTCCTGCTGAGGTTCACCATGGCAACGGACAGTTTCCCAGTCTTTGCTGTTTGGTTGATCATATTTCTCAGTGGAAAGATTACCGGAACGTTTTGGGAACCTTTTCCATTTGATCAGCACGGCCACAGATTTGATTCTCTGCAAAGCCTGCAGGATTTGAGCGGAACATTGTCACACTCACTTTGTCGACACTGCGTTTGTCGGGGAGCTTCAGCATCATACGTTTCTGCCCGTACCGAATGCTGCTTTGTGTGTGAATAATGGATGCACAACACAATGCATTTTGTGACTTCACCAATAAAGCCAGCATTGCTCAGATCACTGTTGTTTCATTGAATTCTTGTTCAATTTCTGCTTGTGTCCTCAATACCTAGTGAGAACCACACAATAGATACTGATTTCAAGCCTGGAAACAATTAGCCGTTAATTTTCCCGTCTTCATCCATCATCTTCGTTGCTCTTTACCTAATCTAACAATCATTTCCTGCATAAAACCCGAATCCCAGTCTAAAAAAGGTCAAAAAGCCTACTTCAATGGATACATTTCTGATTTTTTTTTTTCTGTTTTGACAAAATATACACACAACCAAAAAAATCTATTAACGGATAATCCCAAATTTTGATAAATTAATGATGAAACTCCTTCAGGGAGTTTAAGGAATGTGGTTTGAGTGGGACAAAAGGCCATTAAATATTTATAAAATTATGTTCATAACAAGGTAAAATAATTGAACTCATAATAAAGGATCCAGTACAAAAAAGGTCTCTAGAACGTTCATTAATTTTGATGTAATAACTCTGATGGATGTTTTAAAGGCAAAATTCAATTACTTTGCCTTAGCACTAAAGCATCATTCTACACTGACGGTATAAATTGTTATGCACTTTTGCGACATCATGTCACTCCCTAGAAGCGTGCCGTAATCGAGGTTTCCGGTCACTGCTAGTGATTTGTGCGGTAACACTGAAGCGCTCTGAAACACACTCGCCAGCTTCGGCTTCATGTCACACTCAAACTATTCTCCAGTGTACACCAGGCAGCACAATCCCACTAAAAACTGCTGAGCTAATTTTTTTAACGACACCACAGGTTGTTTTTTTTTTTTTTTAAAAAGGAAAAATAAAGGGGTAAATATGAAATACGCTCAAGTATTGAGTGCAGTGGGTAGACCGTTTGGCGAATTGAGTTTTACTTGCTTATATTCTGCTCTGCAGCTCAACCAAAAGCGCACTTAACCATAGATGTATTGTTGTTGTTGTTGGCTTTTTTTTGTGTTTTTTCCTTCCCAAGCACCTGATTGATTTTGTGAGCAGCAGTCAAATAAAGGCATCGACCGTGTCCCCCATGGGCAGAGTACAAACATTTTCAATCATGAAACATTCTCTTCACTGAATACATGCTGTGCTTGGAAAACACACAGACTACCAGCACCGTCACTCTGCATCTGGTCAACACACTCTAAGGACGGCTGTTTTTTTTAAAATTAAATATATAAATTAAATATATTAACATATTGTAATTTAACAGTCAAATGAGGGGAGTAAACAAATATACATCCTAGTGTTTGGTGGAAATACATTAACAACAATATGAGCTATGGGTGGAAAAGCTGGGACTTGTGTGTAAATGGACCAAGAGGAGAAGATTTCCAATTAAAATAATAAGCACAAAGTTAGAATACTTCATTTTCTATCTAGATTCCCAGCTACACTGGCTAAAATATAATGTATATCAGTGGCAGTCGAGATTATGAAAGGCGAGATTCCCTCGTTTCACATTACTTTCCAGTAAAAGATATAGGACGAGCATAGGCATAGTAGCTAGCTCCAGGCTAGCTCGCTGTAGCAATTCGAGGGCGAGCTTCAGTGAAAGGACTGCTGATTAAGGTGGCAGATTATGAATTATGATTCCCATTACAGAATCAAAGCACTTGGACGGAGAGATCGGAGTTGTCTTCCTATAATGGCAGTTGTTGATGATGAGGATGTGGGATATGATATCAAATCGCAGCAGCTTTATAATCTTAAAATGGACTCTCTGGGCTAGATGCATTCTGATGTTATCTCAGACGCAGGGAGATAGCCTCCTGTGTCTGTGGATTAGGCTTTGTCAGAGCTGCTGCCTTCTTTGGCCTCCAAGAGGTCGGCAACGGGGAACTGGCAGCCAGATCCACTCAGCTGAGTTAGCTTTTCACCAGAAACATGAAGGCCTGAAAATATTCGAACGTTGTCTCACCAATGTCTCTCATGTTGTCAACCAACCAAACATAAGGACTCCTCGTGGGGACCTCCTAATGTCTGAACAGCTTACCGCTTATCAACAGGGTGTCGATGGCGAGAGCATCGACAGCTTTCTCCACAGGAGCAACCCCATAGAGGGCTTTTGTCAGGCTCGTGCGGAAGCTTCTTGGAGAATTCCTCCAGTGTTTTTAGCTCTCCCGCAGCTTTGGTGCCAGAGCGTTTACTTGTCACTGTGGGATCAGAGCATATTTCTCTGAGTGAGTACTTGTGACCCGGCGACCATCATCAATTTAGGTCGATTCTCCAGCAGCGCCTTGTTGTCCTGTCACACTGCCTCCCTCGAAAAGGTAGCTGATGAACTGGTTTTTCACAAACCCCAGACTGCCAATCAGGATGCACTTAACCAAAAATCAATCAAAATGAATGTGGCATCAAATCTCCTGCATTATAGCCCTGTAGAGTCTGTCCAGTGCCTTCTCATGGTGAGTGCAGTGATGGTGACCTCCGCTTTTGCGCGAGGCAGATTAATGGCGGGGGTCACCAGCACTATGTTATCCGGACTTTGTGATGGCTCTGAGGCTGAGCCCCCACTTGCAGCAGACTGTAGGTGTGTCACATATCCTCTGCCTCCTTAGGTATCAGCGTCACCTGACCGGAATGATCTTTTATAATGTCTTTATAGAGCAACTTCATGGCCGGATTTTTATTAACATGAATAATAAACAGCATTGACTTAAAGAGGTTGGGTCAGAGTTATTTTACTGAGATGGAAGACTAGCTAGCTAAGCCTTCAGAATGAATCACACAGTGCTACATGTAGAGGGCATTAGTAATAGAAGGTTAGGTAACGTAGTAGGACGCTTTATGATCAAAGCTCCTTAGCCTTGATCCTTGGAAGATCGGGGGTCAAAATCCCTCGATCTTCATAAAAGCCTTATGATCATCATATTTGCTGATTGATCTTATTTCTGTGCAAGGCCATACACAACCGGTGTTTTCAACTGCAGTTCTCTTTGTAGGTAGTGCTGTTAGACCTTAAAGGAGAACTCCAGACCCTTTTTTTTTTTTTTTTTTAGTTTTAAGTCTTTATGTTATATTTAGCTATTGTTAAAGAATGTATTATATTCCATTTCTGTAATCTCTCAGGTTTTTTGTTAGTTATTTTGTCCACTACTTTGATAGCATCGCTAGCAGCCAGTGGTGGATTTGCTGACAGAGTAAAACCTTTACGCCTACGATTGACGTTTTTAACTTAAAGTACATGTTTAGATATATTTTCAGCAAGCCACATGAGGAAAAAGAGGCCTTTTCCTTCAAAAGCTCAACAGCAATTCAAGCCTGTCAAACAGCGTTCATCATCTTTCTCCTCTTCCCTACCACATTTTCCACCACAACAACCATATCCTGATCTGGATCTTCAGTCAGGTCCAGTGTTTTGTCGAGTTTTGCTATCTATCGAAAGGTGCTACTCATCAATTTCAAACAAAATGAGATAAGAGTTGATATGTAAGTTAGTTTGCATATTAGCTTTGCTCTTGAATAAAAAGATCAAATAATGAAATAATTGGGTATGCTGGGAGCATTTTTTTTATATATATCAAAATAATCCCCCCCAAAATATTGATTAAAACAAATCAAAACACACTGGCATTAATTGCACGGGGGCAGTGAGATAAATCTGGATTTTGTATGCATTGTATTGAGTACTGGGAGTATTTATATACTTTTTTAAAAATAAAGGTTATTTTTGTTGAAATATGTATTCATTGCGAACAGATGACCATAAAATTGAAAAAATATATGGTTCTGGAATTCTCCTTTAAACAATTACATCATTACCTTTTTCCACAGTGAAATCTGTACACACAAGCACACTCCTGATAATGTTGTAAATCCATGTCTGTCATCCTAGAAGCTACTGTATTTTTTTTCTTTTTCTCTTTCCACTGAGTCACACCTATCTAAATAGGGCCTCTTATCCTCACTTCCAATTTTCTGATAGCACTTCCAGCCATAGATTGGCCTTGTGATGATCCCTGTGTATCTTTCATTCTTTCCAGTTCCATGCACTCTTGCTGATTCAAGCAGCAAATACTCCCCACAGAGGTGCATCACCAGCCTCCACCCATGTCATTGTTTCACTGTCGAGCAGTTGTCTTGAAAAGGGCACTGATAATATACAGTATCTACAACAATATCGGGGTCAGCTCCATGTACTGCTCTATCAGTAACAATTTACAGCAAACAAGCTGCCTACTACCTTAGGTACAAATAAAGCCAATGATCCACAAAAAAAAAAAAAAAAAATCTGAGGACAACCCAAGTCCAGGTCTAACTGGTTGGCTTAAAAGTGGCGGGTGCTGACCTCAAAGAGCAGCGTATGGGCAGATGCTAATGATAGGAAGATTTAATCCAAACTTTTTCTATATATAACATGCTATTTAAGAAGAGTAGATAAAGTTGTAGCCAAACAAAAATGTAAGACAGAATCTAATATTCGCACAACTGCAAATCAAAGAGTAACATTGTGTTCTATTTGGCATTAAAGAGGAATGATGGAAACCAGACACACAGGTCCTTAGACAGACAGGAGTGAGGAGATGAGAAATGATGAGGCTTCAAGAGAGAAGAGACAAGCGTTCTCTCATTGGATCCCTGGAGGCTGTGAATTCAGGAGTGGCGTCACATCAGCGACAGAATTGATTTTCATGTCAGAGAGTGAACTATCCTGCAGCCATCTACTCGTTTCGTGCATCTCCTGGGAGAATTCCGTCACCCTGTCACAGCTGCCTGATGTCAAACACAGTTTACGCATTCACACGTAGTTGTTGTTGTTGTTGTTGTTGTTGTTGTTGTTGTTGTTGTTGTTGTTGTTGTTGTCGCTGCTGCTGCTGCTGCTGCTGCTGATGATGATGATGATGATGATGATGATGATGAAGGCGATGGTGATGGTGATGATGGTTATATTTGGCCCTTCCTCCCAGTTTTTCTCCTTCGCACACAGAACTGGTTTTATCCTACGCTGCCCAGAGGCGGATGTGATTTGCTTACGCCAGAGTGAACTCAAAGCTCCCCCCAGTGAAGTGACAGTAAACCAACATCGCTTCCTGACGGGCTGAAATTAATGTTTGAGCATTGAGGCTAGTTATTTATTAAAGCTGCCTGTTATTTTATTTTCATTTAGCACTCTTTTAATCAAGAAATGGGGGGAAATGCTCCTCGCTCCTATGAAAATCCTGAAGGGGCTTGGTGAGATCTTTAGGTCCTGATGTTTCGCATCAAGCTGTTTCAGTGCGCAGCAGATGCGTGACTGCACGCAAGTGACGTCTTTGGAATTTTGCTCCTTTGAGTGTATGGCAAAACATTTTTCACGGGCTTGCTATCAGTGTAGGTGTCTCAATTTGTTCCACTTTCATTTCACACGCGTTTATTTGGGCATCTCCTCTAGAACATACCCACCTGCTCTCCGCCCATCCTCACCACATCCTGCAGAAGCATTTTAACCAGCTGCATCTCTGTGTGGTGCAGAGGCCGCAGAGCCTGTCTGAAAGAATGTGAGCAGACTGCTGAGAACAGCATCCGGAACATCACACCGAAGCACTGCATGTCCCCAGTCCCATCATCAGTGGACCCATCTACCTGCTGGTCCATCGCAAAAGGGGTCCCACAGCATTCAGGTCCCCTGGGATCTGTAACAGCTTTATTCCCAAAGCTACTACTACTGCTACTACTGAACTCTTTAACTGGACAGTTTACTCCATCCATCCATCCATCCATCCATCCATCCATCCATCCATCATCCTTCCATCAGTCCTGTGTCTACCCTGGCTAAAAGCAGGGAAGGAGCATGGGGATCCCTGGAACAGACATCATCGGGCTTATCTGTCATACCCAGACGTGGGCCCCCACTTCTACCAATGTAAACAAACATGCTGTCTCCAATCTCCACTTCCAACGCTTCACCCTTTTCTATAAACTGAGACTAAACTACAATTCACTGAATTATTTGCAACATTGAATAAGATGATTACATGATTAACCTATATTAGTCAATAACCTATATTAGATAGATAGATAGATAGATAGATAGATAGATAGATAGATAGATAGATAGATAGATAGATAGATAGATAGATGGATAGATGGATGGATGGATGGATGGATGGATGGATGGATGGATGGATGGATGGATAGATAGATAGATAGATAGATAGATAGATAGATAGATAGATAGATAGATAGATAGATAGATAGATATTTTTAGGCAGGTATAAAAATACTCCATTTGCTGACATGCAGCCGCAGACCTGCAAGGTACCTCCAGCCCTTCGGTGAACAAACTACCTTCTGCACCAGCCAAATATTCCACATTTGGACTCATCGGTCCAGAGCACCTGCTGCCATTTTGCAGCACCTCAGTTCCTATATTTAACGCACAGTTGAGAGACTTTCCATGTTAGAGTTATGGCTTTTTGGCTGCAACTCTTCCATGGAGACCACTTCTGGCCAGATTTCTCTGGACAGTAGATGGGTGTATTTGGGTCTCACTGGTTTCTGCCAGCTCTGAGCTGATGGCGCCGTCGGACATCTTCCGGTTTAGAAGGAAAATAAGCTTGGTTTGTTTTTCATAACTTTCCTCCTCCTCCTCCTCCTCATGAATCATCATCATCATCATCATCATCATCATTTCAAGCATTTTTACAATTGTACCTTTAAAAATTACTGCTGAAGGCAACAGGTAGTAACAGCACTTTGAATTTTTGTAAATTGATTAAAAAATAAACATAATTCTTAATCATTGTTTAAATTTTTGAAAGCATTATTAGTTTATATCATTTTTGTCATACCTAACAATTTTACACAGCACCTTGTACATACACACACACACACACACACACACACACACACACACACACACACACACACATACATATATTTATGTATAAACTTATATTTTAGTGTATATTTTAGATTTCAATGCTGTGCTGATCCGGTGCAATAATTTTGTGTGTATACTTCTGAATGACAATCATTTCTAAGTTTGGTAAGTAAAGTGTAAATTCTAGTGAAAAGAATTGTTGACTAGGTTATCTTAAAATGGGGGGATATGTAAATAACAGCCACCTACACAGGACATCTGTGGTCGCAGTGCTGACAGGTGAACCCGAGCAACCAACAAGTCAGATGGAAGAAGGGTGACGTCAGCCTTACAGAATCTGTATTCCTACTAACTGAATAACAGTTAGTAGGGATGTGATGCTCTGTGGCTATTTTGAAGCTTTTCATGAGGGGCAACACAATTAAACCAGACAACCAGGGCCTGTAAAGTAAAATACATAAATGGTTCATTTTAGCCCATGTGTGAAGTAGCTTCACAAAATCAAACAACGTATAGACTAAATGCATCAAGTAATATTAGTGTTTCGCATAGATAGGTCCAATATCTCGATGGTGAAATGTAAGAAATGATAGCAGCTGTCATATTGAAACAGTTGGCATCATCTTAATGTTTTAACCATTTAATCATCACTGTAAACTGAGATGGACTCTTTTGCATGATCATAATCAGGTCCATATTGTTGTGTGGGTGTGGATCAAGAAGAGCACCTGGGAAGCAAGGCCCGCTTTGAGCAGACACGAACCAATCACACACTTGACCGCAGATGAACATAAATCCAGGAGTCTTGCTGTACATTGCAGTCAAATGTGTCAGCGCCCCTCTACCCTAAAACGCACGTGGAGCGTGGCAAACTAGAGAGTGGAGAGGCAGCGGGATGACTGGCAGCCGAGGCACATTTCACAACTGCAAAATAATTAACGTCATTGGTGTTCTCTTTTCTCCTCAAGTCCTAACTGGAGCTGGGTGAGCATCCGATGCTATTGCACACAGCCACGTTATCCCTGGGTATTACTGTCTCTAGTCATCCCAACACCAAGTAAATAATCACTTCTTATTTTAAAGAGAGGCCCGAGTGATTAAAGAATGCTAGTATCTGTCCACACATGTGGGGAACAAGGGAACCACACTTCCTGTCGGTGCAGAAGGAGGTATGCACCCTAAGGTGTAAACGTTTATTTCTCTCTACAGTTACTGGCAGCTATCTCACACAGTGCTCTGAACTTCTTAGAGACAAGACAAGATGATGAAACTCTTATTTTTAATGGGAAAAAACTGCCGTAACACCTCAACAATTAGGCAAATTCCTGAGTCCCTTTATTATACAGTATTACTATTATTTTTTCGTGGGTGCTACATACACAGTAGCTTACCTGGGTCCATACCTTTTCCAAAAGCAACCAAGAAAACACGGGTAAGTTTCACTATCGGCACTTGTGACTTTCTGTCAATAGAAACTGAATAAAGGGTCATAGGGAATGTAACCTTGGCTGACAATGATGGGTTATTATAGATATTATTCTAGATTCGACTGCAACAAACGTTCTTATCATATCTAGACCAAAGATTTTGACGCCTTCGTGGACATTTCAGTTCTCTTCTGGCAACTCAAGTTTTACTCCTCGTCAGGGTCGCAGGAGTCACAGTAATCTATCCCAGGAGTCGTTGGGGGAGAGGTAGGGATAGTGGGGATCCTCTGACTGGTTTCCAGTACAGCCTGCAGCACCGTGCTGTTGTTACTGTTACTGAATCAGTCAGCTTTAAATGAGTGGCGCACCTTTGTGTGTTCATGGACATGTCATGTCAATCCAATGCACTTGGATTTTCCAACCAGGGTACAACAAAAACAGAGGGATGAGTTTTTCACAATAAGGGTTCAAAGCACTAAAACTGTACTTTCTCTCCCTATCTTTTTTTGTAACATTTGCAAAGGTAAAAAATGTATTCTTGCATTAAGACTATATAAAAATATAAACTAACATCATGTATATTTGCATATTTGCTAGCTTCTCGTTTGTCTGTACTTAGGGCAGATTTCTTTTTTTTCCCATTATGCGTTATTAGGCTGCATCAAAGCCACTGCTGCTCACAAATTACCAGCATGCACCTGTCCTCCCCTCCCACAGTATGTCAACCTCCTGCTGCTCTTTCTGCACCTCAACACTAACAGTATCTGTGCAGACAGGAGACAGAGCAGCCACGTTTGCTGTAGTGCTGGGTAACACTGTCACAAGATTGCAAGCGCTGTAGCAATATGGCTATCAGACAGACGCTGCAGCCAAGCTGGCAGTATGGGGACAGTAATATTATTAGTATTAGACGTGTCAGAATACATTCGTTTTGTGAAAGGAGCATTCCTATGCTGTATTTTAATGGAGTATTTACATTGCCGGTGGGGCTAGGTATAATGTGCACATTTACTGGAAGCGGTGTTGTCATTTGTGCACAAAACTGTGACATTGTAAATGGTAAAAAAAAAAATAAAAAAAATAATTAAAAAAAAGAAGCTGTCACTAAAATACTGCTTGTCAAATATGCGTGACAACAAATGCAATAAATTATTTTGTGATAATTCTCATAAACAGGTAAAAGACAAATTATGCAATGAAGTCCTCTTTAATGTGACATTTCTGACAAGGATCGCGGCATGTAGCCCGTATCAGCAGCATATCACTGTGTGTGTGTGTGTGTGTGTGTGTGTGTGTGTGTGTGTGTGTGTGTGTGTGTGTGTGTGTGTGTGTGTGTGCGCCTTTGTGTTTGTGTTTCCAACCTGTCCCCCGACAACCACCGCCCACGGCTGTCGCTGCAGACAGGAAAAAAAGAAATAATACACAGGCAGCTTGTCTGGATGAATAATATTCATGTTAGACACCTAATAGGAAGATGTTCTTGGTCAAGCTCCAGCTAACGCACAAATGCATCAAGAAACTCCAGGTGAGAACTGGGAAATGAAATGTAGCACATCGACATAAAGTAGTCACCTAGAGGTCCATTCACTCTTAATAAATCTACGCCGGAGGGAGGAGCAGGCACTACTGCAGCAGACATCACAGTCAGCAGATGTTAAAGGTCCATCTGATCTGTGCCACTTGGGATTCTGTGTGACAACACGTCCGTCTTCGCCCTGAAAGGCTGAGGTAATATCAAAGGTCTAAACACGCACAGCAAGAATATAAACGCTTTTGTCTCAGCTCGCGTTCATTTTAATGAGCTGAGCTCAAAGATCGAAGACTTTTCGGTTCGCACGGACACTGAAAGTCTATTTGCTCTCAAATGTTACTCACAAATCTGTCAAAATCAGTGTCAATCCATCCACCTCACAGGCATGGAAGATGCTGATGAGACAGCATTAAGATAGCACAGGTGTGTCTAAAGCCAGCCTTACGCCGACTGACTTTTCACGCAATTTGAAAATCACACACAAAATTCCGAAGTCGGAATAAAGTCTTTAGCAGAAGTTGATGCGCGCTCAACTTCGGTGTAAGGTGGCCGTACAACCCGATTTGAGCTTGTCTTTTCCACGTCTTGGCTTTACGACAATGTTAACCGTGTTTGATATTCTCGTAAGTCTTAAGTTGTCGTGCCGGAAACATGACGTCACCTTTACAGACAACCAATGGGCGCACTCTCAGCACCAAACAGCAAGTAGCAAACACGGCAAAGATGCCAAAATCGTTGAGGTTCTTTTGGACCGTTCAAAAACAAGAACAACTTGTTGAGCCCATTCTCTCAGCCAGGGCCGTGTCCACATTCTCTGGTGTCTTCTCTTTTTTTAGGACCTTTTTTTTTTAAAAAAACAAACGTCTGCGCACACAATGGTGGCTACTACCAAAAGCTGCCTCTCATCCTTCTCCATTTTTCTCTGCTCAAAATGGTTGTTGGAAATTTCCAAGAGGTGTATGATGGGAAATAATCTCAAGAGAATCTAGTTG
>BJFM01000410.1:110664-125468 GCA_016586285.1 Arothron firmamentum
TTGCAGAGTTTTTTCTGTGCCTAGTCTGTGACTAAAAAGTCTTATTAAAGTCTAGATGTGAGAGGGTGTCACATGATTTGTCTTGTCTATGACTTGTCAGACTATGTCTTTTAAAAGTTTTATCAAAGATTTAGCAGTCTTCTAATGTATGGGAGGCCTTAGGCTGCCCACAACAAAAGGATACTCCAACATTTGAGTAGATTTAGACCAATTTGTAAACCAAATTTGGGATAAATAGTCCCTTTGTGTACCCAGAAAAAGTCTTAGATCTTGGGGAGCAGAATTTTCTACTATCTAAGGCCGTAAACTTCTGACCAGCACCTTATTTTCTGAGTCATAAGGTTTCAAAATCCCTTTACATTCGCCTTTAGGCTCGATTGATGGAGCAAATTCACAAATACACACGTCACTTTTTTATTTGAAATGATAAGTGATGGTCAAAATGAAGCAAAATTCTTCTCTGACAGATTTCGCTAACTAGGCTAGTTCACAATATTTTTCGTCCAAAAGGCTTAGTCTGTGTAAGTTTTCTGTGTTGGTTAAAGTTCAGTTTCTGTATATTTGCTATGCGGTGTCAAGACCCCCGAATAGTAAATAATGAGTGTATGCACTACAAATACAAACACGCAGATACACAGGATGGTGTTAGTAATGCGGGATATATTTTCACATTTAAAATAGCATTTCAACTTTGTAATTCAAATACAAACAGGCATTTAAACACATGCCCCCCCCCAAGTTTAAAAGCCCATGACGCACATGCAGACTCTGCATCATTATTAAGGGGAAATCAAGGCAGATCGAAGCAAAATTGCTTCACAGCAGGTAAATAACAAACGTGCTTACAGGCTTTTCTGGGTTTTTGTTTTTTAAGGACAACATTGACAACACTTGCCCTGCCTCTCTGCCTTTCACCGCAGATACATTTCACTGCTTCACCCACAACATGTTTGGGAAGAAAGACATACCACAGCTGTCTGGAGGAGCGCACAGACGCATGACAAATGTGCTGCCTCTACCAGAGAATCAGACACATGGAAAAGTGATCATAACTACTGAGTGAGTGAGTGAGTGAGTGAGTGAGTGAGTGAGTGAGTGAGTGAGTGAGTGAGTGAGTGAACTAGCGAGCGAGCGGGTGACACTGAAACCACGACACAGGGTAATTATAGACCCTTAATTGCCCTTAGGTGTGAGTGTGTAAGTGAATTGTGCCCCGTAATGGACTCAGTGGCTGCAGTCCCGCCTGTTACCCTTTGCCTGTAATATTCTTCCAGCACATCTGCCATAAGTGGCACTCTGCAGGATAGATGGATGGATGGATGGATGGATGGATGGATGGATGGATGGATGGAAATATCTTTCAAAACTATAATATAACATTTAGCTTTTTTAATTAACTTTACATTATTCATAAAGATTTTTGATCTTTTTTGTCTGAAGCAACAATAGTTCAGGGTAACTCAATGCATCAGTGAATTGTTCATGCTTTTCAGCAAATAATTGTGTGCTTAATCACAAAAACTGCTCTGGTTAATGTGGTAAATGAACAGAATTGTGATGGTTTTATTATTATTATTATTATTATTATTATTATTATTATTATTATTATCGTCATCATTATTTTTTTATATTTATTTATTTAAGTGTGCCTCCTCATGGTTCAAGCCAGATCGCACTGGGGTGGGAAGGGTTGGAGGTTTCACTGGGAAGCTTCACTGTGAGGGCAGATGAACCCACAAACCGCACCGTGTATCCGACACTTGGCATGATCTGATCATCAATATTTATCTCTAAGGGAGATTAATACTCACCTCCAGGACCAGTAATACCACACTGAGTTGAATAATTCAGTTTAAAAAAAAAATTTAAAAAAAGACATAAACTGTGTGAAGTGATCTGACTGATGAGATTTAAAGAGGAACGCTGCTGAGAGATGATCAGACTGAAGTTTTCAGATGGACAATCGAGGGGATGGATGCAGTTCACTGACTGGAACGATGGTGCAGCATGTCGATGAAAACCACCGACTGGAGGTCAGTCCTTAGCTCCTCTTTTCCCACCCCGTTTATTTCCTTATCTGGTCATCATACAGAGGGGGGGTCAGCCTCTTACCTCGGTTAGTGGACAGCAGTCTGGAGCGGCTTCTCGTCGTCGGCGCTTCAACTTTTCCCTCCGGTCCTCGGCGTTAATCCCACAGCGAATGCAGCTCAGGTGCGGGTGTAACACCCCTCGCGTTGCGTCTCCAGACGCCGCTGTCTGTCCGTCCGTCTCCCGTTTGGAGGATCTGTGCGGCACGCAGCCAGCCGGGCAGAGTGTGTGTGTGTGTGTGTGTGTGTGTGTGTGTGTGTGTGTGTGTGGACGCGAACCGGCAGCTGCTCGGTGGTTACAGCGTCACCGGAGAGGAGGCGAGAGGAGAGGAGGCGAGAGGAGAGGAGGGGAGAGGAAGGAGATCTCACTCTGATCAACTGCCGGCGTCGCTTCGGCGCACTTCTCCCACGTCCACGGTCAATGCTGCCATGCAAGCACCTAGTGGTGCAACTGCTGCAGTGCAGCTTCTGCTCACCTGGATCTAAGCAGCATTAGGGTACCGCAACAGTCCCCAAGCACGAAGGCTGCACCTCATTTCGGGGGTTGTACAGAATCAATTTTCATTTAAATACTAACTACAGTTATTGTGTCGTTTGCACAAGTGTTCATTAACAACTGTGTGATTTTTGGTGTCTGGTTTGAACAAACAGTTCATAATGGCAACTAAAGACTGTTGAGAGGTGGTAAAATGAAGATACATCAAAAATAGATAATAATAATAATAATAATAATAATAATAATAATAATAATAATAATAATAATAATAATAATAATAATAATAATAATAATAATAATAATAATAATAATAATAATGATAACCCAAAGTAGTCAGTCACCTTAGTCAACCTTAACCTGAAAACAAGAAAAAAAGGCCCCGACTGGAGACCTCATATTGGTCCAATACAGCTGTCTCCCACTCAGATAACTGCAGCCCAGACCCATTGGTTCTTTAATGGTTGGCAGGGTAATTCTAAAATCTGCTCTAAAATGGACAGGCAACTAATGGTAAGTATTGAGGGGTGATGTGGTGAAATCTGCAAGAAGCCTTGTTGCTGTGTTTTAAAATAAACCACCAAAATAGCTTCTGAAGCTGTTTCTTAAATGTGTGAATATTGTCTCAGCGAGCATGTGGCACCCCGTTAGTCTCTGCCCCCGTTGTGTGAATGTGAGAGTGCATGTATGAATTCAGACTTTTCATCTAAACCGACTCCTTCTGTAGGTGTAATGCACTATTGGGTTATTCCAGGATATATGTTCATGCAACAAAAGCTTGCCCATGCAAATGCTACTCACTAAGATATACAGAATGTTTTTACATTGTCAGAAATTAGAATTAGTGGCTGTTTTGATCAAGCAGCCCAGACCCAACTGATGTTCAAGGATACATTGTGTTCATCATGGCAGTTATATTTTCTCCACTTTGCAAATATTATAAAAATTAACGGGGATTTTTTTTTATTTTCATCATTTTTTTTCCTCTATTCTATTTTTCTTTATGGAGTTTGCTTGTTATCTTTGCACCTGCTTGGGTTTTTTCCAGTTACTCCTGTAGTTTCTGTCACAGTCAAAAAGCATGCACACTGGGTGTCCAGGAGGCTACAGATTGCATCTAGGTGTGAGTGGGTTAGTCAATGGTGTACAGGGGAACTCCCCGCAGTAAGAAAGGTTTTGATATTGTGCTATTATGCATACTCTATCAGTCTGTTGAAGTCTTACCAATAGTCACAGATAACTGATCAGCAAATGGTCACATTAAGTGTGATGCCACCGAATACAATCCGACAGATCTTAGAATTTTAAGCCTCTATACTGGTGTATATTTTGGCGAACTACATGTTGCTTTTCAAATGTTACTTTCACATGTTCCTCTGATCCACAACCAGAAGCTAGCTATATGCAAGTTGCATGCAACGTTGTTTATGTGAATATATTAAATTCATTTAATTAAAAGTGGAACCATACACCTGCTACATATTAGCTGCAATTGATTAATAGCTGCATAATTCGAGTCTGTGTAACATTTGATAAACAGAAAGGTTTTCAGTATTAAATATTGTGGTCCCACTGTTACCACCAGTGAAAAGCATTCCAAAGATGGTGCTAACAATAACTTTCAGATGGTATTTGGTTGTCCTATCCTTGCCCTCTTAAAAAGGTCAGATTAAATCTCTTGACCCCCCCCCATTCTTCCCAAGGGATTGCAAAAGAAATTGTGAGGATAAAAATGACAGCAAGCACAAAAGAGAAGCAAAAGTCAGAGAAATAAAGGGACTGTACATGGGGTGTTGGTGAAAGATTGCTCTCTCATTGTCCAGAGCTTTCCGAAAGCTTTTGTCTCCTTTACGAAACATCTGGCGGAAGTCAGCTATGCGTGTTTCTCACCGAATCGACACAAACACGGCCTGATGGGTTCTGTTGAGAGCAGTGTCCACAGTCTGGCGTCGTGCAGCTCGACTGGGATTCTACTCATTTTCATCATAGATGCTCATGCAATCTCATATTGGTGTTGGTCATATTGCTCAATGAATCAATTTTATGAACGTTTGAAAGAACATGGCATTGTGTTGATATTTATACTAGTTATATTAGTATTATTCTTTGCAAGTCTTCCACCACCTCAGATCTGTGGAGCCTCAAGGTAGATCAGATTGAGTGAGCCTTCTTCTCAAGTGTAGAGCATCTCTGGCAGCAGCAGCAGGCAGCCTCACCAGCTCACCACTGTCAGATATCAGAGAAAGAAGAGCAGGAACACCGCAGCAATTACAGCCCAGTAATAGAAAAGGGTGTGCAAATTCTCCGTGACAATCTGCTATTAATTTAATATTCTCAAAGGAAGCAGAGCAAAGGCTGCGCCGTCACATTTTCAGTCCTACAAGATGAAAAATGTGAAACCACAGCCTGCTAAGAAAGAGTGACGGAAATTTAAAAAAAAAAAAAAAAAAAACTTAAACCAAGAAAACTCTGATAATCCTGGTATAGTAATGCTCTGTAGAAGAAACAGTGCCTGATGGGATACATAACTGAGGAAAAACAGTCATGATTTGCAGCAGAACCTCCAAAGTTTTAAAATAGAACACCATGAAAAGGAGAGCATCCTTAGAAGGTTAATATTCATCTCATGGATGGGCATGTTAGATGGAACTTTAATACATTTTATCCAAAGGGAACCGTAAAAGGCACGTCATTGAGTGCACATCCACTGGAAGGCCACCACAGAGGGCGTCTTATCGCTTTTTATGCCCATGAGAAAGGCAGAGAAGGTGGTATTTTATGCTCACATAGGGCACCCTAGAGGGAACTTTAGCTGGTGAAATGGCACCTTGGGGAGCATTTTAGCATATTTTCTCTGCCTCTAAAGGACCAGGCAGACACCTATTCAGTGTTTTATCCAACAAAAAAGCTTCCCAGTGACATCCTCATTTTTCCTGTATTGTTGTAGTTGTTGTTGACATTATATGAATCAATGCAACATGTATTTTGAACAATCTGGACCAAAACACATGTTCCAAACACCAATGCAATGCAAATTGAATTGCCTGCAATTTGTCGCATTGGTGGAACCAAATGTATGTCACCTCCTCGTAAAAAAATGCAATCAATAATTTATAATATAATAATATAATTATATATATATATATATATATAATATTAAAGTTATAATATTTTGAGGTTTTGGTGGTTTTTCCTGTGATTGGGTTCAGTGCACGTAGTTTTCCTCTACAGGCACTCACAAACGAATTCGTTGCACTACGCAGGACTTTACATAAACACATCCACAAAAAGCTGCTATTATGTTAAATGATCCAAAAGTGACTACTTTAAAAAGCAGCAGCCCACACTCCTGCGGTCTGACACACTTCTGCATCAGCAATGCATGTGCTTTTATCCAAAGTAGCTAATGAAATGTACAATTGTTCCCATAGATTAGGAGTGCAGAGATATACGAGGAAAAAAACCTTTTATACATCATTTCCCTATTTTCTTACGTGCTTAATTATTTATACGGTAGTGAAATGTATTGCTTTTTTTATGCAGCCAGATACAAGACTGGATTACTAACTACGCTGTACTCAAACCACCAAGGATTAGGTGATACCAGCAGTGTCAAAGCTGCCTGATGGTCAGCCACAGAGGAAAAGGAAGAGTTTCTTCCCCCAGGCCATTCAAGTCCTGATGATGTCAGAAATTGGTTTGTGGATTAGTGTTCTGAAGCTTAGCTTTGATTTCAAAGCATATCACCATAATGGGCATTTGGGACCAGGAAAGAAAAAGGTGCTTCTGCCTGAGAACATGAGGTCAGCTGTGATGTTAGCTTCTCTTCCTTTTACCACAGTCCCAGCTTGACAAACTTATTCTTGTAATTCCGCTTTATCATCATTTTAGTAACTGTAATTTGCCTGTCCTGTTTCCCTTACCTTGCTCTGTGTTCCTACTTTTTTATTCACCTTAATAGTATACAAAATTTAAGTTCAGCTTTATTAATATGACATCTGTTACGATCAAAATTGTCTTTACAGAAACCCAGGGCCTGACCCCCAACAAGCAATAACGGCAGGGAAAACCTCTCCTTTAACAGCAAGAAACCTTGAGCATTACCAGGCTCATATGGGGGGAGGAGGAGGAGGAGGAGGAGGAGGAGGAGGAGGAGAGAATAAACATACATCATACATGTGAATACATTAATTACGGAGAGGAGAGGAGAGGAGAGGAGAGGAGAGGAGAGGAGAGGAGAGGAGAGGAGAGGAGAGGAGAGGAGAGGAGACAGGATGAAGACATGCAGACATGAGCCAACAGGACTCATCTCGGCAGCATAACTAAGATTCTTAAAAGTAGAAAGGGAGTCAACCTCTCACACCTGGACAGGGAGCTGGTTCCACAGCAGGAGGGCCTGACAGCTGAAGGTTGAGCCAGGGATAGAAAGTGTCTGCCGGCTCAGAAAATCTTGGTTTAATTTCCCTATAGGTCCTTCATCTTTGGTTATCGAGCTTGATGTTTCATCAACTTCTGTAGCAAGGTCCAGTTTGCAGGGATCAGCAGCTCCACCAGCAGACCCAGCCGAGTGGCCCTTTTTTGCTGTCAGACTCAGAAAGGATTGAATAGGTATTAAGAGTACTACTGCCTATAAAGGACACATTTACAGTATAAATATAATACTGTTCATAAAGAATCAATGGACAACGTTTCCACTGCCATTACAGACACTAAGTAAATGGGGGAAAAGTTTGGTCAACAAAGGTGCACTGCTGAAACAGCATAAAAATAGCAACATAAAAAAATAAAACATGGTGAAATGGAAGAAATGTGTCTTTCATCTTTCAAAGGGAAAACCGATCGATAAGACAGAAATGGGTCACTTGGAAGCAGAAAATGTGCGATGTGAAACTTATATTTAGAGTTGAAGAATCCAAACTGGAATTGAAATGGGACTACTTGAGCGTCAGCATCATCATCATCATCATCATCAGTGGATCATTATCTCTGTGCCAAGATTCGCTTTTGAATTTAAATGAACCGTGAAATGTGACACCTGCATGTTTCTACGAAGTGCACATTTATTGAATCCCAATTAATTAACGTCGATTGCCACTTCTCATTAGTGATGTGACATATGCTAGATAAATAGCCTGCAAACATCACTCTTTCATTGTCTGCAGCAGAGTTGACAGGTAGCCAGTACAACATCAAATCAGAACAACAATTACTTCTTAGTGTGTGATCTGTGATCAACAGCTAGTGTAATCCATGTTGCCATGAGATACCAAGAAGGATATAATAATTTAGAAAAGTTCATAATTAAGTTTAAAAGATTCCACTCATAAAACCATTGAGTATAATCCAATAAATATGTTGTTCCATTCCAACATTAAGCCACACGGTTTTGGTGAGTTCGTGTTCATTTTATTGTATTTTTGTTGTTCTGTGCTCTCTCTAGTGGAAAGCTAATCGGTGTTAGAAGAGTTGGCTCTTTTCAGTTCCCAAAAGACTCTTTGTTAAGTATCACTTTGAGCCTTTTATTTTATCCTAATTTAGAAATTATGAATGGTTTTTGGGTCACTAAGCAATTTTTCATTCAGTGTCTTCAGAAAGGCCTTATTTCTATGCATTTCACTTAAAAATGCACAGTTACTATTAACATTTTAAGCAAATCATCCAACCGAACACAACTACAACACAAAGCATTATGACACTAAGTGTACATTGGCATTCAGAAAAAAACAGATGCCTCAGCTTGAATGGGCAGATGCAGATTCTCCTAATTATTTGTTGTAGACTCTGTTCAGACAGATATTTTCAATGTACAAATTCAACACTCTGCTTTGCAGTTGTTGAAATGCTGCTTCTCTTTTGTTTTGTCGCTCAATTTACTTTTTCCCAAAGTCCTCGTATTTAAATCAGTCTCTCTGTCGCTCTGCATGTGCTTGGTCTGTACCACTACACGCATCTTCCCTTCCTTCTTTCGGTTAATGGCGTAATCCTTGTCCTCGCATGTGATTGGCCGCATGGCGTGGCCATCAAAGCGAAGTTTCACCCCTGCCTGCCTGAACAGGAGTGGATTTAGGCTGAAGGCTCGGCTCTTCACGACAGGATTCAGCTCTTCTCGCTCGCAACAAAACATCTAATCATCTACAAGTATGACCTTGCATATATCCATTTCTTCATGTAGCTACTAACATAACAGTATTGTTAACTATATACTTAGACTTAACTTTATTGATCCGTTTGGGATGACTCCCTCAGGGAAATTTAAAAATTCAAGCAGCACATAAGAAGAACAGCACACAAATAGAAAGAGAAGCACACAGAAAATGTGGTTAAGTTCAAATTCTAACTTGTTTTATGGACAGTCTTTTGGGGGGGACTGTGGTTCAGGAGACTGAAGGAGGCATTCTCTGACCCTATGACAGAGATGTATCTCCTGTTCCTTCAGGTCACCATGCCAGTGTTCACCACTTTCAACCTCTTCCTCCTCCACAGACAGCAGTCATCTTTATTGTTATTGTATGATCAGGTATAAAGGGAGGCTAGGATATGTTTTTGCTGTGGGGTATTTTTTCCATCTAATGATGATGATCAGCTTCATTGGCAAGCTGCGTTCGAGGTTTGTGGCGCCAACAGCACTTCAGTGCCACCAGGAGCCTGGTGAAATCACCTTTATCAGAAAAGATGAACCATTTTCCAGGTCAGTGGTTTGGTAGTTTTGGTAGTGTTTGACCATTTGTTTGAGATGTAGTGAAGTGATACCTGTAATTCATGAATAAATATTATTAATGCCAATTTGTAAGAAGTGAGATTGCAGGGTAACCTGAGAGATGTGCATTTGAATCAGGCTATATTTTTTCTATATTTCTTTTAACCTGGCTCCCTGTATTTCTGTCAGGAATGCTGACAGAATGTTGGGTGTGCCACCAGGGCCAAGCTCAGCAAGCTTCCGAATGACAGACATCATGTCACAGCAGTTGGAGAAGATCTGTGAAGCCGCCTTGGCCTTTCTCACCACAGCTTTAGAGTACACTGTCATGGGCAACTGCATTTTACCTCCAAGTGCAAAATCCATTTCTAGGTTGTTTATTTTTTAATAAACCAAACAAGTACCAGTGCAGGACCCAAAGGATCCAGTGGAGATGGGGAGTTTCTGGGCTGAGACAGCAACCCAAAAACATGATGTAATTATCATATCTGCCTTCTGTTCACAGGAACCATTAAAAGTTAACGGTTATTTAGTTAAAGCCATATGATAATGCTTTAAATTTGTATTAAATGGGCAGTTAATTTTTAAAGGTGGTTAGCCAGTTCCAAAAGCACATAACCGTAACAAAGTTGGTACTGTTAGAAGTCAGACTTGAGAAATTGTTCTATCAAAATTTTTGCTTGAAACTATAGTGGTAAGTTAAAACTCCAAAGACTTTGAGTAGATCATTTTGTAATCTGAATAATTTAAAGTAATTTGTTTATGAAAGAGAGGAGAGGAGAGGAGAGGAGAGGAGAGGAGAGGAGAGGAGAGGAGAGGAGAGGAGAGGAGAGGAGAGGAGAGGAGAGGAGAGGAGAGGAGAGGAGGGGAGTGCACCTGTCAGTTTTTTTTACTTGGTTGGAAGCTCGGTTAGAGCAAAGACACATTTGTGGTGTGCAGGCTGCATACACAGACAGGATTTAAGATGGCAAGCCAGACCTAAGTGACTTTTTCATCTTCATCATAAAGCCAGTGAGGGAATCCTGCATACAAACAATGCTCAGTCCCTGCCAGAAGGGTAGGATTTTTTTTTTCTTTTTAACTGAAGTGAAAACTGGTTATTAATCTTTGAATTGAATCAAACTAAGATATGTATTGTTTCTTTCTTTCTTTTTTGTTGTTAGTTTTTTTTTTTTTATTGAGAAATTTGGCTAAAATTCAAAGTGAACCGATAGGGAATGTCCTACTTTTATTTGTATTCTGTATTCATAGAGTTTACATGATCTGGAATTATTCTGATCCAATTTGATTATTGATGCTGTGAAGACATGATTTACTGGTGAAACAATGGAAAAAGAATACTGTTAACTCAGGAACTTACAGTATTTCGTAACATTTCCTAACATGGGTGGTATAAAAAAAGTGAAACATACTTACCTATTTTTCGTATTCATTTATCAGAACCTGCATTATTGTTATTATTTCCATTAATAATGGCCTTTTTTATGACGTTTGCCTATGGGTGTGTGTAGTACATTAATTGATCCACCAGAGGGGAAAATTAAATTCTGAGGTCATCATTGAAGGTGTATAGGTAGGAACTTTTGTAAGGTCAGGTGTTGCTTGACGGACGAGAAAATGGTTTCTGACTGTAGTGGCGAGTCACTGAAACTATCACTGTGAGGTTAAGTTTCTGCTGAATTGTGAAATATCTGAATTAATGAACAATAACTCAGCTGAGCAAGTAAAGAAACAATAATTTCACAATTCTCAAAGTTGGACATCATTAGCATCTAAACAAGATTACAACTGTACACATATGTGCATCAGCTCCTTAGCCCTTTGGTAACTCATTAAGCTTTACGCGTCGAGCTTTGCTCCTATACTATTATTATGATTATTATGATTATTATTAGTATATCTTGTTATATGTGCCCTGTGTTTGTAAATGTTCATTTCTTATTGTATTTAAAGCTAAAGAGTTGGTTTTTACAGTACCCTCGAACAGAAAAAAAGCAATAGATTATGATCATTTGGATTATTAAATGTAACTTAATACTCATTTACTTTCCAAGCGATGATTTTTTTATTAACACAAGTGTCTTTTTTGTATAGCATTAAAAAAATAGACACTTGTGAGTTTTTATTCCCACCACTAGATAAGGAACATCCACCAGTCCAACTTCTTTTTCCTTACTGGGTTGTAGTTATATATTTAAAAAAAAAATAGCACTTGTAAATGAGCTTGACACGCATGCACGGAAAAACATTTTAATTGTTGAATTAACTGCATTAGGAAAAGGGAAAAGATAAAGGGAAAGAAAGTAACTCAGCTCCTTGAATCATGTGCAAATGATCTAATCGTGAAATGCTTTTGGCTGATTGGCTGTGATGCCCGCAGAGCAAGCTGAAAGTGCGTGTGTGTGTGTGTGTGTGTGTGTGTGTGTGTGTGTGTGTGTGTGTGTGTGTGTGTGTGTGTGTGTGTGTGTGTGTGTGTGTGTGTGTGTGTGTGTGTGAGTGTGTGGGTGCATGCGTGTGTGCGTGTATGTGTGCGCGTGTGTATGCGTGTGTGTGTTTGCTTGCAGGTCCCCACTCAAAGCTTCTAATCTTTTTGTTTCCCTTATTGTGATGGTGATGATTATCATCCAAAGTTATTTTGCTGGTTTTATTCAAATATAATGTTAAAGAATATCAAGCTGACATACAATATGTCATGTATGTTGTATTTAGTCCTGCTGTATTGTTGATGTAGGCCAGGTAAACTTATTGGTCGAGTCCATGTTTTCATTTGAAATCGGCTTCTCGAGATATTACTAATAACTACTTGCTCTCGCTATTAATCGTTCCTACATGGGGGAACTAGACTTCATGTGAGCAACAGGACTTGTTAAGGTTGATCCTCGAAGACGTTTCTGCGACGACAGTCAAGTACGTGTACTGACCAGAGAAGATCGCTGGTTTGAGAGGGTTGTCAAGGAAGCCATCTACGTCAAGTTAGAAAAACCTTCTTTAAACAGAGGTGGTGAACTACGGCACTTTCTATCACCCACGTACAAAGCAGTCCTTCACTCTTTCCGTTAACCATCAAAACGTTCAAGCCGTTTCACGACACCTGGTGACTCTTACCATGTGACCCAGCAGACAAAGGGGAAGTACCCCAAGTGAAAGCAGGTCAACGACCCTGACAATAACTCTCAGGTGACCACCCAGATCTTTAGCACGCTAATGGCCCTCAAGGGCTATATTTTCAAGCTCTGCTGCCAGATAATTTAGAACTGAAAAAACTGTTTGGAGAGAAGGTAACATGTCTTTGAGGCTCAACCTTAACAAGTCCAGTTGCTCACAAAGATCTAACCTTGGATAACTATGACCTGGATGAATGAGATCTGACACAGACATCTTGCATCACAATTTGGGAAATATACCCTTTATTTGGTGCGAGAACATGAGAAATTAGCGGATTTCAAAAACCACCTCCCCTTCAACCTGAGATGTCGACAGCAGAAGATTACTCCCATCAGTCTACGTATTAGGTCAACGGTAAGGGGACACAGAGCATAAGTCATTCTTCAAAGAACAGAAAAACAACTACTAAATGAGAGGATCAGGCAGATTCACCTCTCAATAGACACCCTGGAAGAAAAATTAGACCAAAGAAGGTAGGAGTTGTCCATATTGCTTCCCTCTGAAGTCATGGAAGAAGTATCCAACCTGGTTCATAGGGTATAGTCCATACAGCACACTCAGACACAAAAATTTAACACCTAAAAGTCAAGCCCACCCTGCACAAAACCAAGCCTGTATCCTGGACAACAAAAAACAGGATACATTCTCATCAGACTCACAGTCGAGAAATGGATAAAAAACCTATCAGAAAGGCAGCTCACACAAACCGAAAAGGACGTGCAAAAAAACGCCAAGTTATTGTGGTAAAGTATTGAGAAGGGGAACATGAAAACAATGCAGAAAGAAGGCAGTGAAAGTGAGGAGAAGCTTGAACATGGACAACAGAGACATTGACAGAGGAAGAGCGACATGAAGTTAATACTAAATGAAGCACAGTATTGGCCCTGTCAGTTTCAACAGTTTTAACTGACTGGTTGATGAAATGTCATCTTGGCGTTTAATCGAAAAGCCGAGAGTCTTGGTCGGCTGCCGCGCTCACGTTACGCATCGGTCCAACTACGACGATAAAGGGACTATTTTTTCGTGAATTTTGAATCATAAAATATATTGTTAAATCGATATTTTGTTGTCATATGACTGACTGCGTCAATATATTGGCACAGTCAATATATTGGCACAGTCAATATAAGTGGGATAATGTAGAATGAGGTGGTTAAAAACATATATGCCATTTCTCTCCGTCTTCTCTTCTCCTCTCCTCATCCGCTGAGCAGCAGTCAGTGGTGTGGGTGGGGCCGCCTGATCTGAGGTTGTCGCAAGGAAGGTGGACGCCCACCCTATTTGCATATCTTCAAAACATTTAGCTCACACATTTAGATTTAGATTTAGCATTTAGACTTAGATTTAGATTTAACATTTAGATTTAGATATAACATTTAGATTTAGATTTAACATTTAGATTTAGATATAACATTTAGATTTAGATCTAATATTTAGGTTTAGATATCACATTTAGATTTATATTTAATATTTAGATTTAGATTTAATATTTAGGTTTATATTTAACATTTAGATTTAGATTTAAGATTAAGGTTTATATTTATTATTTAGATTTAGATTTATTTTACAAGTGTACACATTTTTAACAATTATAGAAAACATTCTGTTTTTACATAAATTTCTGTCTCAAATTAAAGAAAAATTAGCTAAATGTGAGGGAAGTGAGCTAAATGTTCAAAATTTGTTGGCTAAAAAACAGAAGCTGAACTTTTACATTCGGCACCCCATACACTTTGTCCCAGATGACAATGTGTTGAATGGTTTGGTCATTTACTGCTAAGATTTGGCGGAACTCTTAATCCAGCCTCCCTCAGCGTCAACCCATGGTTAATGACATGATCAACTAGTGTTGCACACATTTCATTGGTCAAATTTGGTCTTCCTCTTCTTGGAGGATGTTCTCCTCTTGCTTCAGGTCTTACTCTTCTTCTGCTTCTTCCCTGACCTCTACCTCTACTTCCTACTTGTCCTTCATGGATTCCCCCTCCCTCTTCTTCCTCTGACTTCTTCCATTTTGGTTGAAAGCAGGTGAACTCACCTGCTGCATTTTTATAGTCCTCAAATCTGATTGTTGTGTCTACAATAAACCAATCAGGTGTTTACTCACCTGATGTGTGTGTTTAACCAATTGGCACATGGGTGTGGTGATTTGTCAGTCAGTGCTTTGGAATTGCAAGAAATTGACATCGTGATCAGCATATGTGTCTAATGTAGTGTTTGCAAATCACTGTGTGTATTGTTCTGCAAAAAGGGTGAAGCTTACTTTGTGTTTATAGTAGTGAATATCTGGTCCAATGTTTTGTTCTGAGTGTAAGGTTTTAAAAATTCTGTCAGACTTTCGATTTTAGTGTCTGTGCAACTG
>BJFM01000411.1:44986-58190 GCA_016586285.1 Arothron firmamentum
CATCCCCGTCGGTTCCCCCCCCATCGTCCGTCCGTCACGCCCGCCTCCTTCCGCTCCTCCACGGACGGATCTACGCAGAGGCCCGTCTGTTCCGCGTCTCGGACGGCACCTCCGGGCCGGAGGTAAACATCTGCCCCCGAGGCCGATCCTGCAGATTCACAACCCGAGGCGAGGGGAAGACGGGGATCCGCTCCGACGCTCCGGGCCAGAAGGCAGAGCCAGCCAAGATGTCAGCCGTCGCGGACGCTTGTTTTCGCGGAGCACATTCGTCCGCGTCGCGCCACGAATCACCGAGAGTCGGACTCCCGACACACATCTGAAGCGCTTCTCCAAACACAGCTGCTCGGCTTTCAACTGCAGGACAAAAATGCCCCCCGCGCAACCTGCCCCCGACACCTCCGCAAGGCATCCCGTCCCGCTGCGGAGCGGGTCCGGGCGCTTCCTTCTAAATCGGCCCTGTTTGGTCAGATGTTCGGTCGAACAGGCCGGAACCGGACCGGCCGCCTGCGGACTGAAAACAAGCCGAGCCCAGAAGGAATGCGAGGTTCTGCGGCGGGACGGTGATGGAGAAAACCCCAGAAGGTGTGCGGAGAAGGTGGGAAAGTTAGACTGCGTGAGTAACGCAGACATGTTTGACTAACAGCGAATCATTTCCAGTCTGCTTTTTTGTGTTTTTTTTGTGTGTGTGTTCTTTTTTTTTTGGCTGGAGCGGTGTAAGGTATCCAGTTGTATAATCCTCTGGTGGCGACAGACTGAAAGATGGAGTCCACGCGCACGTTTGCTGAAAGTAACCTGGACCCCTGGATGTTTTTCAGGATTGATTAAAATAAATACAATAGTCTGCATAATAACGCCGCGAGGGTGGGAGCAATGAATCACGATTCATTTAGAATCGTAAATCACAGATCACGCACATATTTAGATCATATTGCTTCAGTCGTTCTTCAGATTTATCCTCTTGCTTTATTCTGAAGAACCTCAGCTTCAGTATAAAGGTCAGTTGTCTGATCGGTCCGTCCACTATCACACTACAATGGAATAAGAATAAGAATAAGAATAATATTTAACATCCTCAACAAAGAAAGCTGGTTCTTCCCCTCAGCTTTTCCACATCTGCTTTAATCTCCTTCATCCTTATCTGAGGAGGAACCCAGAGGAGAACCAGACGTGTGGCCTCAGGACTGCTCCTGACGTCCAGACTCTTCAGGCTGCTCTGTTGTGAGCGCTGCTGGGGGGGGGAGGGGAGGCACGGCTGAGGGGAGGCTGGGAGTCGTCCGCCCTGCCCCGCACGTCTGCCGCTGCGCGTTAGGCAGCGTCCAGATCTGCCGGTGTTTGCGGGGGGGAAGCCCGAGGCCTCCGCAGCTCCAAGAGAAACAGCGGCGCAGAGGAGCAGCGCTCGTCCGGCTTATGGAAAATCAGCTGGCCAAAACATGAGCGATAATCATCCGGAGCGGCTTATTTGTATTGATTAGAGCCGGGGCTGTAAAAATCAGAGAAAAGGAGCCACGTCTGGCCAAACACGCAGAGGCGGCGGCGGCGGCGGCGGCGGCGGTCACGCAGCACCCACGCCTGAGAGGGCCTGTGTGTAACGCAGCCATTACTGCTGTTGACAGAGCAGCGCCACGCCCCCGTCCCCCCCGCCCCGCACAGAATGCACACATTATACGGGCTCCGTCGGCTCGGACGCGCCCGGGGGCCAAGCTCGCTCCCGAGGACCCGGGACGGGAACCTCAAAAACGGCTCCCTTTAGCCCCCGAGCCCGTCGTTAGTCCTCCTCCCATCTCTGCAGAGATGGTGCAGGCTGTCAGAGCGACTCCAGACTCTCTCCTCACCTCCATTAGTCCCCGAGCGTTTTGTGAATGGGAGCGAAGCGCCCTGCAGGAGGAGGAGGGCGACATCCATCACTGACACGAGCGCGGGGGTCAGCCGCAGTTCAGCGCTCGGAGAGACCGAGGCCGAGAAACGCAGCAAGATAAGGGAGAAGGAAGAGTGGAAGGAGAGCAGCGGGGAGCCGTAAATACAGAAAATAACATCAACTCAGGAGACGAGAGGCTTGATGAGCCCGCCCACGCAAAACGAATGAAATCCTGATTAAAGCTGATTTAGGCGCCGGGTCCTGGTCGAACCATCCAGGTTATCTGTCAGCTGTAAATCAGCGCTGAGGATCCACCCTGAGCGCTTCGACCTCACCACGCGGCTAACGTATGTTCATCATCTCAAGTGCTGGTCCGTCACTTAGCGGGTGGTGCATTAAGTCAGCGACTGGCTGAAGTGGTGGTGGTGTCCGTGTGGGGGGGGGGAATCACGCCCATCCCAGCCTAAAGTGCGATTATCCTTTTATTTTATGACACTGGCGTTTTGGAGCCGTCAGGGAGCCAGGTGAGCTAGCATGCTCCTGGAGTTGCTTGCGCGTTACCGTGTGTGGACAAGCATCCGTGTAGGCGGTTCTGAAGGTTCCTCTGAGGGTCCTTGCAGGGGCTCAAAGGCCTGAGAAACATTTCATTTTCATGGTAATTCCACTCGCAAACACTTTGACAGAACGCTCGTCTGTTTTGGTCAGGGGGTTATTTTCTGGAAACTCAGATTTATGCCAGTTTCGCGGCCCTTAATGTAAATAAAATGACGGGGCGGAACAAGGGCCCTTCTGTGCCTCCACAGCACACATCCACAGCACACTGATAGAGGCCGCCTGGGTCCCCCTCCTTCGCTGGTTTGCCACGAGTTATCTGTGTGGTGAGCTGTGTTGATTTGTTGGTCGGTGTCTGTTTGCAGAGGTGAAGTTCTCTTTGCAGGGCCGAGAGCCTGCTCACACGGCCCGCTGTGATTTAAGGCAGGATAAGAGGACGCCGTTCCTCTTGTTAGCATAATTTACTACATGTGCTCTCCTTACTTTCCAGACTAATTTTACAGGGGAACAAAAGCATTTCCTCCTCACCACTTTTCACCTTGTTAAACCTGAGCACGCAGCAGCTTTTAGGGGCTTTTCTGCACAGCAAAAGGGCGCTGGGAAGGTCACAGAGCCAGACTAGCATAAAAGCACCACTGCTGGAACTCTCTTAGTGCAGCGTTTGCTTCAGCGGCCTTCAAAAGCTGGCTGTGCTCTGAAACTCTGCACAGGCTGAAATGTTTCAGACACCAGTCAGCCTGTGGGCACTTCAGTAATCCTCCCTGGAGACCGGCCTTGGACCGGTGACACGCCCGCTCCGTGCAGCCAAAACAGGCAGGCTATAAGTTAGCAACGGAGCGGTGGGAATTCTGCGCTAAGTTTGAAAAATGGCTCGAATATATACGAGAGCGGGCTTTTCCAACTCTCTTTGTCTCTGACGCACACACACACACACACACAGCACTGGTCTGTGCTCTGTCAAATTATGGCCTGAGCACCTATATTTATCAGTATATGAACCTGAAGGCATTTAAAAGAGAACTGAAAGGTGGTTCTCGCAGGAACGGCTCCAGATCCAGGTCCGCTCACTAACGCAGCTTGGAAAAAGCTCGTAAATTATCTGCAGTAAAGTGAGCGAGTGCAGCGTTAAGGCTGCTGGAAATGCTGTACAGGTCGACGGTAAGAAAAGAGAACTGTTTCATGAAGAGACCTTCAAAAAAAAAATCATTCTTTGCAACTTTTGTACTTATAATTTATAGAAAAGTGAGTACTCCCCAGCAGGGGACTCTCGTCATTTACAGGTCTGCTGCTTAAGGATCCATTGGTTCTGTTTGCTGTGGTGCAAATGAAGAGGGGTATTTAAGCTGGGGGTGGGACCAAGGGGGTCAAAGGCCAGCTGACCTGGCCTGAAGAAGCAGAGCCGGTGCTGACGAGGGAAGCAGAGCCCCGGAGAGGAGAATCTGGAGAGGCTGCCGCATGCAAGGGGCTGTAAAAAGAGCCATAAAACGGGGTCAGAGAGAGGCGACGCGCAGAGGTCTGGGAAAACCCGGCGCGACACACTCGGCATCCCTCGCTCCCCACTCCACTCACTCATTCACTCATCAGTGCGTCTGCCGCTCTTTTCTCAGGCCAGCGGGACTGTCATCGCCCTGCTCTTCTGCCAATCTCTCCATCTCATTGGAGCTCACTGCTGTTGTTGCGCAGAGCCAAAGCCCACGCTTGCTTCCTCTAAAGTCACGCAGGCTTATGATTTCTGGCTCTTTTCTTATTTTTCCCAGTCGAGACGTGTAATTAAGTCAAGGACCTCATCGAGTTCAGCGCTGTTTCGATGTTTTTGCACCATTGTGCCTTTAAATTTCCACTTTCTTACACTAATAGAAGGAATGTTTGTCCCCCTGGGTTGGTAAAGCGGTCGACCCTCGACCTTTGTTCGCCCATCTTGCGGTATCCTCCCTCTCTCCGTCCTCTCCTCCCTCCCTGAGATCCAGCGGTTGATAAACGCTGCTGTTCCATTACGCCTGACAGCCCTTCCACCCTCCCATCCTTCCCTACCTGCCTCCTGCATTCCTTTCCCGCTCACCCCCCCCCATCTCCTTCTTGAGGCCTGCTCTGATTACCCATAATCCATCCCATCCCGTCCACCCTCCAGATGATGTGTGAGCCGTTTAGTGGCGTACAGTTCACAGGTTTATGTTCCTGAACGGTGGTGGGAGCAGGGGCCAGCTCGGTGCCGTGTGGGTCCCGGCTGGAAAAGCACCGATCTGGGTGTTCATTTCACAAAACACGTTCAATTATTGGGGAAACCTTTCCTGAACAAATGAGTCTTTCGGAAAGACGAGTGGAGGGTTTCGGGTGAAAAATCACTGAAGCTGCTGTAAAATGTGTCCCAGACGGAGGCTTGAGCACGTTAGCAGTGGGATCAGAGAGGACCATTAACACCGATTCTCATCCTTTCCCAGCTGGACTGGACTGCGCACACGCACACACACACACACACACACGCACACACACACACACACACACACACACAGTTGCCAGTAGTCAGGGGAAGGCTCCAGCATGCAGCTGGGTGTCTGAGAGTGTAAATTTAAATCAACTTTACTTTCTGATCTGAACTGACAGACAAAAGCATTTTAATTGCCTCTTTAATATGCGTAGAAATCCACTGTACACACGTGCAAGACAATTCAGTACACATATGACTACTTATATATGATTATAACAATAAGGTCACCTGTTTTGACTAGGAATTATATTCTAAAGTGATCTATTTAGCTTCAAAGTCAAGCCAACGAGGTTATAGATTCACTCAGGCGTCCTGAACAGTCGGGCTCCCAAGGTCTTCCCCTCCCGCCTCTTTGGTTCAGAGAAACGTCTTCTGAACGCAGCAAATCATCCACTGACTCCATTCTGCTGTCAGATTTTATAATGTTTATCTGGCGTCCTGCGGTTCCCCTGCAGCACGCGCCTCGCAGGCTCAGACGCGGGCGCCAAAAGCATCAGAGCCCGCTGCTGCGTGGATCAGCGCGCATGCTTCAGCCGACCTCAACAGGTGCTGAAGGCATACGTGCACGCTGAACGGCGACGTGGGCGAGTGAGACAAGCCGTCGGGAATGTGGATCCGCAAGGACGCAAGTTGGGAGGCGAGTCTGAGCGCACGCAGACGCACGCGCGCCCACTTTTCCAGCCCGCTCCGCTCAAACGTTCCTGACCACATGACCTGCCCACCATATCGCCTGCTCTTTACGCCCCTCCTGTTTTCAGCACGTCGGATTTGACGAGCTGACTAAATGTCCTCGCCCCGGCTGCAGCCCGCCAGATCTGGGCTCATTAAGGACAGACGTCCCAGCCCTGCACGCCGTCAAGACAGGAAAGGGGGAGTCAATGAATTACTGACAGGAAAGAGAGGGAGAGTTGATAAAAGCATGAAGAATGCGCCAGTGGACCTGATGCTTCGGGGATTTGGGGGCCGACTGTCTCTGGGCCTGGCAAAGCCATTAGCCAGAAAAACCAGGGCGCTTGCTGATGGGATGTGTTTTAGCCATCAGGCCTGCCTGGTCGCGGCGTCACGTGGCCCTGACCTATTTAAAATCGCTCCCTAGATTGACCAAAATTGAATCCGCTAACTTGTCTCCAGCGATTTCAGTAAAAAAAAAAAAGAGAATCTATTTCCATGAAAAACAAGCTGATATGTTAAAAAGCTAATTGCCTTTGGGACCGGCGGTTTGGGAGCGGGGGTTTAAAAGCACGGCAGCGGTGTGCGCACGAGGGACGGCGCGCGTGAATGCACGCTTTGTGCGTCCGCAGGTTTGGAAATGCCGTGCAAATACGCAGGCCGCAAAATGAGAGGACAAACACCCTCCGTTCGCCTCGCTGCTACTTTAGCTGTCTGTCAAAGCAAGCGTGTCCCAGTTCCCTGAACGCATCACAGCAGAAGTCAGCAGACTGATCCCTGCAAATGGACGGGATCAGAACGCTTCGCACCTAAATGCAACCATTTCACCGTCCTGAAACAGCAGCGTCACTATTTTCACTTTCACCTCTCGCACTCCGCCTCATATTTTCACGAGCCTTTTCCAGGATAAAGCCCCCTTTTCCAGGAAAACCATTTCTGCAGTCTTATTTTGGATTCTCCGCGGCACGCTCCACCGAATTTTAAACTCTGGCTCCAGATTTTTTTCCCCCCCTCTCACGCCTCCATTAAGCTGACACGAGAGGAAATGTATTTAATTCTATCATTTCACACATATTTCTATGAGTTATGATCTAACTTCAAATAATCCAGCTCTTTTCTAATAGTTTTAACAGAATTACAGCATGTCTCCTCTGGTTAAGAACATTATTTATTGGACTCGAGCGTTTGGCCGCTTAGCAGACTCGTTTCTGGGCGCAGACGCTTTAGTCAAGGTTTGTAATTCAGCCTTCAGACAGCGCTGGTGGCAGCAGTGTGATAGCTCCAGTATTATTCAGACACTTGCACGGACTGATAATACCTCTGTTTTTTCGTGGTATTTATTCCTTTAAAACAAAGATGGTTTAACAAAATGTCTGCCAAGGTTTTTTTTTCCCCCATTTCCATTAATTCAGGTCCTTTAAAAAAAAGTCTATCTATTGGAAACACAAACAAATGTGGAAAAAGAAACAGTGGGTGAAGAATAAGGAGCTAAAAGAAAGAAGCAGACTGTTGGAGGATTGAGGATGCTGAAAAGATCCGGAAAGTCTAAACATGGTTCTGGACCTCAGTCAGCTGCCTGGTGTGACATCACAGTCACGCTGAATGATAAACTAGTCCCATAATCGCCACTTTGAAGGGAGCTTAGGATAATATTGGGTTCCAGCTTGAAAAAAAACTGGCCAATATTTCTTTCCAATGACAGATTTAGCATTTCCCATTCCGTAAAGTTCTCATGAAAAAGGCCGAGTTCTTCACAGAGGAGTGTGAGTGAGAGGGAGGCCTGTGGCCGCCGTCCCAGCCCCTCCAGCCTGGATCCTCGCCTCTGACGCCTGCTCCTTCTCCAGCAGCGAGACTAAAGGAGACACTTAGTAGTCTCTCGCATTGAGTCGAGAGCCGTGAAGGAATACGTCTGTATGTCGGGGTGGGGGGGTGTGGGGTGGGGGGTGGGGGGGGGGGTCCTCGGGAAGGAGGTTCTGTGGCCCACAGTTGCAGGCTCGTTTGCTACAATCCCCCGTCTATGCACGCAACAAGAGCTTAGGAGGACAGAGGAGGTCTGTCCAGCTCCGACTGTTGGATTCCAGCAGACGGGGATGGATTCAAACACGCAACCTTCTGAGCCCCACCACCAAACAGATGCAACAAGCAAACACAGGCAGGTGTGCGGGCAGCTCAGGGGCTTCAGGTCCCAGCGCCGCCGCCTGCAGCCCTGCTCCATCTGCAGAGCCGACGGTAACGGTTGGTCTCCCAGCGACGCCATTGCTCTCCTCTCATTAACGGCACATATATCACATGGCCGTCATCACGCACCGACACCCTGTTATTTAGATCGCAGCGCAGCTACAACACACTCACACTCACACACACACACACACACACACACTCAGGAGGGCTTTTTTTGGACAGTGGTTGAATTTTCCTAATTGATCTCTGGGTGTGTGTGATAGGGCATTTTAGTTTGTGTGTGTGTGTGTGTGTGTGTGTGTGTGTGTGTAGGACGAAGGCTCCTACAGTAACACGTGTCAGCAAGCATGCCAAATAATGACCAGTCTTCATGGGAATCTACAGACTGCTCTCAGAGCCCAACAGTGCACGGAGCATGAGAAATCACACACACTCAGACACACACAAGGTCAGCCCCAATCTCTCTCTCTCTCTCTCTCTCTCCCACACACACAAACATGCGGGGACACAATGCACCTGGTCTCTCTCGGCCCTGCAGTGACACACTGCAGGTCTCACCCTCCACAATCCAACAAAAACAGTAGTGTGTGTGTGTGTCTGTGTGTGTGTGTGTGTGTGTGTTTCAGCCCTTTACAGCAATGTCAATAAACTGTGAGATGATGTGAACCCAAACAGAACAAGCTCGGATTCAATCTGCGCCTGCGAGCTGACAGAAGCGTCTGTCGCAGACTGGACACGTCGGCTCTGCGGCAGCAAAACGGCTCAATCTAGAGCTCAGGCTGCAGAAGCGCGACGTGCCAGGACGCCGTCCGCCTCACGGGCCTCGCGCCCCACCTGACCCCGTCGCCGTAAATCAAAACTCCGCGGATTTGTTCCACCCGATCTGGAACGTGCGAGCGCTTTTACGGACCCGGCGGTCTGCAAACGATGAACTTTGATTCTGCAAAAGGAGGCGGATTCTCCCCGAGGGGACCAAGAGCCGGGATGGGAATCGCTTCCTGCTACAACGCCAGCATGACAGCTCTTCAGACGGATCTGGAGTACGGCTGCGCCGCTTGGCTCCGTTCAAGCCACGGACGCCTGCCTTTGGTTATCATTTCAACGACAATAACGCACGTTTTTTAAAAACGCCCTCCAAACGTCCGGGTCCGGGAGGGAGGAAGAGGAGGACAGACCACGTGCTGGAAGGTCCCCCCCCCCCCCCCTTTTAACCTATAGCTTCAACCAATCAGATACGCGGATCTGTGAAATAAAGCAGAGCAATGAAGCCGGAGTGACCGGAGCCGCATTAATGACAGATGAAGAGCGCGTGAGCGCCTTTCTGCTCGCGAGCGCCGTGCAAAGAGCTGCACGGACAGACGTTGTCTTTCACTGCTCCTCACTTTAAATGCTGTTTTCTTTCCTTCCACTGGAATCTGCTTGCTTTTCTTGGCACACTTCTTCACGCTCGCTCACAAGTCAGGTCATTTTTTAATTTTTTTTTTTTTTGTGGAAGTAAAATACCTTTGCTCCATCTTCCTCTATAAACTAAAATGCAGCAGGAACGGTGGGATGCAAATGTAAATATACTCAGACTGTTTTGTCCCAGCAGTTTTAAATCAGTATTCTTAGCATTTAGACGACTTATTTAGGTGTTTATGGGGGGAAAAAAGCGGTAACTTGCTTAGCAAAATACTGCAGACACGTTTGCTGGAGCGAAGCATCAAGCCCACCCTGAAACAACAGCTCGCTTCTGACATTTTGACAGTGATGGTGGGACAATTTGTAGCCTGCGTGCACGGGAAACCGCATGTCGGGGCTCAGCGTGTAGGGTCAGCCTGCAACAATGCATGCCCCGAGCCAAGCCGTAACCGTGAATCAGCACCGGGGCGACCGGCAAACGCGAAACCAAATATTTACGCGGGGCTGTAAATGTGAGGTTGGGGGTTTCTGAGAACAAATAAGCACGTGCCTGTGCGTGCACGTGGGCCAGCGCTATCCTTATCAGACTGTGTTCGTGGTGCCACAAACGTGTACACCCCATGTGAGAGAAAATCCTTCGCTGGGTCCCGTCCGAGTGTGCATGTTTACCGAAGGACCCTGGGTGGTCCCGCCCGCCTCTCGCCGACCCTCGTGTCCCCTCGAGCGAAATCATCTGATTACTTTCTGTTTTAAAAGAGATTATCAGCAGTGCAACTCAGCGGCTGGCTGGAGGATGAGCGAGCGGCCGTTTACAGCGTAAGGAAGAACACTCAGTCCCACCGCGTACAGCACAAATGGACACGGAGATCTTCAGCGTCAGTGTTATAACGTCTGTTTCGTGTTAATATATAGATTTAAAGAAGTTATTCTAGTAACATATAATCCCCATCAGTCTGGAAACTAACAGGATCAACAGATAAATGCATCCAACGTTCTCTAAAGGTGCTGGGTCCTTCCACGCAGTTCCATTTCACAGCACTGAGCATGAAATATGGCAGAGGGGGGGGGGGGAGAAATCGTGACCCCCGGTGCTCACGTGCACACACAGAGTCGGGAAGGGAGGGGGGGGGGGGTGCTGTAACAGCCCATGTCTCCCCCAATAACATACCAAATCCATCAAGGTGCCCCAGCGTTCAGCGCTGAAGAGCATCTCTGCTGGGAGCAGCAGAGCAGAGCAGAGGGAGGCCGGCTGGATTCCAGCTCAGACGGAGCCAACTGACGCCTTTGACACCTGATCATCACATACAATCCACCTAAAGCAGGTCCTCCATCATCTGGAGCAGGAAAAGCAGTTTGCATTAAAAACACTTGTGTTTTTTCTTAAATCTGTGTTTGCCATGATGCAATACACACAAATTTAGTGATTTTGGAGCCGGTACAGGCGGCCCCAAACATTTCCAAACACCACTGTACCAATGCAAAGCAATAAAACTAGTACCAGTTAAGGAACAGGCATGAATACGCAACATGAGCAAAATATAAAGTTAAACAGAACAGAATTACACATTAAAAGGAGCCGCAGAGTCGACATGGTTGGTTTTTTTATTATTATTATTTCCAAATCAATTACCAGGCTGCAGCTGCGCTGGAATTAAAACCAAATGTGACTACTAGAAGTCAGTTCACTTCCTGGAATGTGGCTGAACTCGGGTGCATCTGGAGTCAGACGGACGGGGCCGAGCACGAACGGGACAGCAGCGAGAAGAAAGAGCGGCTCCCCGATACCAGCCAGCGTTGGGAAGAAGGAATTCCATCCCGCTGAGTCCCGCTTCTGACACGCGAGCATGTGTCTTTCATGAGGGGAAATGGAAGGAATGGCCGACAGAAGCGAAGCACGCTAGACAGGAGACATGAAAGGTAACGGCGTGAGGGATGAGGCAGGGCGGTGCTGATGTTGGCAGGGGCGCAGATAAAAAGAGAGAGAGGCACCGGTGGGCGTGGAATGTTCCCTGTTGCCTCTGCGCGGCCCAGCTCTGCTGAACACTTGGCGGAGGGCAGGGAGATGGGATGATAAGGTTAACACAGTCGCCATGGAGACACAAAACTTGTCGTCAGATTGGAAAAAAAAAAAAAAAAACATCTCCCAGGTCCAAATCTGCTGTGAAATCTATAAGCTTTGCCAAATAATGAGACTAATGAAATTATGCACGGGAGCTATTCTAGACATTCAAAAACAAGCAGAGAGAGTTCAAGCTTGTCGGATAATAAATCACCATCGCAGTCTGTGGCGTCCACGTTCCAAGACTTCAATGCTGGTCACCCGAATTAAGAACATTCCTGACGAGTGAAGGAATGACGTTTAGGACACACGCACTGATATTATATATTTTATATGATAGCTTTTTTCCCCTGTTTTTCTGCAACTTTCAAGAGTGAGAGGCCGTTTTATAACCACAGTTTTGCAGAAATGAGAATAAAATTAAGTTTACATGGAAGTAAATATCTGACACTTTCTTTTGTGTTGCTGCTGGTTTAAAGCTGAAGACAAACAATATCATTCCCAGCTCATCAGAGGACATTTTTTTTGATTGTCATTGTAACGGAGAGGCTCTGGCAGCAAAACGCCCGTCCCTGCCAACGAGCCCACGCTTTTCACACTGACCCGGAAAAAAGAAGACTCCATAAACTACAACCAACTCCGGTCTCTACACATTCAAATGAATGTCGACGAGTTCTCTTTTCTTTGCAATGAGGAAGTAAAATCTTACAATAAACATGTCGGCACACGCACACACACACACACACACACACACACCGTAATGACATCTATCCACAACATTCTATTCACACTGACCGAAGTGCTGCAGAGAGACTGACATCACCTCACACCATGCACGCACGCACGTATGCACGCACGTATGCACGTACGCACGCACGCACCAAGGAGTCTGTCCTTTGAGCCTGTCAACACACCAAGGTTCCTTTGTCCTCTGATAACCCTCGTCCAGCCCCCTCTACAGGAGGCTGTCTCCAGGATCTGTCCTGTCCACGTCAGGAGCTCTCAGCCGGGGGAGGAGAGATGGGAACAATGGCCTCTCTGGGGAGAACCAGTCACACGATGAGCTCTGATGAAATCTCACCTCCCTCTCCAAAAGCTCCCTTTTCCCCATCTTCCTTCCCCTCGCCATCGTACCTCGTGTCTTTCTAGCCGGGTTCTGGAGGCCGGGTGTGCAGAGCTGCAGCTCAGGTGCTTCAGAAAATGAACGAGCCAATCGAGCCCCAGTGGCGTTCTCCAAATCCAGACAAATGCGCTCCTTCTTTTTCTCCCCTTCTCTATATGAAAACATTAGCGAGACATGAGGCAATGTCTTGGCCTGAGAGAAGGAGGAGGCTTCAAAACTCATCCGTCTTCCTGCGTTTGAGCAAGAGAAATGCAATAAAAGCGAGTGTGGCAGGCGGAAAGAAAGGCAGAAATGAGAGAAGACAAGCCGAGCAGCGGAGGAAGAGAAGCAGACGGCGGAGGACGAGGGAGACGCTCGGCTCTGCTGTGTGTGTGAGAGACGGGCGGCGAGGAGCGAGAAGCGGCACGCTCATGAAAAGCCTGTCTACGGCTTCCATCCGCTGTCAGGACCAGTCAGCACAACAAACTCCACGACTGCTGATGAATCACGCTTCTCTGCGCCCGCGCTCGCTTTCACCTCCAGATCATCGCTAGCAGATTATACTCATGCTGTTTTTATTTCACACAACAACAAAGCAATAAATCACATCTGACCCAACAAGGCCAAAAAAAACCAAAAAAACCCCCAACGTCTCTATATGCTTTAACATAAAATCTACGCTTTTTTACATTTTTTTTTACTTTGGACAATAAACTGCTGTCAAGGATGGAGCTGGTCGCCTTCACTCGCCTCCGTCAACACTTGAAAGGAGACGTGGTGTCGTGAAAAATGAGCCGCAGCGTCGGCACAGGGAGGCCATTCCCCCCCCCGAGAGGTTTGTAATTGCTTCAAGCTTGGACCGGACGGGACAGAACCAAGAGGACGGGGGGGGGGGGGGGG
>BJFM01000412.1:0-56074 GCA_016586285.1 Arothron firmamentum
TATAGATATATATATATCTATATAGATATAGATATAGATATAGATATAGATATAGATATAGATATAGATATAGATATAGATATAGATATATACATATCTATATATATATATACATAAACTACATCAATTTTTCAAAAAATCAGCAAATAAAGCAGTTGCAGAGATTTGGTGCGGCAACTGCAGGCAGAAGAGGCATCAACTTTTAGAATTTTTATTTTTTTAAACTCATTTTGCAACTGTTGAATCCTGGAATTTCACCTTCCACTTGTGCATTCCTAACAATGTTGCATCGATCGTCCACACACACTGTTAAAACATACCCAGCGAGAGCGTCAGCGCTGACGCCGAGAGGCACGTTCCCACAGACAGCAGCGCATTCCACACGGGTCACGCGGGGTCAGTTTCTGCCGTACTGTACTGTGTGTTTCTGTGTGGTCTTACAGTGAATGGGAAAATTCAACATTGCCGGGCACATTTATGCATCAGTGGAGCTGGCTGTGGCGGAGCTGAAGTGTCAGGAAAAACATTGTGAGATGTAAACTCAGTCAGTTTAGCGTTTAACTGCATTTGCAACATTACACTGAGTGTGTTTTGACAAGTTCACGTGTGACTGATGAACTGTTAATTTACTGTTAATTAATGAAGGCAGAAGTGTGGTCATCAACAGGTAGCCCAGGGTTTAAAGCTTAAACACTCATTTGTTTCAACCACATGTGTAGCTAAGTACAAAATAATCCAATTAAACATGAAACAACGCCAAGAGATCTTCAAGAACTCGTGACATGGTGTTAGATTTACCAGACAGTGAGGCAACTTTAATTTTAAACAAAGTTAAGACTGAAAAGAAGGTAGAAGATAGAAGGTAAAGCAGTTTTGCATTTGCAGCACTCGAGCCAAGGTCTAAAGACGAAAAACCTGCCTCGAGGAGCGATAAGATGCTGAAAATGTCCTTTTATTTGAAAGCTTTGCTCAATGTCCTCCCTCTCCAAACTCATAAATAATGAAGCCATAATGAAACCTTAGTGAAGGCATTATGAACATCTCTGGAATATTTGATATTAAGTGAAGAGGTTGGTTAAAATGAGATAATGGAGTTGCAGTGTTTGATGAATTGAGAATGAGAATTTTAGCAACTTTTCCCTCTGTGTTAGCAGCCGGGACAGCCTGTGCGATTCCCTTCTAGGACGCGTAAACAAGCGCTGGTCAAATCCTTACAAACAACCCGAGATTTGGTTTGACCTTCTCGCAAACTCTCCTTCAATCCCAGCAACAGATTGAACCAAAAAAAAAAAAAAGTCAAATGAGGGAATAAGACGTATAACTCGCTTTGACCACTGCTGTACAAACAAGCTGAGGTAATTGCGTCTGCGTGTTGTGTGCATGTCACGGCCTGACAGGCAGAGGGGGCGTGCAGCATCCAAAGCTGCCCTCGCCATCTGGCCTTGGCAAAATGAACAGTGCTCCTCTGCTCTCTCTCTCTCTCTCTCTCTCTCTCTCCCTACCTTGTTTGCTCGCTCGGGGATTTGATACTCATCCATCCAGGGAGATTACGCATTTCCATATTCCAGCGTTATTCCCCGGGTTGTTTTGCTTTCTAAAAACGATGTTTGTGTGCCAACATATTCATGCTATGGGTGGGTGGGTTTCTAGCCAAGCAAACGGGAGAGAGAGAGAAAGAGAGGGAGAGAAAGAGTGTGTGGATTGAGGGGATAAAATAGAGAAGACAGGAAATAGCACGGGAGGAAAAAAACACCTTTCAAATCTGGGTAAAGTGCCAAAACCAGAGCGGTGGAGGTGAAGAAAGTAGGTAGCCTGTGAGTCATGTTGGTGTCATGAGTGCAAAGGTGAGTAAATTTAAACGAGCGTACACATTCGCCGATACCTGCGGGGGGCCTTTGGGGGGGGCGCTGGGAGAAGGCATGTGCTCGTGTGCGCTTTGTGCTTCGGGGTTTTGAGGTTAGAATGGAAGTTCAGGAGTTCAGGGACTTCCAAAAGCCTGGAACAGACTCGAAAACACACACTTATATATCTGCACCTGCGAGGACCTTCCATCCACTTGCATGGATTCTCAATCTCTTTGACTTACAATAAAACGATTCCAAGACTCGACCATAAACAAAGCCCATCACAGGACAAGACTTTTCACATCAAAGCGTTTGTCTCCACTTTCTATCCTTCGGAGGACATTTCAAAAACAGCAAATAAAACAAAGAGAAAACCTCGAATCGCTTGAGAGGAGAGGAACCCCGCAGCGCTGTAAGCAGCTTTAGCAGAAAGCATCACACATTCACATGCATGCCCCCCCTGCACACCCTCGTTTTCCCCTACTCGTTTGTTCCTTCTGTCAAATTCACAGAAACTGATGACAGGATTAAAGAGTGGGGCCAAATGAGCTTTCAGTCAATCTCTCTGGACAGATTCCTTCTGATGATCTGAGGCTGTGCATCCTTTTGGTCAACTGGGGGCCGGTAATAGCAACAAAGCTGCAATGTCTGTGCGTTGCCCGATGTATAAAAACAGCAGAAGTGTGCACGCGCTGGCAAAAACCAGTGAACTCTGCTCTGCAGGCTCCGGTGGAAGCCAGAGCTGGTGTGGAGCCGCAAGCTCCCCCACGTGCTAAATAATTCAGGGAGGACAACAAGACTCGCCCCATCTCAGGTCTTAACCCCCCGCTGTGCTTCATCCCTCACAGACACACGCACACACACACACTCACAGTAAATAGGTGAGCACTCCCATACAAGGACACACAACGCTACTAAATGTTCCATTGCGGGAAATTGCATGTTTTCCTTTATTGAAAAGAAAACGAGTGCTCATTACTGGAAAGCAAATGATGGGAATAAAAAATGAACCCAGACTGGGAGGCATTAAGGGAGAAGACGCTGTAATTATGCACACATTTCAAACACACCCCAAGCAGCAGAAGTAAAACCTGGCTGTTTGTTTTTGACACCTTTTAGAGATGAATATTTCATACCGACCGATGGTGGCCATATTTTATTCAGTCATAAAGTGATTTTTCATGTTTTGGGACACTCTTAAGGCACCTGCTGGTGATCAATAATGTGTGTCTGAACACTGTTGGATCCATGAAGCTACAGAAAACAGATGACAGCAAATACCTCCTGTCAGTGCAGTAAGAACAATTATTCCCAGTGTTTAAACTGATTGTGGGACATCTAAACAAGGAAACACAAAAACCATTGATGAGACTGGCCAGGGTGTAATACTGACAGTAATTAATGGAATTAAACGATCACCACTCTAATCTACTTAATTTAAAAAGCTATTAGTGCTCTAGGGAGTAAAAGAGGTGGGCTGAGAGAGAAGTCCCGCTGCAGGTATTTCAATTTAAAGCTGATTCTTTTTTTTTTTTCATAAACATGCATCTGGGATACAATCACGTTTTTAATGATAATATGAAAATATGACAACAGTCGTCTGTTGACTCTTAAATCAGCCAATGAGAGAACCCTGTTCCAGTCATTACATCATGTCTGTAGCTGTAGCACATTCTGTTTATTTCCCAGGGAATGAGATGCCAAAGTCCCATCGCCTTCTGCACACAGGTGGCTGCTCCATGTAGTCTCACTTGGGCCTCTGCACGTCTCTCGCTCGCGCACAGTTTTACACCCAGGCTGCGATATCTCAGCCCACACCAGATGACCAACTGTTTAGCTGCTTCTGGCCGGCCAGCCTGTGGTTCAGAGATCACAACACGACTTCCAGACATCAACATGACTCAGAGCCGTCACAAGCTTCTGTGGACACGGACGGAATAGCTTCAGTACACAGAATACACGTGTACACACACACACACACACACACACACACACACACACACACACACACACACACACACACACACACACACACACACACACACACACACACACACACACACACTACTGTTGGACAAAGGCAAAAGTGAGGACAAAAGCAGAAGGTTGAGGCTAGAGAGTGTTCCTTCTCTCTCATCTCTGCTTTTCAACTTCTTATTTTTCTCTTAAGGTCAGCACTGAAGGACTGTTCCAGCGCCACAGCACTGTTTCCTTCACGTTTGGAATTCATTTACGTTCCTGAACTTTTTGATAGTTTTACTTAAAGTCCAAAGCAGTTCCTGAGAACAGAAAAGGCGTCTTGTTCAGAACTTTGCTTTTATGGATCGTGGCTGGCGCTGGAACATTGACTCAACACAAGGTTTTCGATTCACGCAACGGTAAAGTAGTGGGCCAAAAACGCTGCACGTGACGGAGAAAATACAAACTCTTCATCAATTTTCCAGACTGGCTTTGCTCCACAGTCAGAGAAGAGAGGCAACACCGCTTCTTTTGGAGATGCATACCTAGCCTTTATCAACCCGTTTATTTCTGGGGATGAATTCCCTTTTTCTTGTCTGAAATGCTGTGTGTGTGTGTGTGGGTGTGTGTGTGTGTGTGTTGAGCTTTCCTCTTGCTTTAACAACATTTTTGCAGTATCTAAAATGAGCAGAGGCAGATAAAGAATTAAAGGAAGAACACGTGCAGTCAGAGGCGTAGCAGCGCGGATAAATTAAAGCTGATTGTATTCTCAGCATCGCCTCGTCTTTGTCCCCGAGCTCTGTCTAAATATTGAAGGAGACCTCAGTGAAAAGAGACGGCTATCCAGAGGATTCAACCTAATCTGCATATTCATCACAATTAATTTGGATTCCTCTCTCCCATCATTTTTTTTTTTTTTTTTTAATCTTTGAGGCTTTTTTTTCTCGAGAGGCAACCAAAAGACAATACCGGGGCGGTGATCAGAATCAGTTATTGGGGGAGATGCCAGCAGATGTGCGCAAATATGTCTCCCTTCCACATTTCAGACTTGAGAAGTTGTCTGCATCAGATATGACGACGAGTCGGGCAGCATTCATCTTTCCGTTGATGCAAACTTTTAGTGCTCTCTCTCTCAATTTGCTTTGTCCCACTTTTGTCTGGGCCGACGAAGGAGCGACTGAAAGAGCCCATTGTCTAGCCAGGCTCGCCGCCTCAACCATCTACGCACAAGGCTAACTTTCTGCTGCTGAAAGAAGCAAGCACAGCACCACATGGGAGGCCTTGGACCAAGAAAACAATGCAAATCGATTTTTCAGAAACGTCTCTAAGCGAGTTAAAGGAATATTTGAAACCCAGTTTGCCGGTTCTGTGAACTGGTAAACACATTAGCTTCAAGTAAAATCATTGCAGGTCATCACGTACTGTCATCTTTCAGGTAATTTTCGCTCCATCTCATCACAGCCCATCCATCTCAGAGCGGCAGCTTTAAACATCTTTGTCAACTGGACATTGTAGAAGATAAGGATCCTGCATACTCCTTTGATCCCTTCAGCCTAATCCTGAAAATGTATCCCCCCACAAAAAGAATCAACACCATCCTTTTAATAATCCTCAGCTGCAGAATCAAGGGTCAAGTTAACCAGCTACAGTATGAGAGAAATATCTGCGTTTCAACATAGTAAACAAAAAATGAAAGGGCCCTCATGAGTGTGACATGTGTTTTGCCTTAATAAGCAGGTCACGTGATCACTTATTTCGATACACATAATTATACACGTTTTTGGAAGAATGTTGCACAAAATTTAAGGCAAGAACGGCAACTATAGATCTTTAAAAGGGTCACCCTCGGGTCATCAAAACTTTGTTTTTTTGATAATCTGCAATTCAATACCTTCTAAAGTCAGGAATAAAGGGAGTGTGAGTCAGATGACAGAAGTTGTCCAGCAGAACAGTCCTGGTGTGAATGTGGCTTTCCCATCTTCAGTGCTATTCGCAGCCAGTTCACTGGATCACCTCCCACAGAGGGTAAAAATGGAGGAGAGACGCAATCCTGTGGGATGGTGAGAATATAACAGACACACACGCTGCCAAGCTGCCGCATCTCCGCTGATTCCGGCTAATCCTTATCCGTGATTTTTAAAACTCGAGGGAAAGATTAAATTATCAAAATTAGCATTTTACCACTGAGGTGAGGCAAAAAGACGTCGCATCGTTTGTTTTGCACTCGTTAAAAAGAATTGTCAGACTCCATCTGTCTCTCTGTCCACTGAGCTTCATCACTGTCGCTCCTTCTGCGGACTCACACAAAGATTACATGTGGATGGGCGGCGAGGTGAACATAATAAACAATTTTGTCGTCAGTGCCAATGCAAGAAAGTTGTGGACACTGACACGCAACATCCCACTAATAGGCCATGGCCATGGGGGTGTGTGGGGGGTCAAAGGTCTGCCTGATGACAACTTTGAACCACAGGCCAAAAAAAATAAGCTCTCCGTTGCTGCTAATCTCATCTAATGATGTCCCCGTGGGCTGACGTGCCTTATGTCAACCTTATTGTCATTACAATGCGCTAAATTTGCATCAACATCTCCCCCCCCCCCCACATCAGCTCACAGCCATTTTTATATCTCATATGAGAAGTATGACTTCGCCTTCCACAGAAATGCAACAGCCTTAAAGTAAAAATTCTGTCTGTAGTTTAAAATGATCTGCAATTACTGCGCACGCTGAGATTAAAATCAGAGGATGAAGGAATAACTTAAGATCTACCTATCTACGCCATCATTTTAGATTAGTGCGCTTGCTTAGCTTTGATGTAATTATCTTTTTAATTAGCCTATCTTTGACCTTGCTTTCATGGCTGTTTCCTCACTTTTATGTTCATCAAGGTTATTTTCACAATGGTACCACTGAATGTGCTGTGTAATCACAGAGTAATGTTTGAATTGTTCACACAGTTGTTTCTTAAACGTGCTATGCCATAAATTTTCATTGTCTTTACTCGAGGGAAAAATGGACTAAATGGTGTAAAAACTGTTCATATATCAGCAGGTAAATTACTCTGAAATGCCAATAGTAGGTTTTTCTGTTAGTTTTCAGTTTGACTTTTCCCAAATAGGCTGAGAGTAATGGATTTTGGTGCATTTTGGTAAGTGTTGCGTTCCCGTGCCGCAGTCTGTGTTCCAAAACTGCATTACTGCCAGTCTGCCACTAGATGTCACTAAAACGAGAACCCCTTTATTGTTGATGCCCCAACATATTGGCACGAACACAAACAGAAACCAAGCTTTAAGGCACAATCACCTGATTAGTATCCCTCTTCACCCATAAAAGAGTGAGACTAAAAAAGGAGCTGTAGGAAAGAGGTGGAGGAGCTTAAAGTTGCATTGATGGAAATAATCTTAATGACGTGTTACTTCAATGAAAAAGTATAGTGGAGGATGATACCCTGACCCTTAACCTGTGTTACCTGTGCAGCTGTCCAAACAAAGGAAATTTGACCTCCCTTGTCGAGGCCAATCTAAAACGCTTGGATTGTAACAAAATAAAATGCCCTGATGGTCAAAAAAAAGACATAAGTGGATGTTGCAAACAAGATGTTTTCAGCCTGACATGATCAAACCTGAAGCCACATTTTAGCTTGCATAACCTGAGGGCAGAAGAAGAAAAAAAAACTTTGAACAACTGCCGAGCTGCTCCCAACCATATATTTTCTCAAAAATTTGCTGACAGGTTTGCTTTGAACGAAATAATTGCTTTTCTGCAAATGCAAATAAATTGCATGCTGTGGATACACCATAAACCTACTGGATGCACTTTTAATGACTCGTTTGTGTCCATTTCAGTTTTTCAGTTGATGAAGCGAGTTGCTAGACAGGCGGAAACATCCTCTTTGCATTTCACAGCCTGGCATGTTTGGAGGGATAACAGCAAAGTTGGAGTTTGTGTGTTTTTGGCAAAAAGCATGAATTCATTACTGTCAACACTCAAAGGTCAGAGCAAGTGCAAGTCATTAAAGTAGGCAAAATTATTTTGTGTAGAGAGCATCTACTGTCAATGGGGGCCATACTTAGAGATTGCATACTTAGAGATTCTACTTCAAATTCCACAAAAGTATGTTGTTGGTGGGAACCTCACCTGATGAAAAAAACTGATGCAACAATCTGTCATTTACTCATCATCTACTATCTATCATTGTGTACTTCAGAATATTATTTTAAACACTAAATAATGAATAGTCCAGTTTACTATAAGAAAAAAACACATTAGGCTGTTTCAATACTCACTATTAATTTTTTTATGCTCAAAAACATTTAATCATAGAGATTTACTATGATTTACTATGGTAACTGTTTTAAATACATAGATAAAATAGGTTTTTACTGAAAAGCTCTGTATGTAAATTATCCAAAATCTGTCAAAAATAATATATTCTACAAATATAGACAATGTAATGTTAGTTTAAATAAGATATTTAGACAGTGGATGCTAGACTGTTACTCCAACAATATTTCTATGGCAACACAGGACCGGGAAACAAACTGGAACACAAACTTTAGAACTTGCTGATATTAATTGATATTTTTTCCATTAAAAAATGACATTTTCAAGTTTGATTGATGTCCAACCATTTAAAAACAGACTAAATGACAACATGAATATCTCGAATGTTTGATAAGCATTTCTCAAAACTAGAAACTCTAACAGACCTCTACAAGTGTTCAGTTTTGTTGTTGTTCTTTCCATGATGCCATATAACATTTAAAGGGCTCTAGCTTCCCAGTGTGTTTCCAGTAAAGGAACCGATGGTACCAGCCGCTTTCCAGTTCACACACACACAGTGTCAAACCACAAGGCACTCATGCTGCCAGGAAGAGGTCAAATTAATGGCTGACTGTGCAGCTCTTGGGCAGATGCTCAAACACACAAATATAGACTGCAGTGCACACACACAAATTCATTCCCATTCCACTTCCCCTCCTTCGCCGCCCTTCTGCTCACTGCCACCCTCTGTTTTTCCTCCTCATCCTTCCTCTCATTTGCATAATATACTCACTCCATCTGAAGCTTAAGATACACACACACACACACACACACACACACACACACACACACACACACACACACACACACACACACACAACGTGCAAAGAAGTGACAGATGGCACCACTGGCTTCAGACACACTGCAGAGTGAGACAGAGTAGAACGAAGGAAAGAAGAGAGAAATGTTCTGGTAAAATAAACACATACTCGCACACATGCAATAATACCATAATTACCTTGGGCACTGGCCTTGGCACTAACCTGGGAAAAACCCTGATGTGCCAACTCACTGCACCCAGTGACCTCCCAGGAAGCAGCAGGCGAGGAGCGCACTGTCACACATGCGCGCTCACAGATGCACAGGCTTAATTATGCAAAGACATGCAGCAGCCATACACAAAGTCAGTGGAGGGGGAAGAAAAGCTTGTGTACACAGACAAAATCAACTCATCTGCTCTTTCTTAATTAATTTCCTTCCCTCTTGCCGCTCTTTAATGTAGGTTTTGGCTTTTTATTTGTGGTTAGATGGGGCGGTGATGGTGGTTCCAGCCCATCTATACTGTCAGACCAAGTCATCCTTGTAAAGCTCTGGGCCTGATTATCCTGCGATGACTCATCCAGAGAGAGAGAGAGACAGACACAGAGAGAGAGAGAGTGGAGGAGAGAGAGCAAGCGGGGTGAACTCAGTGCACAAGAACCCAACAACCAGGCCACTGTTACATAGTTATAAACAGAGAGAAAAAGAAATGGGCCTTGAAAATGCATCAAACGGTGAAATTCCAGGCCCAGGCATGTTGAACTGGAATGAGGACAAATCCTACACAAGTTTTCCTTTTTTTTTGGTGACAACAAACAGATACACAACCAGAAATGCTTCTTTTCGCCTTGTTTACAGTGGCCCTGCGAGACGGCCAATCTAGGATGTCAAGTGCTGGCGTTCCCCGGCGCGATTCACACCAAGGACATGTCAGGTCGTATAATTAGCCCGCTAATGTAGATGCTGATCGGCGAGAGAGTGGCGAATAACAAAAACAACAGGCTGCCACGGACAGCTCCGCGGCGGGCAGGCTTTGTTGACACCGCCAGAGTCGCACTTGTTGGGACAAAGTTGCAGAACATCTCACCGAGCCGCACGAAGGGGGGGATGACATTTAAGACTGGCTGGACGGGGGGTCAGAAAAACATATACCTTCAGATGCAATTTCCACTTTTCACAAAAAGTTCCTCAATTAATATGACAAAGTTATGAAGTGCAATTCTAACAACTTTGAATATTGGACCACCCACTCTTTATCTCATCAAGACTTTATAGCATGAGTGGGATTTGTCGACTTCCCACTAACGCACAAAAACATATAGTCCTTCAAAAACATATGCAAACACCCACTATATTTCTACTTTATAAGCTTGGAGTGTGAACAAAGTTCTCTGCTCTTTTTTTTTCAAACTTTAACAGCATTTGAAATTTTGATTCAAATGCGACTACAAACACCCGCAGCTCTGGCCAAGTTGCTCGTCACCCAACTTTGTACAGTTGTTTACGGAACACTTTGGATGAGCTCGTTTCCAAATTATGGATATAAACACGCACACGCTCACAGACGCACACGTCTGTTGATCCTGATTGAACGGGACTAGGTGGCGTTCTCACAGCGCTAACTGTCACCACAGTGAGAGGTCAAACAGCGGCAATAACACAGCTTATATAAGTCACAATAACAAGAGTGAGGAAGGTGTGTGTGTGTGTGTGTGTGTGTGTGTGTGTGTGTGTGTGTGTGTTTTCAAAGTAGTCAACAATAGATTTTAAATTTTTCTGATAATTATCCAATAATGAATCCTTTGGTTGCCATTTTCACTCCATATGTGACACCCGTCCCAACGTTTTTAGGTCACATGGCAACACAGAATGATGCAGCCATCACAATCATCAGTCATGGCTGATGATAGCCATGGCTGATCAGGCAAATACAGCCAACAATACGCTAATAATGTCATGCAATCATATTACTCTTTTATGCAGCCTTTAAAAATGTATGCCTTATTGGTTACCTTGACACCAGCGTGCATCGATACGACGCTCATCAAACGTTAACCTTTTAGCACTTGTATAGATAGTCAGGACCTTAAAGGGACGCTAAAATGATTGATATCCAAATAATTTTCTATTTTTCTCAGCAAAAATACACCAGATGAAGAACAAAGTGTGTGGCTTTATGAACAGCCAGTCAAGTGTGCCGTAATGCTTTGGGGAGGATCTGCTCTGAACTGACATTTCTGTTTCATAACCCTCTGGTTTTTGCATTGTATAAGTTTTTGTCAGTATTTCTTTTTTATTATTATTATTTGTCAGTTCAGCTAGAAAAGAAGCATTTGTCACACCAGACATGTCTCTCACTTGACCTGCTGAGTGCCAGAAATGTGGATAGCAACAGACAGAAACCTGAACATACAGCCCACTTTTTGCTTTTCAAAAATGATGGTGGCTTTGGAAATCTGATGACTCGGGCGGACAGACTTGCCACCGCAGCTTACGAAACCTACATCTGGGTCGCGGGGTAGGTGTTATGGAAGCAAAACTCAAAATCCAAGACTGACTTAGGAAGACATCCCGCCGGGGAGGGGTGGCGGGTGCAGCGTCACGTCACCGTACCGAAGGCCAACAGAGGGAGAGGTGTAGAGGACCAGAGCGAGGGACGAAGGCAGATTTTCTATAAGCAGAAGCTAAAGAGGTCAGTCTGTTACTTTCTGGGTCACAGTGCATTAAACAGGCAGCCGTACTCGGCCGTCCCCTTCAGCCCCGTGGCGACGCGCCGATGTCGACAGGCTTCCACTAACTGTGACCACACATTAGGCACTTACTGTGAGCCATACAGTACAGCTCAGGGCGTCAACACATAAAGTTGCCCTTTACTCTAATCCACAGCATAAAAGGGACACGGGCCTACATCTGAGCAGCTGGCAGCCGGCCTGTGTGCGAGCCGCCTGGCATGAATGTTAACCTCAACTCTGCAACGGCCCAGGGAACACCGCTCAGGGCGTCAACATTTGGAGGCAACACATGCAGGACATGGTATGGAAAGCAAGTTTGTAACTGTCACTAAACTGTCAGCAGGGCATATGGTATATATTCTATGCTGATGACGCATTGCCCTGCCGTTAAGACAGCATTGGAGCGATGACGGCTCAGTGGTTGTTCAATCAAAGACCAAAGAATGCTGAAGGTTCTCCTAATGAGAGGGAAACTGCCATTAATGGCTTCAAGGCAGCATGAGGGAAGAAGCATCTCAAACATCAAAGATGGACTCTTTTGTTTCTGTTCTGTTTGCACTTCAGAAGAACGATGTGTTTCAAATTTATCAGTTCTCATTTTTCCCGGTTTACTCCTGGTGAAGGTAGACTGGGCCACACGTGCAGGTCCGACACCATTCGGTAACTCTCAGCCCAAGGGGAAGTTTAGCATTTCCCATCACTCCAATGTTTGCTGTTATTGACCACCACTGGGATAAATGGTGGCAGATCTGTCAGCGGTAGTTACAAGCAAACAAAACGTGCCACTCCCGCCTCTTCCATGAAATGGGCTCAAAGAGTGACTTGGAAAAAAGGAATAATCTTTCAAGGACAAATGATAGACCGAACTTAACCGAAAGCAGCAATTAGACAAAAGAGACAAGAGCGAGCAGGAGAAAAGGCAAATATCTTTCCAATTATCAGCTCTGGAGCATGTCCTCAAGAGCAAGCTGAAAGGACAGGTTATTAAGCTTTAATGCATCACAGCATAGGAACCATTCAAGGCCCTCTCCCTCATTATACCTACAACCATGGCTCACTTTAGATGTGCAAGTGTGTGTGGTGCACGCGCACGCTCGCTGCTAAGCACCTCATACAACACTGAACACTTAAACACCGGTGATGAGTGTGAGTGCTGGCGAGTCATCTTACAGGGGGAATAATTGCAGATTTAGGCAACAAGGGCATTTTCATTCTCCTGTATAAATGGGATTAGCACGCATGCGGCAAAACACGTGAAAATGAGAGAAAATGCAGTTGGGAGCAAATAATGCATACATTTATTAAATTCTGATAATAAAAAGAACGTTTCCACAAATGGACAGGTGAGGGGAGTGATGGTGACTTCTCTGTAAAATGATGCATATCCTGACGGATCTGCTTTGAGCGTGAAGCTGCTCAGCATGCTGGGACTTCTGGCGCAGGCAGGGGCAGCCATATGAACACATTAGTGGGGAGAGAAGACCGTCGAACATCCATTCTGAGCCACCGGGATCAATGAAGAAGTATCGGCTGTTGTACTTATGCTCAGTCAGCCACTAACTCCCCTTCTGTCCCTTCCTGCATCCAATGATCATCACCGTGTGTGCACATGGGGGCCCCGAGTCTGATGAGGATGATTTTCCATAGATGGGATGATTAATGTGCCTGTTCTAAGATGCTGAGTGAGATTGATGCTGCCCGCTATCCCCTCAATGCCCAATCTTTCATCCTCACAGTAAATATGACACAATGTCCATATGCATGCAAAAATAGCCTGATTACAAACAGCTTGCGAGCACTCATCTCTTTTAATGATTACATCCACAGGCACTCTCACAGTCAAACGGCTGTTATCCTTAATGAAATTAGCTGATCGCACCATCTTACTCCTCTGTAAGTAAGGAGTTTCCACAGGGGTCACTTGGCTAAGTAACCCTCGTTAAGCTAGTCTAATGCAAATGAAATGCAAATCTGGCTAAAACGGAACACTGGTTAATTTGGCCTCCTGACATCGCAAACAGTCACGGGGGATCCGATGCAAATTGCATGCAAATGACAACTGACAGTCTTTGTCTCTATTGGCTAAAGGGTAAGAGCCGACGGGTTGACGTTCACGTCTGATTTTTCACTATGCAAATATTTGATGTATCCAAGTGGAACTAAAGGAAGTAAATATACACTGGAGAGCGGGGGAGAGGTTCACGACAGGTCAGGAGGCTGTCATCGCAGCAGCTGAACCGTTCTACGCCCACACTGCGTGGCCCAGTGCAAGAGAGGAAAAATACAGACCTCAAACCAAAGAACAAGGGGAAGCAGACATCACATTCCAGCCGCTCCGCATTTACCGGAGCCAGGAACCAGCTGCGTGTGATCCTGCCAAATCCTGCATCATCTGGAGTGATGCCTCCTATTTTCACTTCTGAGATCCTTAAAAAGCCCCGATATAAATATGACAATCTGCTCAATCGCCAGAGGAGGAATCTAAAGCCAAAGCTGCCCTGTGAAGAGGTCAAAGCTTTGTACAGACAAGCCCCTAAAGGCCATGTGACAGGGGAAAATCATTTTCTCCAATGCGTGCCCCGCACACCCAGCTGCATTATGGATTCCAGCAGATAGCTGCGTTTAATTGATCTGGCTCCCTCCTCAGTCAACCATCAACAGGAGCGGAAAGTAGCTCCTGCTTTCATTCTTCTCCGTGCAGACTCTGTTGTGCTTTGAGCTTTGCACCTACACAACTTTTCCATTTCAGGTTCCACCACTCGCAAACCCACATTTCAACAACATCCCTGTAATGACTGGTTGTCACGTATGTCCCCATTCAAAGTCAGCTCTGTGCTTTGCAGACTGCAGTGCGTTCTGCAGGATTTAGAGGACACAGTACTACAAAAAGCTTATTCTACATTGATCGAAAAAAAAGAAACAGTGCAAGGTTATATAAGAGATTGAAGTGCACATACACCTCTCAGGCTAATTAATTAATCCACTCAAGTAGCAGACGTGAACAAAAAAAAAAAAAAAACACCTGGATTTGACCTCAAATAAGTGGTGGTGTGATGAACTTTGAGCGGACACTTAAAGGAAACATAACACACTTACTCAATGCTGACCTCAAGATCTCCGTTTTCTCTTGACTTCGAGTTCTTTCCACAAGAATAGCAAGATTTGATGCTTTGGGAAGGATCTGAAATGAAATAGACTAACCATGGAATTGCGGAATGTATGCATGCACTGGCGTTTTCAAATATGTAATTAAGCTGTACAATATTCCCCAGTATTTCAGCAGCACTCATTTTTGTGTGCAGACGAAAAGAATCTGAAATAACATTAGAGGAAGTTATCAAAGCCTCTTATGGCGGTCTGCTAATTACACTTATGCAAAAAGGAAACGCATAAGACCGGATTCAGGCGTGCCTCAAGACTGAGCTGTCGGTCAACTACAGTATCAGCGATTGGTCCGAACCACGACCGCTCATTCAGTGGTTGGATCTATTTGAAAAGCCTAAGAGAGAGCCAGGCTGGGAGTTTAAAAAGCATAATAGTAGCAAAATGCTAACTGCGACTGTGAAGAAACACAATCATGTTGCCGTGTTTTATTACATGCGCATGTAATATGCATACATATATGTTTTATTTGTAGCTGCACGGCCTTGGAGTGAGTGTGTAAAAATGCTTTTCTGAGGAAAGACGTTTGCGCCTGAGGACAAATGAGTTTGAGGCATTCAGTAAATTTCTAACAGCCTTGGAGGCTTTGTTTTTTTAAAGATTTCACCTTTAAATTGTCCACTCCTTTAAATTGTCAACAAGTGTAAGGCCTGCCTCGGCCTGCCTGATACAGAGCACCGCCAACGTGGCTGCACGCGACACTGTCCAGCCACACATCTTTCTGCAAATCTCAGACTGCTGCTCCTCATGACAGATTCTACATGCTGAAAAGCTATAAAGAGAGGATGTTAATGAAAGATCAGGGGTCTCAGCATGCTGGCTGCAGGTTTACATCCATGGATTAGGCTGACATCACCGCTTTATTAAAGACAGATAAGGATGTGCCTGTCGGTATTTTTCACATGTGCGCTCACGCTCACGTGTTGATCTAGATCCCGAGGCCCTCTGAGTCAGCCTGCACATCCGGCAAGCACACCTATCCCGCACACCTCACACTTTGACTCAAACATACTTCTGTCCTGCTCCCTCGCTATTCGTTTCATTCATAAACCTAAAATGTTCTTCAGGCAGCCGATTGGCTGTGAGCGCAGCACGCCGAAAGACGGCGCGCTCTCGCCGTAGCCAATGACAGACCAGTAGTACGCACTCTCCCTCTCTCTCCTGTGCTTTCACACTCCCTCTTTAACCCATTTTTGTTCTCTCATCCCAGTGTATTGCAGCAGTCAAAACAACAGCACGCTTGAGGGGAGCGCAGCGTAGAAACAGGTCTGTTCCAGGGTAAGGAGACAGTCGCATCACAATCAGCCCACGTATCAAGAGTGGACTGCACTTGCTTCCAGTCACTCCTTAAAGCCCCTGAGGGACTGAGTCTTAAGTGGCAGCTTAGTTCTATCTGGGCCTTTAAGCTCAGCCAATTCTGTATTTTGTCAGGCGGTTTAAGACCTTTCACTGTACCACCTTCCCTTGTAGGTGACAGGCACTCTAAAAATGAAACTTTATTGACTTGATTGAGCGGCTGATTGACAAACATATTGACTGATCTTTAACAGCGCCCCCTTGAGATGAGTGGGGGCTTACGTCAGGCCCAAATCGATATGACCCCATTCAATATTCACTTTGTTATATTTTTTCTATGTGCAAATCTTTGAGGCACGGAGAGGAAAGAAACCAACAGAAACACACATGAATCAATAATAGCTGTGATCCAGTGACTCTCCATGAACTCAAAGTATGTGTGCCAGGGTTTCAGTGAACTGGGTTGACGGGGCTTTGGGCGGGTTTCGAGGCGCAACACTGCCACCTACAGACGCGTTTGGGAGCCGCAGCCTCCCAGTGGATTACATCATCATATTGACAGAGTTAATGTTTTTCTCAGACAAAGAGGCAGCTGCTCTGTGCACGGCAAGGATGCAGGAGTGTATGCGGGTGTTTACACGAAACAAACACGTAATAAGTTTGTTATTTCTTAAGAATATTTCTTGATATGTGAATATGGTTTTTGAACGAAGCAAAGGCGCTCAACATAACAACATCAACGTAATACCTAAATACTATTTCATAAACACCGGAAACACAGGATTAAAATAACAATAATGTCAATAATGAATATTTGTTGATATTTCGTCTGTTCGACTAATGCATATTTTATAACCCCTTATATTCAACAATGTCTGAAAAGGGTCACGTAGCTAGTGCAAAGTGTAGAAAAAAAATGAAAGATATAGCTGATTATTTTTTTTGTAATTTTAACGTTCCATATTTCAACATAGGAACCAAACAAGCTGTCACTGAGGTTGAAAACGTCAGTTTCCCTTGATGCCACAGCCTTTTTTGAGGGAAAAAAAAAAAAAAAAAGTAAAATCATAGAACTGATGCCAGTTTGAAAACACCGCAGCGCTGTTGGTTAAAGTAGAGCTCGTGTAGGGCCACACTGCCACCTACTGGTCACACATCCGCTACTGCAGCACAACTGATAAACGGAACCATCACCGACGCCCTGATATTTTCTTATATCAGGTTAAAAACCAGGCACCCAAGCAGCAATTGACAAAATTTATACTGACCTGATTGCCCAAAGGTCATCCGACACCTCCTGCAGCTGCAGGTCATTCCAACACCATCACTGAAGCTTTTCTGCTCTGAAGAACCACTGGAAGAAATCACAAGCAACATTAAACTCCAATTCATTGGCTGTATTCATATGTATAGAAATGCATCAATTTTCTTTACTATTTGTGCTTTGACGGACTCAATAGATATCAGCTGTGTGGTAGAAAAAATGCATATAAACTACTTTCAATACGAACAAGAAAATTAACTACAAACTATAAGCCTCATAAAATTAGGGATTCAATTTGCTTTAATATTAAAATGAAACTGAAACATTAAATATTTTAATGGGTATAGTGTGTAGACATACAAACAGCTGTAGCAGTTTAATTCTTGCTGCATCTTGTAAAAAATAGCATACAATTTGTTTTTAATTCAAACCATTTTCTAACAATAACATGAAATTCAGTAACCATTCATCTACTGCGAGTTCTGGGTATAAAAGCGTGCCAGAAGGGAGCAGGCCTCGATCATTAGAGTACAAAAACACCACTGCATTTGCTGGTTTTGGCAGGTCTGGGCTCTGTTTCCTCCAGCTGCTCCGTCTGACCTCTCTATGGTTAAGGCTGCCTCATAATAAACAGATGGCTCTACTTTGTGGATGAACTTCTTCACAGACAGAGAAACCGGCCTTGAGAAGATGAACTGCGGCTAGGTCATCCATGAGGAATCTGATTTTTAAAAAAGTTGCCAGACCAGCACAGAAATTCACTCGATTAGCAATTCAGCTGCATGATTCTGATACCTTTGAATCTTCAGGTTCCAGTCAGAAACACAAGCTCTGCCCTGCTGCTGAGAGATCAGGTCAGGATGGACATCTGCTTCAGGTACAGCAAGAGAAAATGTGACACCAAAGGAAAACCTAGATTAAATAAAGATATCTAGGTGTTTTGGCCACAGCAGTGGTTGTTACCGTGGTTACCGTTACTAATAAAGTGACTGGTGCCAATAGAACTCCTGCTTGTCTAGTTTTCTGGAAAATGTTCCATAAATGATTTTGTAAAGGGTACAAAAAAAACCCCAACCTAAATTAAACCCCATTAAGAACCTGTGACCTGCAAAGATTGCATTAAGTGGGACTGCTTAACGGAATCGGCCACACAAACACAACACTACAGATACTAAATCCAAACAAAACACTGTGCCCTGTGCATATTTAATGCATATTTTATTCGTCAACATCTTTCTGTGGTGAGTGGTATTTAACCACAATCCAGAATCACAAAAATATCTCCTTTTCTTTGTCCATATATAAAAAACAAAAACAAAACGCAAGACCACCGTCACATATTCAAGTTAATCCGAGCAGCATCCACAGGCAAAAAAACCCAAACACTTAAAATGGTTGTTTTGTGTCCCTGTAATACCTTATTTGTGGAAAGCTGATCAGTCTATCAAAGCCAGTTTTCAAACAGACGCATCCATGGGTGTCGGCTTAAGGTCAGCAGAAGGAAAGCAGTCAGTAATGCCTTCAGCTTCCGCCTGAGTCAGCTGCTGCTCTTCGAGAGACGCCTTCAGAGGTGGAATGATGCACTCAAAGCTTTGCTGGTCATCAGTGGGGAGTTGATGGAAGGTGGACACAGGTGGGTCCAGGGACGATGCAGCTGATGATGGTTGCTGTGAAGGACTGAAGGGGCCAGAGGTATGATCATCGGTCAACGGGCTTCTGGTGCTGCCATTTAGGGCACAAGTCTGTGCTGTGTCCTTTGGGAAAGGGTGATCAGTGCAGAGGAACGCCTCAATGGGTCCTTTTGTGCTGCTGAGGTAGACCTGAAGACTCTGATGAGAGATGCGTTTTAGTGACCCAAAGCAATTAACTACCTGGTACTTTCACTGAACCTTTACTCATAATAATTGACAAAGATCGTCATTCACATAAACATACCTCTTTTGGGTGCGGCACCTCCAGTTTTGTCCCTGCAGGGCCCTTGATTATAATCACAGTCTGTTCTTTCAATATGGGAATCCTCTGAACATCTTCATAAGTTAAATAGGCAAATGTGGTCATCAAGATTAAGGAAACTGTCCTAGATAGAGTTAGTTATTGTTCATTCTAATGCAGAACCATTCTGCACAAACTAAACACAGGTGTTTTACTAGCACACATAATTAGCAGCCTAAAAAGGCTGACACAGTGAAAGTGGACACACCGAAGAAAGAGTCAAAGGATATCTCTGGGTGTACTTGTCCTGACACATCTGATTAATCTGCCATGTGCAGGATTTAATCAACTCATCCAGTTTTCTTTCTTCCTGAATGAGATTTTTTATCTCCAGAGACAGGGTACCACACTGAGTTCCTCTGCAAAAAAAACCCCCAGAAAAGAACCACAAGTTTATACAAATTTCAAGTGAGAAATTTAAGATTAAACTTTAAATCGGAAGAATTATTTTAAAAAAAAAAAGAAAAGAACTGACAACAACTCATACTCACAACCACTCAATATGGTTTTTTGATGTCTTCCTGGCCAGTGCGATCCCTTCCAACACATTACTGACATCATAGAGTCGTCTTTTAGGGACACTTAGCGCCTTAGCAACGGCATTTAAGTCTACTACTCTATCAGAAGAACTCTGCAGCATCTCAGAAAGCCGCCTCGTCACCAAACACAGTGAGGTATCATATCGTTTCTTTTTTGCTGCAGGGCTGATGGGACAATCTGGTGAGGTGAGGATGTTATAATTAGTCTTATATTCAAAGAATATTGTGAAAGCAAATATTCAGTAAAAGAATATCATATAAAACTTCAACATATTCAGCTTCACTTGCTACAATATTACAGTATATATTCTAATATTATTTATCATTCTCCAGCTTTATTTAGTGCATTAAAAATACCAGAGGTTTAAGGCATTTCATGGCTAATATGCTAATTTTACACTAAATCATAAAATGTACACATTTGCAGACTTAAATATTATGAATCTAGTTGATTCATTAAAACTTCACTGCCTACCTTGAATATCAGACGCAGAGGCCGTTGGCTTTATAACACTTGCCATCCCACTACCATCCCTGGGTGCTGCAAAACGCTGGCAGAAAACAGTATAGAACAACAAAATAAATCTGTGAATTTAAACTTAAAAGGTTGCCGCTGGGGGCATACGTAGTTAAAATATACTGTTAAACTCAGGAATTGTTGTAGAAGCTAGCTTCTCTGAAGAGTTTGCAATCACTATCCTGAACAAATGTTCTGAGATGACAACAATAAAAAGAAAAATGTGACCTCTTATCAACTTATTTTTACAGAAACAAAGAATTTCTTGGTTTTTATGACTGTGAACACCACAAAGTGTTCCGATTTATGTTGCAAGGGAGGCTGATACCTCATGCAGTAGTAAAAAGCCAGTTCAAAAAGCGAGTCAACAGCCGGATGTTGATTTAAAGGGAAGTGTTGCCTTCAAAATAAAAATATGCCAATAAGTCGTTTCTCCTTCTGAGCCTAAATTACATCATAATATGATCACACATAATTAAATAATTAATTAGGAACGATATCACTGTGCATTTATTATTGCAGTTTTAAAATTGTCCCTTTAATTTAAAAAAAGTCAATTCAAAGAAAAAAAAAATAGTTACATTGGCATGGTTGACTCAGTTAATAAAGTCGACTTCCCGTGGCGGTTATGCAAAAAATACATTGCTCCCACGTGTGTAATCATATCATTTATATACCAAAATCGATCTTGAATAATACAAAAGTTTCTGTTCTGATATTGCATTTACTAAATTGGTACGAAAACGAGGTTGTAAGATTTCGTAAAGGCAGTTTTTAACGATGTTTCGTGTTACGGTAGCAGTACAGAGCCACACGTGATCGTAGTTAGTACACTATTGGAAATAATGGAAAATATAACAGTGATGTGACTAAGTACTGTGCCGTTTCAATTAAAAATGAATGTGTGTTAGTGCACAATACGCGACACGACAACCTGTTAATGTTTTTAAGTACTCGTTGCAGCCAAAATGAATTAACTTATTTAAACGTACCTAGGATTGTTCAGGTATTTCTTCCCTGTCCCCTTTCCTTTGGGTTTTCGGGATACGCGGGAGTTGTGGAAGTATTTGATGGGAAAAATAGAAACTTTCCACTTTCCCAATGGGAGCAAAACAAGCGGCGGGATGGAGCAATTCTCGTAAGATCGCGCGTGAATATGTCCGAAGCGTCTCTAAAGTTGAGAACAGGCAGTTTCTGCAGGTAATCTGGTCCTAACTCTCAGTTGTGGTTTTAAAAACGTCATGGAATTTGGATGAGGGTTGCCAGCGGTTAAAAACCATCCTCCGCAAAACCTTGGAAGAAAATATGCACGTAATGCACATCATGTGACTGGCCAGAGCTACAGTGAGGGTTGAGTGTTCAAATGTGATTTTATTTAAATAAAGTGTGCAATCTTCAATTCTATTCCCTTGTCTTCTGTTCCTAATGCACCATTTTATTTTATATAATTGGCTAGGTAAATTGACCTTTAAACCTTTGGGGGGAATGGAGAAACACTGCACTGCTCTGCTTCCTGACAGCTGTACATAAATGATTTTGTATTCCGAGATTAAACCTTCTTTACACATTTAAGACAAATCAAAGTAGCAAAAGCACAACACAAAATTCATATTGTATAAACATGGATGTTAAAAAAAGACATTTATTTAAAGCCTTTCTGTCAAAAACAAGACCATTTGAAAAGCAAAATGCTGTTGTTTTTTTCAGAATAAAACCCACCAAAATCAAAATAAATCATCCTTTCAATTAAGTCAATTAAATTTGCACATATACTCCAAAAAATACGCCCAAATTGCATTAAATCTCTGAGGAGTCAAACTTTCTTCGTACAACTATTTAAAAAAAACAAAAACAAATCAAAAACAAATTGCATCCTGCACTGAATTCAATCATACTGGGAGTTGGACATTATAAGAAGATGCTCCTATTGAGGTCTTCACTTCCATACAGTTAACAAGAACATCCACAATGATAGACATGAAAAATGAATAGGCAAACTCAGGACGTCAGTCGTCATCATCAAACTTGATCTTTTTCCCCTGGAAAGCCATGATCTGTCCTTGCTGCTCCTTCCTTTTCCTGCTGGCCTCCCAGGATGGATGCAGTGCCTGCTGGGGTACCTGATGGGAAAATCCACCTCCACCCCTGTGAGCCCTTTGCCTGATAGCCTCACCTGCACCTCGTCCCTTTCCTCTGCTGTCAAAGCCAAATGACTTTTTTGGTGAATCAGTTTTAGAATTGAATGAGTGTCTTTCTGTGTCTTTTTCCTCCTTGTGGAACCTGGATTTTTTACCAAAATCTCTCTGCATCCCACGGCTTCCTTTTGGGTTTCCTCTAAATGTCTCCCCACCTCGTCCTGCACCTCGTCCTGCAGCGCGTTTAGCAAGGGAAGAACAAAAAACTGACTGAAGGGACGTTGCTTTGGGCTTCTGGTCAGGTTTACTCCTGACCTCTTTGTTTTCGTCTGCTTTTGCATCTTGTCCATTTTGGTTTTGTGGACCAGTTTCTGTTTTCTGTTTCTGCTTTTTCTTTTTAAATTTACTCACTCTGCCGACAAAGAAGTCATCATCATCGTCGCTTTCCTCAGACTGGGAAGACTGTTTGTGGAAACGTTCTTCTGTGCTGTCATCAAAGTACTGTTTGTCTTCTTCATCTGATGTCTCCAGCTTGCTCTCCGCTTCATCGCTCTCACTCTGAAGCATGGATTTCGGTCTAGCTTTCTTTTCTTCATTTTTACTTAGAGGTTTGTTTTTCATCCTCACATTTTTTACACTTATTCCAGTGGCTGGCTTTACACTCTTGGGTTCTTCCACAGTTTCTTTTTCAGATTCAATAAAAGTTGAACCAACAGGATCTTTAAGGACATTGTCCCCTTCCTCACTTTTCTGTGGCTCCACAGTGACCTCCTCTTCTTTCTCTCCCCCTTTGTGTGAAACCCGTGGTGTGCCTTTTTTAACTTTGTTTTGCATTTTCTCCTTGAACATTTGCTTCCCACCCTTTGTTCTTTCATCTTTGAAGGCTTTTACAGCAGATTTTATGGCCTCAATCCTCTTGCTGAACTGAGGGTGGGTGGCGATGCGCGCCACAGCTCGGTCTGAAATGGTCAGCTTGGGATTTTTACATACCAGTTCGAAGTTAAGGTTCTTCTGCAACGCTGTTTTGGTCACCTGGCAAAAGAAAATATGTTAATCCATACAGAATTTTATCATTTATAAATATAATATTCACATTCAACCTACCACGTCTGGCAAAAGGGCCTTCATGGCATGGATTTCCTCCAGCAGTCTGGCAGCTCTCCGTTGGTTCCTGTCAATTTCCATCTCTTTCCCCTTTTTCTTCTTAAGGCCACCAATCTGACGTGTCAGTTTCCTGATGATCAGTGTTCTCACCCTCTTTACCTCCTTTCTTAATTTCACCACCTCATTGTTCAGGTTCAAGCTTTCGGACCGTTTAGTTTTTTCCAGCTCATCTGCAGGATGTGGTGAATCCTCTTCATCTGTGTGTTCATTGTCATCATCTCTGCTTTCTTCTACCCCATCATCTTCCAGGTCATCACCTACTTCATCCTTGGTGTTTTCATCCAGAATTTCTTTCTCTGTAGATGGTTCCATTTTATCCATCCCTTATTTGAAATTTAAAAAAACATCTGTGGAAAAAATTAATCCATTCATTTATTTCTTTATAAATTCTTCTTTTAATATTGGAGTTGGATTAATTTAAATATTTGAATTATTTTATGAGAATATTACTTTATTTTAATCATCCATTTTACAATGTACATTTTGAGTGTATAAAGTTTGACATTTGCTGTACATTAAGTCCGTTTTTAACATGCTATTTATTTTTAATAAAGTTTTGGTTAGTTTTGGTACACTTGCCACGTGCATTTCGTCAGGCATAAAATGCACAATAGCATTGCTAGAGGCAGGGTTTTCTATGAAAAGTTTGTCCTACGTGCTCTCTTTGTACATTACCATTTCATGTTGAATTAAACAAATCTAAGAGATATTAACTAGCAGTCTAAAACAAACGTGGAGCCAGCATGGGTAACTTGTACTATGGGATTTAAATAGATGTCAGCGGAATGTCAGTATTAGCCAAATTAACAAATCTAAAGCCTGATAAATTAGTTACTTAAAATAAAGGGAGCAAGCATCCTTACCGTTCGATTGTAACAATTAAATATTTAAAAACCGACAGAAAAATCTCGATCTGTGGTGGCGGCCATGTTGAATTTGCCGTCGTCGACGTCACGGTGACGTCAAACGTAAGCGAAGGGACGCAGCGTGTCGTGAAAGGGGGAGGGCCTTACGCGGACTGTTTTTATTTATTTCTTTGTTTCATGTGCATAAAACAACAACAGTGGGCGATAATTGAAGAAGTGTGAATATTAGGATGAGCGAATGACATTTTTAGTTCCAGCCACCTCACCGATATCACAAGTCAAACAACTGGGGGAGGATGAAGCGGCGCAATGCGGACTGCAGCAAACTCCGACGGCCGTTAAAACGGAACCGAATCACCGAGGGTATATATAGCAGGTACAAAAAAGGGGCTGGAGGGACGTTATTGTATAACAATGGCGCCTCTCTGCATATGTCAAGAAGGGACTGCCTGTCTCTGCTGCGATCATATCCGAGCAGGCTTTAGTTTCTGGCTACAAAATGAGCTAACAGAACATGCCTGTGTATTGTTAAAATTAGAGGCCCCACCGTTACTTGTGTGACATATTGTAAACGTTTTTCCTCAGATTCTTCAGTTAAAACCTGTATAAATTTGAAAGAAACATGACTACAGGACATCGTATAGAGAGCCCTGGCACGTAACACATCCCGTTTAATTGAATTATATGTTTGACTCGTCAAAAATGGCAGTTGTTGTCAGGAAAATGTGAGGTTTGATTGAGATGACAGGACGGCGGCAGTGTCAGAAACGTTGGTTTCGTAGTCTGGGCTGCCGCTGGCGGCGGGGTCTCACCTGCGGTCTTCATTCAAAAAGATAAGAAACAATAAATATGCGAGAAAAAAGACATTTAAAATTGGGATTTAAAGAGCACACACAAACAACTGAGGTAAATGGGATTTACGCTGATGTCAAACCAGAGAAACAGCAACAGCTGTTCGCTGAACATGCCTGGACATGACAATCTATACATTTTTGCTCCCTCTGTTATTGCCTGTCTTTTTGTGGAATCATTCTTGTTCTTTAATTTTGGAATTATACAGCAATCTGGGCACGATGTTCTTAAAAACGCTAGGTTGTTGTAATAACAGCCATAATACACTATAAAACCTTGTCAGGTCTCCAATTTGCAAAATATCCCTCTCTTCATTCCGTTTATAATTCCATTGTAATATAATTATGCTCTTTTGCAGTACGTTCCTGTACCTGAAGTTCTTGGTGGTGTGGGTGTTGGTCCTGCTGGCTGACTTTGTGCTAGAGTTCAGGTTCGAATACCTGTGGCCCTTCTGGCTCTTTATCCGGAGCGTCTACGACTCTTTCAGATATCAGGGACTGGTAAGAGCTCCTTTTTTATGAGCCTGAACTGAGCTTTCCACCTGACAGTGCATGTACTGCATCTCTGTTTCACACAGCAAATAATCAATGAAGACAACTTATGTGCTCTGCATGGTTACAGCACTGAAACACTTAAATGGGATATTGATTGCAACCATAGCATAATACTTATACAACATGGAAACTTAAATGTGTCTGGAAAAAAATATGCATCAGCATAATGTGGCCAAAGATTTACACACATGCTTAAGTTGAGAAATCTCTGTATAATATATAGTATTTTTGCAGCACTTTTATGACATACAAGTCACTCTTTCTATACCCAGGCATTCTCTGTGTTCTTCGTATGTGTGGCATTTACGTCAGACATCATCTGCCTTCTATTCATCCCTGTGCAATGGCTGTTTTTTGCCGCCAGCACCTACGTATGGGTCCAGTATGTCTGGCACACAGGTCAGTCCAGGTTTTATTCCATGCCAGCCAACAGCCATCTTTACTGCAAACATCAACGCACAAAATTTCAACGGCTAAATTTCAGGAGTGCTGATTATTTGTTGTGGTCTACTTGCATGCAGAGAGAGGAGTCTGTCTGCCTACTGTGTCCCTGTGGATCCTGTTTGTGTACATTGAAGCCGCCATACGGTTCAAAGATCTGAAGAACTTTCATGTTGACCTCTGTCGGCCTTTTGCTGCCCACTGGTAAATGCCAAGATAATTGTTAAAAGAAAATAGCAGATTCTTAATGGATCGCACATTCAAATCTTATCGTATTTTCTCCCAGTATCGGCTACCCAGTGGTGACTCTGGGCTTCGGCTTCAAGAGCTATGTTAGCTATAAGATGCGTCTGAGGAAACAGAAGGAGGTGCAGAAGGAAAATGAATTCTACATGCAGCTCCTCCAGCAGGCGTTGCCTCCAGAGCAGCAGATGCTGCAGAGACCAGAGAAGGAGACAGAGGAGGGTGAGACGCATGCGACACAAAACACACAGCCTTGCCAAAATGATCATCAACAAAGCATACAGGCAGCGAGGGTCAGCGTGGGCAAATGCTTCACTGTGATATTGTTGGACAGTTGCATTCATCGACAGAACTTTTTCGTGACAGCCATATCATGAAGCAAAAATCCACAAAATTGCTTCATACTGTCTCATTATTGAAGGTATATTTATTAACATAGCTGTCTATTTTGAGGACATTCTGCTGTTGTAGCTTATTGTTCCCAGAGTCCAGCTGAGCTTTTGACATTCTGACTCGTCAAAATGTCTTCAGTCCTTTGAGAGGTTGCTAATGTTTTCGCCCCCCCTGAAACATTAGGCGGTCCACTCCAGTGCAGCTGTGTTGCATTAATGTGTTTGCTCAATGGATGCAACATCAAGGCAAAGGATTTAATGTGCTTTTTTTTTATTATTATTATTTTTCAGTCACTAAAGGGATCTCAGAGGTAGAACCCCCAGTAACATCCCAAAACGGGGCACCTCCTGGAAAGAAAAGCTCTACGCTCCAATTACCTGAACTTGAATACCGGGAAAAAACAAAGGACAGTACTGGAAAAGAGCGTGAGGGCAAAAAAGTTGGAATCAATAACAACAGTATTATACACCCACTGGACTCCAAACTACAGGAGACAGAGTATATAGAAAACTACGCCGGGGCGAAGAGACTGAATAACGACCTGGCAGGAGAAAACACTGACAGCAACGCACATCCTACTCCTAAAGAGGAAATGGCGGGGACAGGGAAGAACTACAAATATAACAGTGGAGGCGGGGGAAACATTTCTAACTCCTCACCGCGGAATCACAGTTCTTCAAACGGCAGCGTGCTTTCTGGTTCCACATCCAAGAACGAGAAGAAGCAGAAGGGTGCAGGAAAGGCCCAGAAGGACCCGGTGGAGAACTGCATCCCCAACAACCAACTGAGCAAACCTGATGCTCTAGTACGGTAAGACGCGTGCACTTTTATGGAGTTGTTAATTACCTGGCGGACTGTTGTTTCACAGCTGTTTTTGCCACTGATTTCTTTCCTGAAAGCTTGGAGCAGGATGTGAAGCGCCTGAAAACAGATCTTCAGGCCAACAGGCAGCTGGAGTCGGAACTGCGGAGTCAGCTGTCTTCTCTGAGCAGCCAGGACCGCAGCCTTCGCTCCGAGTTGGGCCAGCTTCGCCAAGACAACGAGCTGCTGCAGAACAAGTGGGTGCACACACAGCACACGGATGCTGACATCACAGCGTTACACAATCAATGGCATCTTCTCACCAGGGCAGTGAAACGTTTCGCCACTGTGGTCACAGAACAGGAGATGGGTTTTGGGAAATTACGACACCACCATTTCACTGAATTAGAACATGTTCCGTAGCTTAAACGCAGGATCAACAGATTGATCTGATACCTATCGACATCTGCCCAGCACAAGATTGTATTGCAATGATGATAGATGATGTTCTAAACAAATTGTTGATGATTTACATGTTTTGATGGTATGTACCATGTAAATGTTATCTGCCCCACCAACAGTAGTAGGTAGCATCTGACACTAGTTAATGTCGTAGGTCAATGGTGTTAATTTGCTTACAACAACCGTGCGTATTCTTTATTTCCATATTAGACTCCACAGTGCTGTCCAGGCCAAGCAGAAAGATAAACAGACCATCTCTCAGCTGGAGAAGAGGCTAAAAGCAGAGCAGGAGGCTCGCACCCTGGCCGAGAAACAGCTGGCAGAAGAGAGGAAGAGGAAGAAGATGGAAGAGGCCACTGCTGCCAGAGCTGTAGCATTAGCTGCTGCCACCAGGTTCACATCCTTTTAGTGTGTCATTAAATATCCATTCGTGCAAATAGTTAAACAGGAGGTGAAAAAATTAGTTTATGCCAAATTTACATTCATCTCACTTTGATTCTTCTCGCTGCCCAACAGAGTGGAGTCAACAGACTCTTTGCGTAGTCGTATACGAGACCTGGAGACCGAGTGTAAGAAGCTTACCATGGACATGAAACTTAAGGAGGAACAGATTAGGGATCTGGAGGGGAAGTGTCAGGTAAGAAGGAATGATATTATCATGGGAAACCAGCAGAGTAGGATTTTCTACCTGCTATTAGCATTTTCCCCTCAATGGTGTATACTGTTAGCACTCCTGCTCTCCCTCGCAAACAGTGCAGGGGACAGTGGGCTGGCCAAAGCACTCCCACACACACCTCCCAGTCAGAAGAACTGACTTGTTCTTCAATGTCAAGAAAACAGGGAGCAGAGAGCCCTCGATCTTGTGTTGGATGTCAAGAAATGCCATCATACTAACACAGAGATTAAAGGGTGTATCTCTTCTGTTTTAGCAACATCAAATTAACTCAAATGAGATGTGAACACTGACGATAATATAGTCTAGACTATAAGGTCACTTGGAAAAAAAACTCCTGTCAACAGTAAACAAGTTTCTGTAGCTGCTGATTATAAAAAAAACAAAAAACATCTGAATGCTTCATTTAGCACACTAAAGGCTTTGTTTCAAAGATTTCATGCTTTAGTTGTCCATATTTTGTCATTGTATTTCTCATTTAACAAGCCACGTCTCATTTTTATTCTGCCTAGGAGCTGCGAAAGTATAAGGAGAATGAGAAAGACACGGAAGTTCTGATGTCAGCTCTGTCGGCGATGCAAGAGAAGACCCAGCACCTGGAGAACAGCCTGAGCGCTGAGACCAGGATCAAGCTGGACCTGTTCTCTGCTCTGGGGGATGCTAAGAGGCAGCTGGAGATAGCACAAGGTAGGTGTTGACACTGGGGATGATTTAATCACATCATTTGAACTGTTTTGAGTGGGATTGCGTAATCGACCGAATGTTTCCATTGGCGTTTTCGCCGTCTCATCCAGGTCAAATCCACCAGAGGGAGCAGGAGATTGCAGAGCTGAAGCAGAAGATAGCTGAAGTGATGGCGGTCATGCCCAGCCTGTCCTACTCGTCAGACGGAAGCAACCTCAGCCCCGTCACCCCACACTACTCCTCTAAATTCATGGACAACAGTCCCTCCTCCCTGGACCCCAATGCCTCAGTCTACCAGCCCCTCAAAAAGTGACTGCGGCTTCCTATTTTGCCAAACAGGACTTGGTGTTTTATGGTATTTTTGGCAGAGCTCTCAGTTTCAGGTCTTTTTTTTTTCAGATGGAAAACCCCTGACAATTTTTGCACTCTAAAATATCACAGGAAGACACACAAACCCTCCATATTTGTGTGTATCTGGCTCCATTTTTATTTCAGTAATGAGAACTATTATTTCCAAGTGGGGTCATCTAAAATATTTTTCGTATAGTTTTCGGATCGTTGCTGTTTGACTGCGACCTGTTTGAACGGAAGCGAAAGGGACGCCCAACCCGCCGGCCATCATGCACGGAAAAGCCACCCCGCATTGCTTGTCAGTCTTCTGTTTGTTGTCAACGACCCCACAGCTACATTTTCCTCCACAGTGATGCAACATTTTGATTTTGTATTTCAACATTATCGGGGTAGAGTATGTTTTCAGGTCAGGTATTTGACTAAAGTCCACATGTAATGATAAGAGATACATGAATGTATGTTTTCCTTTCACAGTTAAATCAGTGATTGTTTTGTAATGTTTGCGTTCAAGTGTGATGACGTGCATTTCTTTCCCCTAAAATAAGAAAAAAAAAAAACTGCTGCATTCTTTAGATATTCTCAGTCAATTTGCTCTCTTGGTGTTGGAAAAGTCTCCAGGACAGACCATAACCTAAGCAGATGTTCTTCTGCCCTCAAACAAACAGTTAATATTACAGTTCCCTTAGATTTGGCCTGGCACTGCCAAAATAACTTTGTTTACATGTTTACTGCAAACTCTTCCTCTCCTCCCTGTGGACCAAATTAGACACTGTTAGGCCGTTCTTTTCCCTTGATTTGATGATGTCAAGGTAACTAGTTGTTACCATCATTTTCAGATTTTTACAGTGCCTTGCAGTTTGTCTTTTTTGAGATGAAAAGAAAAAAAACCCTCACAAACACATTTCAAATCCTGGGTATCTAAAAAGCATCAAAGCCCTGATTCCTCATTTCTCCAACAAATGTTTCCTGCTTTTCATTTGAGGATTCTCAAACACTCAATGGCCAACAAATCAATCCTGTGATTATAGATTTAAAGGGATCTGATACTGGATACGGCACATGTCATTACGCTATGACAGTCTCTCTATCTCACACCAGCCAAACTGATTGTTTATTTCATGCCCAAGAGCTGGCGTTTAGTTGTTTACAGTAATATACATGAACATACAGAAGAATGTGTTTTTCTGGCTGTTTTATTTCAGTTATGAAGTGCCCAGTGTTGACGTTCTGTTTCCATGTAGCTGTAGCATAATGTTTGCAGAGGAGTGCCGTTTCGTGACGTTAGGACATAATCAGAAGGTGTTGTGTTTACAAGGTTCTGCTCTGATCACCAGGAAGCAGCAGGTGATCGGTTGGACTGATTGTGTTACTCATATCTTTATTTATTCGAACCAGACTTCTGTTGAGTGGCACGTTTCCCATCATCCTCAGTTGAGTTCCTCTATTTTCTACTTCTAGGAAGGATTCTGTAAAAATGTTGTGTTGGGGGGAAGATGTCTCCCAAGGATTTTGATAATGTTCGTGCTGTCATGTTACCTATTTGGGGGGGAGTATTTTTGTGAATCGCTCTGGTGTTGTGAGTTTGCAACTTGCTTTTGTAAGTTAGTGTAGGAAGAAGGGAAGGTGAAAAAGTGCTTTGTTTTATCTTTTTGTTGTTCCACTATGCTTAATTTCTTCAGCCAGAGTGAGACAGTGACTGTGTCACACTTTTCACTTTGGCCGTCGCTATTAAAGAAAGTCTAGCTGGTGGCAATGCAGACTGTTGAGTGTATGTTTCACCATTTCACATTCAAGTCCAAGGCGAGGACAGTGTCCCATTCTATTTAGAATGTAATGAAATTTGCTTCTGAATACATTATCATTTACAAAAACGTTTTTGTTTTGTTTTTTGTGGCATTTGAAGAGTTGTGCTGTCCATGGTTTAGTCTTAATTTGACACACATAAGATATAATGTCTCAGAAGTTATTGAGACAACTTTTAGAAATTGTTCCAAATTATTAAATGACTCAACTTTTGTTAATACAGTATGAGACAAAATCTAATGTTCGTCTATGACATGTCCAGGCTGTTTACTTTTATTAAAAGTAAAAGAATGGGTGGAAAAAACACATGTGAAAAGTCCATGAGTCTACAGTTTAGTTATATTCGGTGTCTCTCAAATGCAACGCTTGCCTGTGGTCAACTCGCTCACGTGCTGGCGTAAATTCCGGTATTCCCGAGTGGACATGAAGGCAGCACGACTCCATCCTCCCCATCAGCAGTCTGCTCAACAACATTTCTCCAGTAAAGCCACCAGTAAACTACAAACACCGATATGGATGCAATCAAATCGGCTGGAAGAGCGATTATCCGGAGCCCGAGTATGGCGAAACAGTCCTGGACTGCGGGGAGACACAGAAGTAAGAAAAACAAAGTAGAAGATATATCCATTAAGCAGCGAGTTGACTTTAGGTTAGCGCTTTGTCATCTTTACCTTAATGACAGCCATGTCTTGGTTAGAAATAACCTCCGTAAATACTTTTAAAAGTATATTAACTCCTATGATAGTGTAATGTAATGTCGCACCAAAGTAAAAGCCTCAAAGCAAAGTTTGGAAAGTTTTTTCCCCCCCAACAAATTTTGTTTCTTAAACTATGTTTTATGGTATTAAATTGTGCAAAAATGTCAATCGTTGAAATAGTTTTACCAATCTACGTATTTGTTATTTATATAAAAACGTCTGTGTATGTACCTAAAACATAGTTTGCAGCACCGACTTTTATTTTGAAAAGCTGCAAAATTTGCGTCATTTATCGCCAACAAAATCAGCTGTCAAATATTTGGTCTGGTTCTGAATCGATTTTAAGACTTTAAGTGATCTTCAACATGCTTTATATCATTTAGCTACTGCATTCTTAAAGGATTCTCCATGTTTACCATCCAAACCACCAGAAGAAGTTCAGAGGTCATGGTCAGTGCCAGAACTCAGCTGATTTGGTGATGACTGAAGGAGCTTGTCCACACTGCAGCATCAACACAAATCCCTGGTGCCCACTGTAGGACTCAAGGGGGCACTTTGTGCATTTAATCTTACTTGATCCTGGCTGTAAATTCTGGAGGAATGACCAGGGGTGGCTTACGGCACTCTGAAAGCCTTCCTGCCCGTAACTATGAGTACAATTCAGGAATGTGTTGCGTACATTGGCCTGTGTTTGCCTGATTGCCCAGTGGCCTATTTCAAATTCAGATCAGAAAGTTTGTACTACTAGAAGGCTCACATGTGTTTAAAAAGGAAATTTGAAATACACTCTTGTACAGGACATTTATGAAGTTCATATGTCAATACTTCTTCAATGCTATCAGTGCTCTTACATGAATTAATCAGATTATTTGTGTGGTTTATTACTGATAAAACTGTTCAGAGTAGCACACAAAATGTTGTTATAACTTCCACAATTGGTTTGTATTACCCATCTATATCACCCGGCATTTGTACACTACATTTATTTAACCTGCCTCTGCTCTTGAACGACACAGAATTAGCTCATTCTGACCCAGTTAAACGTGTGATTGGACTTTAGCTGTGATTATGAGCTGCTTTCTGTAAGTGCAGAGTGCCCCACTTGTTGGAAAAGCAAGTGCATTGTGGTATAGATTACCAAGTCTTCGCCATCCTGCCAGGTGAGCATTCCTCACCAGCACTGACCCATGTCCTCAGTCCCAGACTTCCAGGTCTAACTTTATCTGGCCTGTTTTTCTTTGGTATAGGAGCTGATGGCTTTCTTGGAGTCCTGACAGTGCAGCAGTCTGGTTGTTTCAATCTTAAATGCCTTTGACATGTTTCAGGAGAGTCCGTCTGAAGTTATCCCACTCTGCAGGGCCACAGCTGTGGGTTTCCACAATGATTCAGTGTCTAATTTAGACACACAAATCAGCCTGGATATGAATTGGTTGTCAGCTCTTTTTGTTAATGTTCAAAAGCTTTCCTGCACATGAAAGAGCCACTAATCTACCCCCGATCTGAAATTATTTAACAGCTCAGGAATGCGCCGATTCTTCTCCCCCTGACCTTTGGTACGTGTGATCGATGGTTGACATGTATTTACAGCAGGGTTTACTTGTTTTGCACGTGTGCTCAGCTTCCTGCGGCTGACCTCACATACAGAACCCTCCAGATCCTCTGGTCGTGCAGTGCCTGGTACCCAGTCCTGGTCTGGTGTCTCTGAAAATCATATGTTGATGCAGATAGTCTTGGTGCTTTTCACCCCGAAAGCTTGCTGAACTGTCTATAGAAAACAACCATCTCCATTTTTTCTGGACAATTTCAAAGCCCGAACACTGTCTAAAATTGCCTTTCCCTTCTATCACTTTGGATTGCCATGTTATTTACGGTCTTGTGGTGATTCTAGTGGAGATGTTTTCAGTTAAGGTTTCCTCATGCTTCAATGTGTGCATAAATCCAGCTGAAATGATATATCAGCCATTGTCCTGAAATATGGAGCAGCTGTTCCCTATAGCACTGATGGAAACAGCCCTGATGATACTGCAATCTCAGGGAAAAGTCCATGATATCATCATCACCATCCTCCTTTGTAAAGCCTGTAAGTAATTATTCCCAGTTGTGAAATATTTTTAAAGAGACATAAAGAGATTTCTGTTGTTTTTTTAAATAGATATCTTGTTGTTTTGACTAAAAAAATGGACTTTTGTCATTTGTTTTTACTTGTTTATATATGAAAATGATGTATTCCCCCTCAGTGTGACATCTTGTATAATTTAGAATTTTGTACTCTCCCTTATATCCTTTGCGCACATGTGTATAAATGCTTACAAGGGTGTGTGGAATGCCATACATTCCAGAGGAGGTAAATGTTGTGAAGATGAACTTCAAGGTATTGGTACTTTTTTTCCATTTTAGACACTTTGGCCTTTGTTAAGCCCTCTCTCAGAGGAAATCTGTGTAAACACGGGGTCAGGGCTAGCCAGCAGCACACAAAAACTGATAAGCCCACATGCAGATAACAGCTGTTCCGTTAGCCCTCAGTTTTTAACACTCCTCCTCCAGTGACCCAGTCAGACTCCCTGTCCTTTATCTCCTGGAGCTTTTGACCATTAAATGGGATAAACTTAAAAACTGTTTGGAACAGAGATCTAGGAAAAGCATGCTTTCGTCTTGTCGTGGTGGATCAGATTTCATGTGTACTCGCTCCTGCGTATTTACATTTTTATGGTTTTAGAGTTGAAATGGTTACTTTGAAACACCAGCACCTTTGGCCTAGATACTATAGCACATCAGAAATAAAATGGCTTTAATCCAGCCACACAACTTTGGCAGAATGAATTGATACACACTGAATTTGTCCTCTTTCATTTGTCCCCAGAGCTTCCGGAGAACTGGACGGACACACGTGAGACTATCTTGGAGGGCATGACCTTTAACCTCCGTCACCTGGGCATGACTCTGGTTGACCAGCCCAAAGGAGAGGACCTGTCAGCTGCTGCAGTGAAGAGGATTGTTATCACGGTGAGAAATGTAGTAACATGAACAATGTCCCAGAGGAAGTAGATTTGAAGATATTATATGTTTCAATTTAACAGTTTATTAGCAAAAATGACTATAATTTCCATTAGTCTTCACTGAGAAGCTGTTCAGATGTAAAATAAATGTAATAATTTTCAACTGCAGATTATCAACTGTGATTATGATATTAATTTTCTTTTGGAATTTCCTGGTTAGACACAACTGCTTGATTGGTTATTTTAAGTGACAACATTTTATTTAAGATTCCATCGTGCTGTTCGTGATAAATCAGCTGCTTCCTGTAGATAACAAATCAGCACAGTATCTCCAAGGTCATTGAAGTTCATTTTGGGTATTTTTAGCTGAACCAAAATCGCAGTATTTCACCGATATTAGGAAACTTCGCACGCACTTGATAAAAAAAAAACCCAGGAACAAAGACATAAAAGCAGTTGCAGGGTTTTTTGGGTTTTTTTTGTTTGTTTGGGTTTTTTTCTTTTCTTTTAGAGACCTTGTTGTCCCAGACGTCTTATTGCTCACCATGAACTAGACTCGTGAGACGCCATCGGCCACCGTCGGTTTCCATAGTGTAGTGGTTATCACGTCTGCCTAACACGCAGAAGGTCCCCGGTTCGAAACCGGGTGGAAACATGTTTTCTTTAAAGATCTCCTTATTAATTTAAATAAATAAAAAATGATCTTTTTTTCCTAATCCCTTAAAGACAATTTGTACTTTATTGAGAAAACGTTGGAAAATGTCTTAGATTATATTTATTATTCTTCGTGTAATCGAGTGACTAGTGTGTTGTCCATCAAGCCAGTCTGAAGATGGCGCTGTTTTACCTTCAGTCCAGGAGGCATGCATCATTAAGGCTCTGCTCAGGAAATGCCAGAGGATTAATAATTTAATTTTCTGTGTGTGTAACAGGCTAAAGCCAGTGGAAAGAAGCCTCAGAAGGTTGCTCTCAAAATTTCCCCTAAGGGAATCGTCCTGTATGACAGCTTGACCAACAAACTGCTGGAGAATGTCTCCATATACAGGCATGTTCAGATAAATGCCCAGTGACATCTACTATCCAGTCTTTACAGGCTCCTCAGAATGTTAAAATGGGGTTTAGGTGGCATGTGGTTTAACCTAAACCTTGTCACCTCTGGCCTGCAGAATATCCTACTGCACAGTGGACAAGCTGCATGATAAAGTGTTTGCTTATATCGCTCAAAACACCCTCAACGGGACACTGGAGTGCCATGCCTACCTCTGTTCAAAGAAGAAACTAGTAAGTTATTTCAGTTACAGCATTAGAAGAGGCATCGGAGCAAGGAAACAATTATTAAAATGTGTAAAAGAGATGTTTTACAGTTCTAATTTAGCAATTTCTTTGATATGCTTTTGCAAATGGCTCAAACTGTCCTGTTTCCTGTTGCCTAGGCTCAGGCAGTGGCTTTGACTGTAGCCCAGGCCTTCACCGTAGCATTTGAACTGTGGCAAGAAGCCAAGGAAGGTAGGAAGTTGAGTCATCTGCGACTGTAGTTTTTCTACTGCTGATGTGAAGAATCTGTTGTTAAATCCTGACCTCTGTGTTGTGTCTTTGGGCTCTTGTTTGTGTATTCTAGAGAAAGGGAAGATGGCAAAGTCTGGGTCGGCCGGAGAGGCCAGCAGTAGTTCCCATTCAGAGAGATCTAACAGCTTGGGAAGCTTGAAAGGGACAGGTGGAACGAATTCTATGTTTCATATTTCATTTTTATACATGGTACATGACAATACAAAAGAAAACAACACTCAGCATCTTCTAAGGATTATTTCCCACTTCTGATGCTTGTGATGAATCTGAAAAGGATGAGTTTTCTTTACTTAGGTCTCCCTCTTATCTGTCAGATGTCACCACAGACAACCTGCTGGACTTGGAGGACACTGTGAAGGCGGTCATGGAGGCAAATGGAAATTTGCCAGAAGATCAGCTGGATAACAGGCACTGTGAGAGCAATAATAACTCTGCCTGGGTGAGTCTGCTCCACACTCTGTAACGACTGACATTAGCATGTGAAGGTGGAGAGCTACAGAAGTCAAGCAGCCCCTTTCTCTGCTCTATAATTCATCAGTATCACCACTGTCAGAGGTGAATAAGTCTTCATACTTGCGCTGATGAATGTTTAAAAATACATATGGTGGATCTGGTATTTTAGACAAACTTTTGTTCAGTGCAAAAGAAGGTTTCTTAATTTTCAGGGGGTTTTTTTCTTCCAGGAAACAGAAGATGGTCTGGATGAAGCATTTTCCAGGTGAGAGAGACATCTCAATCGTGTGTTTTATTGAAATTAATCCTGCTCAATTACGTCTGCTGCTTTATAAAATGAAATAATCCTTCAGTTTGATGGTAGTGATTAGTATGCTTACAGCGCCACTTACTGGTGATTTTTGTGTAGTGCAGATCTTCTGTCTCAAATCTTGTCGAAAAGACAGAACACATTAGATAATAATATAAGAGATAATTAGACGGCTGAACTTTTAACTGTCCACAGTCTAATGTGTGTTTGTGTCTCCAGCTGTGCTTTGGATAGCTATGGTTCATTTCCAGGTAAAGTCTGGTGCCAATATAACTGTTCAACTCTGTAGTAGTTCTGCCCACTGCTAACCAAAATATGCCAATTCCAATCAGTCAGCAGCATTGGAGAGTAGTCTAGAATAACCTCTTTTTCCTTTCTCAAAAAATAGCTGATTTCCTCTTATCCATGTCAACATTGTCAACATCATCGGCATTCTGCAGAACCTGTGTGTTTTAACAAGTGTACTGGATCACAGGTTGTGCAATTAATCTGCTGGTGGGAAATCAGAGCAGTGAGTCTCTTCAATTGGTGGTGAAATGAGGGATCTCTTCCTTTATTATAACAAAACCCATATATGTTAGTTTATAGATCTCCATTACATCTGATACCTGATCAGCAACATGCATTGCTATCAGACTGTTTTCTGATGCATATAATTGTAATTATGCATCCCTGGAACTTAAGAAAAAATCCATCTTCAGTTACTTTTTCGCCTGTATCCTCAGCCTGGCCAGGTCGCGTACTAACCCCCAGGTCCTGGACACTGGGCTGACACCCCAGGACTGGCTAACTCAACCTGACTGGGACAACACCAACGGAAACTCTCCCAACAGTCTCAGCCTACTAGAGATTGACATCTTCAGCTTCTGACCAGCACAGATGCAGCAGAGAGACAACAAGGAAGGCAAAGGGGCAGCTGATTTGTCTTCCTGTGCAGTGAAGATAAGGTTACGGCGGGTCCAGAAGGGAATAAGATATAATACTCAGCCTCTCTTTGCCTTGTTGTTGCACTCTTCACATATTTTCTTCTCATCTTTGTGTAAAGGCACCAAAGCAAAAACATCAACTTTACACTACAAACAGTATGTATCTCATGTAAACTGGTCCTATAATCAGTGTTTTGTTTGTGTATAGTTAATCATTATATCATTTTATGTTTGTGTATAGTTAATAATTATATAATTCATAGGTGTGTGGGGTTTTTTTTTGTTGAATCGATGAAGATTAGGATTACGTTCAGTCTGTGTCACAGGAACAGGACAATCTGCTGCGTAATTGGTGCGTCCTGAAAATCAATCCATCCCTGTGATCTGAAAATCATGCTAGATGGAGATTTTTTTTAAGCCATATAGCTCATTCAAGAGGTGACCTTACAGGCATTTACCTGCAGTGTTAGAGCACATCAGTTTCCATCACAGCCATTTCACATGTATTGTAAACTACCAGCATTACACAGAATTAAATCTATCAATGAATAAGGAATCTGCTGCACTGGTTTGTTAATTTAAAACAATGAGACCTACATTCCCTGGAAATCTTTCTGCTTGTTAATAGTTATCCAAACACTTTTGAGACATATTTAAAGTATTTTTAAGGAAATTAGACAACAGAGCAGACTACAAAATGTTATAAATATATGAAATGAAATGAAATGTCATAATAATAATCTGAGGATATATTTTCAAACTTGCTTTTTGGTTTCAGGGCATTGTATTTTTCATTATCATCTATTCATTTTTGTGAAATGACTGAGCCTAATACCTCTTCTGCAATAAAATCCTGCTGCCACCATGCAGTTTATCGGAACAACCAACAGGGGGCAGGAATGTGCTATCCAGCGCAGTGAAGGGGACCCTTCGCAGTATCTGATGCTGGTCACATCTTCAGCTCTGCTCAGACACTTTCCAGCACTTCCCTGTGATGTTGTAACACATCTAATTCAGAAGTATAAACCATTCTCCCGTTCTGCTCTTCTCAACTCTGACTGATGGTGCAGGTCAAGAAATGGAGCTTCATTAGCTCAGGGACAGCTCGCCTTACAGGGGGATAAATCACTGGACGCTCTGAGTCAGTCTGACCAAGAAGACACAATCACCATGTTTTCTATTCAGTCCCTGTGTGCACAGGACTTTGGATGACCTGAAGTCATGCATCACGCACACGCGCACGCACACACACACACCCTCCACGGTTCTCTATCTAACAGGCTCTGGCTCAGTTAAGTGGGCCTTTTTTTGTGCAATTCAACCTGACAAGCTTACTTAACCACCTGCATTATTTAACAGCCTTTTCTCGAAGGGAGCTCCAAGACCCTGTCTCTCTGTAACTTTGATGAAAGCATGCACACTGAGATAAAGCCGGGCATAAGTCTCATCCTGTCAGGGAAGAAATGCTTTTTGCCCACACATACGCACACAATAAGATGGCTGCTTTAAGGGCAGAGACTCAAAGTGACTTGAGCATCAAGGTCAAATGATGAATGGTTGATAAAAGCCAGTTTCTCTTTTGTTGAAATGAGAATTATATCCTTGATGCATTTTAATAGTTGTCTGCAATTACAACATAGTGAATGTGAAAACTCGTGAAAGTGTTTGTTAGATAGGCAAGTATTTACGGTGTAAAAACATAAGCACAAAGGCGCATCATTTGGATTTGTGGCCTTTTATGGTCTACTCCTGCTTTACAACCGGCTGTCAGAAGGCATTATGCATTTTATACCCACTGAAGGGTTTCCATCTCATGCCTGCGTGTCATTTGGAGCTCCATTCAGGCCGCGTTGCCGTGGTAATGAGTTCATGCTCATCCACTTGTGAGCAGAAGCCAGCTGTCAATCAGGGTTTCATTGAAAATATGTTCTCAGAGGCCCCTGTTCACAAAAATGAAGTGCACAGTCAAACGCTGGCTGAGTCAGAGGCCATACCGCGATAACGTGCGACTGGCCAATAAACACGCTGTCATCGATAAACGTCATCAATAAACTCTGAGGTATGGAACTTCAAATGGCTACACAATTTGGAAGAGCTCTGGTTCTGGGTCTCCATTCCTGTCGGCACGGCGTTGAATCAGCTGAGCCCAGCACTGCAATACCGAACAAACATTTAGGCAAACTAATCCACACAGCCTTAATCTACAGCAGCTGCAATCGATGCGACTCTTCATTTAAATATCTAATAAGTTCCTCGCATATCGTCAGCCGCCAGCTTGATGTCCGGGAGCGTGGAGACGGAGAAACAATTCTTCCATCTAGACCTTCAGGCTGAGAAATGTCCACTGGCCGGTCCTCATTAGGCATCAAAGTCTGCTCATATATAACCCACCTGTGTCGCATGCTTGTATTTTACACTCATTTCTATTGTTTGTGCAGTAAAACACACACAGACACAGCTTGTGTGCTGAAAATATTTTATTTGTAACATAATACCTTATCTGACGTTTATATTCTTATAGAAATAGAGTGTATACTGTTTACCATGGGTGAACAATAGCAGAGTCATGCTAGCCCTCATGAAACACCAAAATGGTTCACACACGGATGTGATCGGACAAGAAACACTGACGCCGTTGGTCTGCTGTAAATCCATGCTTCTTGGTTACTTGCTGTGACACAAAGTACAAATATATGCCACAGGTAAATAGCCCTGTTATTTACTGTGCAGAGTACTTTTATAGTGCTCATTCTCAGCAGTCAGTCATCCAGACAGCTACAGTGCAGGCAAACAACTGAACAGAATGGTTTTAACCACCTGGCCGGCCCGCCACGATTCCATAAGCATGGATTTGTTTTCAAGGCCGTGGTTGCTGACAAGCTTGTGGCGCGATACTGTTGGATTAACATTTTCTAAGCCTACATGGACTGAGAGCCTCAAACATCCATTCAAATGAAATCGTTTCAACGCTGAAAACAAATAAGCATTTTTCTGAGAGGAAAAAAGTCAGTTTTAGAGGAGAAATCAGACAGAAAGTATAGCAAATTTAATTTAATTATCCGTCCTTTATGAGGATGCATGTTTATGGCTTGTTTATCTGTGAGTATTTGTCCTCTATCTTAGGACGTCCTGTAGCCGCCAGTAGTTTTAGTTGAAAGTTAAGTACCTTGTGGTGGTGTGTACGTTGCAAAGAATGGGGGGGTGGGGGTGGGGGGGTGCTGGTTATGGATGGGTTAGTGAGAAGGTTCCTGCTGCACACCCACAGATGGCGCAGAGAAACTTCCACAATCGAGAAGTTTGCACATTAAACATGAAAAACATCCCTCCTGGTTGTCTTGGACACCCGAACAAGCAAGGTGATTTGGATGCATGACAACCATTAATTTTAAATGTGGAATTGTGCTCCTGATATCATCCCGTTTGCACTTCCTCCTCTCTTTCTCTCTCTCTCTCTCAGAGTCAGATCTGCCTGCTGCTTGTGTCTCCTCAGCCAGAGAATGGATTTGGAGCATAAGCAAGCGTTTGTAGCTTTACTCTAACTTAAACAGCAGCAACAGCACCAACGTTTGTCCCGTTAGCATTCTCATTTTTTCCTGTGCTTTTTGACGTACAGTATGTATAGTAGATTTCAGCTCTGTTATTTGCAATTTTTAAAGGGAACTCTAGAAAAGTAGAATCTATCTGTGCCAAATAAATGACAAATCCATGTATGGGTGATGGCTAATCCAGCCATCATATAAATGTAATCATGAACAGGCACGTGCAGGGAATCTGATGTCCAGGCTATCTTAGCATTCCACAATACCTGGGGGATTAAATAAACTGATTTTGATATCATAGATCTGTTTTTAAAAATCGGCTCTACCGACAGGCTCGCGGTGCAGTGCAAAGACAGGTGCAGGGCAACGTCAGATGTGGTGAGGCGTTCAATGGAGGGGAAACGTTTTTTAAATGTCAAAGAACAGCATAACGTGTCACAATGTCGAAACATTAACACGTCCACCTTCACATGTGGATAAAACTCATTTTCTGTGCTTATTAAGAGTGGAATAAAGAGCCTTTTTACATCTCCATTATCTCCACCAGTTTACTTCCACCTTTGATCTGGTCATCAACAACCTCCCTCCAGTCTGTTTTGCCTCACTTGTTTACAGGGAGTGTCCATCTAGGCGAGCCAGAAACCCAAATGTGATAAATGAGCCTTTGGAAGAAGAGATGTGGAGAAGTGGAGAGCCGCTAACTGGACTCTGAGAGTGGACATAATGAGAAACAGGGGAGCAAAAAGCTATTATTGGGGGAGAAATGAGCAAAGCTGGCGTGATATATGAGCAAGGCAGCAGCGTGGAGGAGAGAGGCTGGAGATAGCGGAGGACGGCAGGAGGCTGCGTGATAAAGGAGCAGGCGGGTGAAAAATGGAGGGCCGGGTGAGGGTTTTGGCGAGCTGGCAGAATATATGATTGAAATGAGACAGTAATGGTGGCCTCTGTCAGTGCAGGGTGGACTTAAATACAGCCTCACCGTTAAATTGAAGGTGTGCATGAGAGTATATGGTGCTGATTAGTCTCCATATCAGGCAAGGGCCATTTGCACATTCCACTCATTATCTCTAATATGTCCTCGTCTCCTGAGCTCAGCTCCACCACATTTTCAGACTCCTCACTGACCTAAAGTCAGCACTGAGAAATGGGGACCAATAAAACTGCAATTTTGCAGACGGGACATAATAATTGAGGAAGCTTCAAACCAGATAATGACAGTTACCACTTCATCAAAGCTGTTATGTAGAGGAGCGAAGGACTTTGAAATGATTTTTATCCAGATAATCCTGATGAGCTCCTTCACACTGATGAACTGCACAAGTGGGTTGCTTGTGAATGACCTTTAGAGATGGGCTCGTGGTGTAATTTCTCTGACCTGCTTCAGTCCGGAAACCATTAAACCTGTCCTGCTCAGAACCCTCACTTCTGTCTCTATTTCAAGCTTTCAGCCCAGCGGTGCAGACTGCTATCCATCATCGTGACTGCTTCCACAACAAGGCTGCAACTTTATCTGGTTACCTGGATGCAGATGGGTGAGCAGCGGTATAGATTGAGAATTTCTGCTCCCTCACCATTTACATTTCAGCCTATAAGAAAACATTTTGTTTCTGACACTTCTTGATAAAGATCTATGGCTCGTCCTGATTGTTTTGTTGATGCTGTTGCAGTCAGGGATCAACAGGAAACACATGGCTGAACCCTGTCCTTTCATCACTTTCACACCACCTCCCCACCAAGGGGAAATCACCATCTCCATTCCCTGCACATCTTGTGGCAGACCACACGCAGCAAATAGTGATGAATATGCAGTTATGATCAGGAAAAAAGTTCTGTTTTTTAAATGTTAGCTACTGCATCTGTATTCAGATATGGGGGAAAAAAATAAAGCAAAAAAAAAAGGGGGGGATCGTATCCTTGAACTGCTGAGGCTGTTTGAATTTCAGTTCCAAGGAAGGGAGGGAGAGAGAGAGAGAGAGAGAGAGAGAGAGACTGGGACGCATCAATGAACTGATGACAGTGAGTGAGAGGCAGAGATAAAGGAGAAAAACCTCTGTGTGCTGTATTTCCGACCTGATAACAAAATGATACCATATTCACAAACGGGGGTGGGGGTGGGGGTGGGGGGGAGGGAAGCAGTCGTTCACAAAGGAGGAGCACCGCACAGCAACGTTATCATCAGCAAGACATCGACACAGAAAGACGGAGGGCTGCTACACAGACAGCTGGAATAAAGGCAGGAGGGAGAGAGCGCTGCTGATGGAGGGAAAGCGACGGTCGCCGCTTTTGCAGAAGAGCGCGGTGTTCTGTCATGTGCGATCAGGACGGCGCCGTCCACACTTTGTTCTGAGGCAACCTACAGTTCTGGCTTCACTGGCTCAAACGTGAAGCCCGTTTCCTGTTAGATGATCTATTGGGATTTGATGCCTCTAGAAAGAAAAAGAAAAAAGAAAAGAAAGGGAGAAAAACAGCACTGTTTTTGTTCTTTCGGATAATGGCGGCCCATTCAGAGCAGGTTTTAGCCACAGACCAAAATGAGGCAGGGGGAGTCATTTTCTGTGCCTGCAGGCCTTCTGGGGATTTGATTCCTGCCTGTTATTGTATTCTTCATCACGTCCAGAAGAGTTTCTGTAATAGTTTATCGCTTCCTGGGTATGATCATTTGTGAAAATGGCTTTCTGTTGGTCTCAGGGTCTGAAAGAAATGCACGAATGCCTTGATGAGAAACAAAGGAGGGCAACGATTGCGTAACTTTCTTTTCTTTCTTTTCTTTTTTTTAAGTGCCGCTGTTTATACACCCATCCAGCCTTCCATCCTGCAGAGTAAACTAATAATGGAGACAGATTTACTGCAGAAAACAGGCAGAGACAAGGAGTCATTCACCTGCAACGCTGCAGAAAATATAACTTGTGCATATACATAAAGAGTTAAAAATATGGCCTATGGGTTTTCCAGCTGCTCACCTGTCCTGAGGTTTGAGGAGTTGCGTTATTGCACAAGGTTAGTGTGGACTGGTCTCAGACGTTACTGCGCAGTAGCCCCCCCTGTGGGTGCTCTGGGGTGCTGCATTCTGAGGAGTTCTTAGCTTTATCCTTGTTGTTGTTGGGCTCGTTATCTTTGATGATGTCATACTGGCGACAAAACAGGGCAATCACGCCTGCATGACAAATGGAATCAAATCTGAGTAACAACGTTTTGCACTTTGCAGCTCTTGTTCACATACAAAGAATGTTTATGTCAATATAACACAATGTGAAGTGAACGCCATTTGTCTCTTTAGGCATCCTTAAAATCATCAGGGTACAAAACAGAGGCGTGAATCCCGCTTAGAGAGGGTTGAACTTGGTGATCTGAATTCTAGGAGAAGATTAAAAGTGCGGCAGAGGAGAGACAGATGAAGAAAACGAGAGTAATCAAAAAAATAAGAGTATATTTTCAAGCGGAGGAACGCTCCAGCAGGGGGATCTAGCCTGAGCAGACGTCTGTCTTTCGTCTTATGCTTATGTCAGCTGCTGCTCATGTGATCACTGCAACACTAAAGGAGGAGATCTTTGCTGTGATGTCCTCCAGCCCCACAGGCCCAATTAAAACCTGAAAAATACAATATGCCTGCTCAACTCCAGCTTTTTTTCCCCCCAGCCTGCAACTTTTTCATGTATTTATTTATTTATTTTTGCCTCTGCACAGTGTCTGATGGTTCAGTTTGTTTGTTTTTCCCCCCCTCTATGCAGCATTTGCAATGCTCTTTGTATCTCCATCTGTGTCTGTCTGTCAGCCCTTGTTTCTTTGGAGAGTGAACAGTGACGTAGATGTGACAGCTCCATGTGCCGTTTTCAGGCCAGATTTTTCATCTTGCATTGGATAAAGTGGAATTAATTAGCTTAGAATCACCAACTGTGCGTTTAGATAAGAAACAAATGTCAGCAGTGAAGGATTTTGGTTAACACCACATCAACCAATGGCACAATTCAAAGCAAATTCCTGCAAGGTCTGCAGTGTGTGTGTGAGTGTGTGTGTGTGTGTGTGTGTGTGTGTGTGTGTGTGGTCTGTGTGTTGCTGAAGAGGGAACATTACCTGCCCACATGATGAGCACCACTACAATGATGATGAGTTCTCCAGCTCTCAGCTGAGCAGCCTGGCCGACCTCCTCCATCGTCACCTCATCTGAAGCGTGAACACAGAACACGGTCGGAGTCAGCAACAGCGCGGCCAGCACCGACGACTTTGATTACAAAAGGAATAAACTGGGCCAGGAGGACAGCAGAGAGGTGGGCTGGTGTACATTCCACGCTCTTCTCGGTGAGAACGGACCCACAGCGGCGGAGGGGACTGTGACCATCACCATCATCGCTTCAGCTCATCAGATTTAAGCGCAGTGGGTTTTGGTTTTGCTTTTATTTTATTTTTTTTACAGTTTAATTGTCAGCATTAGCCATGTCAAAGCATGTGCTGTTGTAGGCATTTGTTGGCCTCAGGAGGCTTTCTTTCCACTGAGGTGGTGAAGTTTTCTACGAGCATTTCATTCAGTTTGACGCAAGCGTCCTCTGGGATTCGTTTTTGCTCCCAGGTTTTCTCGAGTCAGCTGTTCAATGAGCTATTGTGCAGAAATGGGCTTGTTTGAGCAACACTCCTGGCCCTGTTCAGGCTGTCATTTGTGGCAGCACTGAGTGTCCTCTTTGTTGCCATGGTCCACTTTTCCCCGTTTGGTCATCATCACACTGTTTTGTTGTGCATATGCTCTTGTGTCTGTTGTCGTCATGGTGATGCACCTGTGCGCAAGCCTCGGCCTTGAGATTTACAGAAGCCAGGAAATAATATGTTTCTACTATTAAAAGCAGCCTAAATATTTCCGCCCTCCTGGAAAAGCCACTATGGAATTCAGAAATGTGTGGAAAAAGTGCAGTGGTATTATTGGATGTGAGCTGCAGAGTTCCAGGGGAATAAACAGAGAAACCCACAAACACAGACGGGCTGCAGCTTGTGTTGCATCTCGCCTGCAGATACTGGATGGAGGCAGGCTGATTAATGTCTACTTAGAAGGGGAGGAGAAATGACTGAGATTTAATCAGGACAGCTAATGAAAGCTCCAATAAACACACACACACACACACACCCACACACACAGGCAGGGGGCATTCCATCAAAGGTGGTGTAAACATGTTTGCCATTGAACTCAAGACAGATAGTTCCTCTGATATAATATAGATTTCTGTCTATCTGGCCAATCCTTTGATGGTATCTCGGGATCAATGATGTTAATATTCCATAGAGTTTAGTCTTTCACATATAAAGATTGCTGTGTTTGATGTTACAAGCTGGTTCAACCTTGCAACCAAAGAGGAAACTCACACAGAAAGCAGTTTACTTTAGTTAAAGTAATGGAAAAAAGTGTGGAAGTCTGTGGTACCAGTTATGTCATGAGTGTGTAGATGAGCAACGGTGTGTGTGTGTGTGTGTGTGTGTCTAGGTGAAAAAAAATCATTAAATTAAAGCAAAGCTGAGGAGCGGCGTCAGCATGGTCTCACAGAGAGAGCTCGTTGGATTCAGCAGCCCTTTTTAAGTGCAGGTGTGCCAGGTTGCACTGGTGTGCCTCATCTCCCCTGACGAAGTACAGGCAATAAAAACGTCCCAAAAAAACCAAGGACCACCCCCAAGGTCGTCACACTGATCATTCAAAACGCTCTATTTCTAAAGCAGTGGGTCCTTTCAGTCCTCCAGCCACAATTCTCCCATCCAAGGTTCTGCCTGAATAAAAGCGCAGAACAGCAGCTCGTAAAATAAACTACAAATATTAAAAGTGTACCCGAGACCTGAATCTGTTTACCTGAGCCTCCTGAGGGGATGGAACCATGTTAAACTCGTGTTCTGTGCCAAACTAAGTAAATGTTGCCACAGTCAGGTCCTTCTTTCCTTCATTTATATCTGTGGAAGAACTGAACGTCCAGCACGGGTCCACCTTCACACCAGCACCGAGCAAACCATCTGCTGCTGTTGCAAACCGCACGTGTCGTACAGGAGCGCAGACAGCAGACATGGGACACACAGTTCCGGGGGGGGGACGCCTCCTTCAGGGGCCTGCAGCCTGTGTCAACAATTGTTGACGAGCCTGCAAGCAGGGGCGTTTTCCTTTTGCAACGTTTCCATTTTTATCAGCTTGTTGCTGATGAACATTTAATGTTATCTGCGTTGCTCTGAAGCAGCCCCTCGCGGCGCTGTAAGTGGGGCAGACGCGATAAAATTGGAAGCACCGGATAGCAGCAGCCCCTGCATTATAGAATTAGTTCATGTCTTATGGCAGGTGGGAGGAGTCCACACAAAGAACCAGGCGGTGTTTTTTGATGATAAAAAGCTGAATGCATTTATGCAAATACAGTGAGGGGATATGTGTTTATTTGTGCTGGTAGATCTTTGAATAAATAGATGATATTTCTGGTTGCCTAGACACTAAAACAAAGTAAAACTTTGTATCACCTGGACTCTTGGACGCCATCTTTTCCGACTCTTTGGGGGTTCTGAAGAGCACGGGCTCACTGGGCGGGCTGCTGCCCCCCATGCTGATGCTCTGAACGTGAACAATGTACTCGGTGTCCTCATCCAGATCCCACAGTGCACAGGAGCGCGTGGTGGTGTTCACTTCCTGGATGAACCTCAGCATGCGCACATCCTTCTTCTGCAGATGGCAGGAAATGCCAATTAATATGGCTCTTTTGCAGGCTAGTCTTTTTTTTTTTTTTAACACTGTTGCCCTCTGGTTTTGGCTTTTCATTTACACAAAGAGAAAACATCTAAGAGATAGCCTCTAGTGTAATTAAACTAAAAAAAGACTTATCTGCGGACAACTTAAAATGTACATTATTATCCACCAAGGACTGCTGGCTCAGGTTATTTTACTCCAGCTAGACCTTAAAAAAAAATCAATGGGTAATTAAAGTAGGGAATAAATTAAACTGAGATTATGTAATGTTTCTATCTTAAAATAGCAGCCTCACAATCTGGTTCAAGTGTTCATTTGGCTCAAACTGAACACTTACCTGCGCAGCTGCTAGCTTTTTATGCTATTGCTAAACTCAGCTTAGTTCTCAGTGACCATCGACTGGTCGTGCGTCGATGACCTTGAATGTTTTTGAGTCACATTGCCTGGACTTAAAGCAGCTTTCAAGGACAAAAAGCAGTTTTCGGTGTCTAAAGAACGACACTGCCAGCCCTCAGAAACCTGAACTGTAGCAGCCACGCGGCGGTACCTGCTGGGTGACGGCGAATCCGATGACGGGATCGCCCTCCAGGATCTCCCATGTCACCACGGCCGAGTTGACTTCAATCTCTCTGATGGTCACATTGAGTGGAGCTGACAGCAGGGTGTCTGACAACGATGTACAGCCAAAAATGAGCACTCAGCTTATAAATATTGCACATTTCCACAGAATATTACACCTTCTTAATCCCCATTCTCCCCTTCTCCTTTCCTTCATGGTTTCAGTGAAACCTGTTCTAATTAACCCCGCGCTTTTTTTTTTTTTTTTAGGGTTTCTCTTGAGGAGAATTGCTCTGGCTCCTCAGTGCTTTACATCTTCCCATCTTTGCTTATTCCTCTCGCCTCGTCCTCCCACGCACACCTCATTAAATCGTAGCTCATGAGGATGTATTTCCTCCCTCGCGCTGCCGTTTGATTGTAATATTTTAAGTTAAAGGCCCTCGTTTCAGAGTCGTTGCACCATTTGGGATCAGGGTGGTAACTGCGATGGATTAAGGTGTGTTTTTGTACTTTGTACTCTCTTAACAGTGGAAGAGTTACACATTGGGGAAAATATATGAGTGGGGCACCCGTTTAATGCATATGTGTGTGTTTCCAATTAAAATAGTTTTATGATCATAGATTTCCCCTGAGTCTACAAACACACACTCATGCAGCAATCTTTGAGGGTGCTTTATACAACCTATTTCTGCTAACACTCTGAAGATGATCTTAATTCATATTTTATAATTGAAGTGTGAGGTTTGAGCTGAAAGTGGTGCATCAGTTCCCACAATTCACCTCAATCTCTCGTGATTTAAGATTAAAGAGCTCATTCGGGGTGTTGCCAGTAATGCTCTTGCAGCAGCTGACAGCACAGATGAGTTATTATTGCACTGCTCCTCCTCTATTTATGTCCATTTGGCTTTGGTATCGGCGCCCAAAGGTGCAGAAGCAGGTGTAGATGGGCTCAGAGTGACTGATCAACCCTTGAGAGCATTTAGAAGTAGATGCCAACAGAATTAATGTTGGTGATTCAATCCTTGACACTACCTTTAGGGCTAATATCAATGCACTTTATATTTAAATTTAGATCTCCAAGTTAAGATTGTGCATATTAGAACAGATTTATTAAAATACTGTAAAGTAAAAGTGTCAGTTTGCCATTTAGGAGCCAAATGGTTGAAAACTAGAGTCCAACTGGGGCGCAGGGTTACCCAGTGTCCAATCATGATACGGCAACAACTATTTTCCACTTGAAAATTAATTTAACCTTGATTGAAGAGAAATACCCTAATTCTGACCCTTTATGAATCCACAAAGGTTTAGAAATTAAGAAGTAACATGCAAAAATGTATATAGCTACGTTTAATTTTTCTATTCTTGTCTGTTTTCTGTAAGAAAAAGTTTCTAAGGTTTTAAAAGTTATTATGTCAGATAATTACAAATCCAATATTGACCAGAAAAGTCTATATTGTCCTAAAACAGAGTAGAATTGAAAATCCTCCTACTGGTACTGAAATGCTAATAGAAGAGAAACCCAGCAGGGAACTAAGATCTTCTGATTCTTCTGTGCTAAATAAGCTCTAATATCTGCCACTTTCTGCAAACAACCAGCTTGTTTTACACCTCTGCAAATACTGCAAAATAAATAACCAGAGGAAAGACTGGTTTTCCTGTTCCCTCCATCCTCCAATAATGCTAACACATCAGCCTGGCGCTCGCAGCTCAGCCGGCGGGGCAACGCTGTCATCCATGAGGGCCAGACTCACTGAGCGGCTCCCGGTGGCTCTGTGTGTGTGTGTGTGTGTGTGTGTGTGTGTGTGTGTGTGTGTGTGTGTGTGTGTGTGTGTGTGTTTGCTCATGCAGAGTGGCTGCTGTGTGCACGGTGACTGTCTGTTCCGCAAGCTGTTCCTGCCACCATTTGTCTATTAGCACTCTCGCACTGACAATAGAGGGATCCGGCCATTTTTAAAGGTTTGCAGCCAGCGAGCTTTAGGTGGCAGATTCAGCCTCCAGAGGGTAAATATCAGACACCAGGAGGTGGGGCGAATCCCACATGTGGCATTAATGAAGCCCCTGCAGGCCTTCAGATAACAACATCCACGTCTTTACTCATTTTCTCCAAGTTCTGGAGATTAAACTATGTGAATTTCAAGTGTTGCGTGCTGAAAGAGTGCATCTTTCTACCACTGAGGAGATGACACTCAAATTAAAATCCATATTAATCAAATATTAAAATGAAGTGATGGACCAACAGTTAAGACTTTAAGACAACTTTAGCTTTGTAGCTTTGCTGGATTAAATGCAGCCTCTGATGTAACCAGTAAAGATTACACCTATTGCACACCCCCACCCCCGCACACGCACACACGCACGCATCAGCAACTTTAAATTAATGATTTTTGAACGTAAGTGCAAAAGCGTTTTCAGACCTACGATATTAACTGGCCATATTTTTGAGCTTAGGGTTTTTTTTTTTTAATTATTATTATCATTATTATTTTGCCGTCACAAATATTCCAGCATGAAGTCATCCTCCGGTGCAAACGTGCCCAGACAGCCGTGTCCGTGATGGCTGGTCAACCTGTGGTGGGAGAACTCACCGGCACTGACGGAGGACGCCGACAGAAAGCCCAGCAGGAGCAGCGCCGCGGAACAGCCTGGTTTAGCCATCCTCCTCCTGCTGCTTCATCCTGGGCGACCCGCTTATAACATCCCATCTGAGGGGGATGGAGCGGATGGCATCCCGTTCGGCTCCCGGACAAGCGGACCTGTGGTGCTGAAGAGGCTCACCTGTGCAGAGGAAGCTGCAGCAGAAGCGGATCAGCAGACAGAGGAGGAGGAGGAGAAGGAGGAGGAGGAGGAGGAGGAGCTGAGGGAGTAAGACGTGGTTCTGCTCGGCGGTGGTGGTCGTTGTGCTGGTGGACCCTGGCCAACAGTCCTGTAGATCCCCAGCAAAGTGCGAGCGGTGCGCATCTGGAACGACTCTCTGCCTCTCTCTCTCTCTCTCTCTCTCTCTCTCTCTCTCTCTCTCTCTCTCTCTCTCTCTCTCTCTCTCTCTCTCTCTCTCTCTCTCTCTCTCTCTCTCTTCCACGCACGCACGCACGCACACACACCTGCAGCAACAGTCCTCGTGATAAGATCCCATTGCATCAACAGCAGTCAGCCTTGAAAATGCACAAATTAAATTTGACTGAAGGAGATGTTCGAATACAACTAAACATTTTAAAGATGGTTTGTTTCCTTATAAATTTCAGTTCATTTCATTGTATTTTAAACTTAATATAATTGTAAATGTTGCGTTTGTGGATGCTCCAAAGTGTTTTCCGGCATTTCTTACTGTATCGCTAAATCAAGAAATGCTCTTGTTCCTGCCTTCTAAAGGTTGTGTTGGAATTCTCCTTGTATGTTTTGTTATGTTTTATTTTATACCTGCTCATTTGTATTTTTTCTATTAGCTTCTGGGCACAGAAGTTTGGAAATGGTGCATATAATAAACATGATAAATGTGCCTGAGGCTGTGAAGATAATGACGGAGCCATGAAGCATCTGCTCAGTAACAAAACTGAAAATAAGAACCAGCACACAAGCAAACATTCCTTCGTGAAGGAACAGAACACACAGATTCCCTCTGAATGTAATATTGGACCCATATGGCCCATATGATGAACGGCCTGTTTAATATCATATTCAAATAGGAAGGTGTCAGAGAAGTAAAAGGACCTGAAGTCCATATATCAAGGCAGCTCAGAGGAAACGCTGCAGTGTAAAACAATGACATCCTCTGTAGGGCCTCAGGGACAAGCTTTTCACCATAGATTCCACCAATCGATCCGCGATTAACATTCCTCACAGAAGCTCCTTAATGTCTCCCTCATTCCATTGAGGAGGTGCCGGGGTGTCACTTTCTTTCCCTCCTCTTTCTCCAGCTGAAGGTTGAGCGAGCTATTCCTGATGCCAGCAGTCGTCCTGTGTGTTCCCTCCATTTGTCCCCTGAGATGTTCTCCAGTCACCTCTGGTGTCCTCAGCATCCAAAAAGGCCTTTGTTTGTCCCATCTGGAGGTGAGAGGTTTATGGGTTTTGAAGGATCTCCTCTGGGGGCTCATATATCTGGTGGACTGATGAGAGTGAGCATGCAGATTCACAATGCATCATGGGATAATGGGGTGTACAGAATAGTGATCCATACAGAATGGTTTACGTCCTATGCAGTAGGCAGTGATTTGGATTAAAACCATTTGATTGTGACTCACCCTGTCCAACAAATCCAGCCAATCAGAAACCAGCCAATCAGAAAGCATGGTGCTGGTTGGTGTGGGGGGAGTTGATGATGTCAGTCTGACAAATCAGCTGATATTGAATGTGAAAATTGACAAATGGACAAATTGTTTTAAAGGACGATGAGAAAAAAGACAATAATAGTGTAGAATATAAATAGAATGAACTTTTCTGTTCCCTTTTTGTCATCATCAAAACAAGTCTGGGTTTGATTTAAATATATTTCCTTATGTCTGGATTCTGATCCATTTGATTGCATCTGGTTTATAATCAATTCTATTTAGCTTGAAAAGTGTCAACAGTTTTAAGCCAAAGGATAGGAAGTGCCCTTTGTTTTAATGGTAACAGGTTTTGAGGCCTAAAAGTGAAGTCCAACGGGATCTAAGAACATCATCTTTTATTTCAAATGGAAGAAAGATGATTGTTTTTCCATGGCATTATCATCAGGGTATTAGCATACAGCATGTTAGGGCTCATTTAGCATTAAATGATTTCATCCTGGTTTCTTGGTCGTTTAAATGAACATTTATTCTTTATACTTAAAACCCGCCGTTCTTAGAGTTGGTAGAGACACATGCAGATGGGCTGCTGGAGTTCTCTGCTGCTGAAGAACTTTTTATGATTTACTAGAAGCTGGTGGGCTCCAAATGGGTCTGAAGTGGCCTTAATCCATCTGAGGCTGCAGGGGAACAAGCCGGTCTGCAGCAGCTTTGAAGTGGCGTTATCGCTCTTTCGTTCCGTGCATCCACTCGCTGCCAACCCTCTGAAACTGCCCCAAGAACGCTATAATTATGCTGTAACTTTCCCCCGTGCGTGTTGGGTTGAAGGATATTTATGGTTGAGTTGTTCAAATGAAGATGAAGGGGCTTTGTGGGTTCACGACTTCCAATGGAAGCAAAAGGCAGGATGATCGCAGTGAAGGCAGACGGAGGAAAGGAATGGGGGACATTACTCCCAGCTCATCCCTGAGAGGTCTGCTCAAAAGAGGGATGGAGACGTACTAAGAGTGTGATACGGAGACGACTAAACAGGCGTCCTGAAGCCACTCTGATGCCAAACTGAACCCAGTCAACTCTGCAGCATGGTCCTTCAGCAATGTCAGGTATACACACACATGCACACACAGAGCCTGCAGCCGTGCACGCATGCCACAACAGAGCTCCTAAAAAAGCTGCTGGCATCATCAGAAGACTTTTTAATCACGACCATGTGCCCGCCCGACCTTGTGAGTGCGACCCACAGCTCGGAGATCAGGCTCGTCTAAGGTGAGGTCACATGATGAAAGAATTTTTTTCTTTTTTTTGGCCTTCCTGCATCCATGCTGCACACATAAAATACCCCAAAGGGGAGTAATCTCAACCATCTCCAACATCGTGGAGGCAGCAATTAATTAAACCTCAAGGAGATGACGTACCGAGGTCATGCAGACATTTGGAAAATGCACAAACAAGCAGCAGGCGGTCGGACTCAGCGATGCTGCTGCCTGCAGAGAAGCCCTTTAAGGAAATCCAGGCCAAAGAGAAAATATATGCACGCCATCAGACACACATACCTTAAAAAAAATTAAATAGGAATAATTGTATATCCAATTTGTGTAGAAGTCAAAATATTAGTATCCAGGTTTTAGGAGCTTTTTTTAGGTGGATAATTGCTGCCAAAACTGTTAATTTATCAGTTTGCTAAAGTTTTCCCTTAATGTGAAAATTCAAATGTGATCCTCAGTCCAGTGTTTTCGGAGTCTTCTTCTGTGTCAATGTCACACAGGTCGCTTCATGTCGCAGTGGCAGCAGCTCACTTCCTTAAGTGATTTCCACTGAAGCATTGGCATCAGGTAGAGGGGTTGTCCTCACGAGGGGGGACACGAGGGGACGGAGAGGAGAGCTGGGGAGTGAGAAGGTGTGCGCGAGCAAGAGGAGGTAAGAGAAGGTGGCCGTTTCTTTGCAGCCCTTTCGGGCTGCAAGGACGTGAACAGGTGCCCAGTGCTGAGCGTGCAAATGCGCTGACACCTCAGGGGGAGGATCTCCTGCAGCTGCATGTGAGAGGATGAACGCATGACAGGGTGAGCCTGCCAGCCACAGTCATCCCTCGTGGTCTGTCACCAGAGCAGCGGCTGAATTCCAGCCTGAATTTTGTGATCATGGTTTTCAAAGAGATGGTGAGAAAGGATAAGGAGACGATAGGGAGGAGACACTTTGATGGATAACTGCGGAACTGGTGCTGACAGTACACTTTAGAACACATCTGTGTGTGTGTGTGTGTGTGTGTGT
>BJFM01000412.1:56221-70567 GCA_016586285.1 Arothron firmamentum
CACACACACACACACACACACACACACACACACACACACACACACACACACACACAAATAAAGTTGTGAAGTCAAACATTTTAAGGTCAGGCTCATCAGCATGTGTAAAATATAAAACAAACACACAGTCACACACTCGTCCCATCTCGGCCCCGTTTGGATCCAGGCTGTAAAATTACTGTTAGCATCTTCAATAATGGTGACGGGGACACGTTCTTCATCCCTGCTGAGAACCAACATAACACTTCTATTTGCATTAAGGTGTTGTCTTTTTTCCGACTCCATCTTCAGGAAACATTGGAACAGTGTTACTGCCTCCTCCTCTCAGGGAATCTGCGCTCTTCCTCTTCCCACACACACTTTAATGATCCTGCAGTTTGCCGAGCGCTCCCTTCATTAGCATTGCAATAATAGCACAGCCAGTGGGAAAAGCATGTTGATGTGGAAGTCTTATCCATCGTGTTGATGTGCGGCATGTATAATTTTTTCTGCTCAGGAGTAAAACCATTACCTCTTTACCCACAGGGCTGTTGTATTATTGCCTTTAACCCAGCAATTACTGACAAAACTCACAAAATTCACATTCGGAATTCTGTCAGAAGGCTTTATTGGGCTTTTCTTGCTGCTTCTGGTCGCAGGTGTTCAGCCGGTCAGTATGTGTGCTGAAATACCAGCAAGAATGATAATCAAAGCAGGATTACACGTCTGTGAGTTGATGAAGGGCGTTTGGAGGTCGCTGCTTATCTGAGTCTTTGTGCTTCTGTGCATCCTGTCTGCATCCAGCAACGGGGCATCTGAACAGGTAACAGCTCCCAAACTCCAGCTGAGGTCATGACTTATTCACAGCGAAGGCTTTGTGAGCAGCGGGAGCATGCAAACACAGACCTTTCTTGCTCTCTCTGTGTGTCTCCACCTTCGACAAAGGGAGAGGGGCATCGAGGCACAGGTCAGGCTTTTGCGCTGAGTGGGCTGATGTGGCTCACCTAGCCACGTTGTCATGGGAGTGTATGAAATAAGGCTCTGCAGCACCGCAGGAGAGCTGCTGCTGCTGCACAAGTTGCTGAAATCTTAATTCTGCTTCTGGTGAAGTGCTATCACACATAGCTTTTTGCAGTACATAAAACATTGAAAAAACATGCTAACAAATGACACGACAGCATCAAACTTGTACACTTTCCTGTTAAAGCTCACATCAGCGGGGAAACAGGAGGCTGAGATAAAAGAGGTCTGGAAAACAGATTACTTTAATAATCCCCGAGCATACTTAGACACCGCTCTGTAGATCACCTGAAAACTGCAATCAGCCTGAAAGAGGAAGAACACAGATGCTGCATCTAACTTCACCGATGCAAGGAGAATACGGAGAATAAGGTATGTGAAACGAAGGGGGCAAAGGCGTATTTCCCTTTGATTCGAAGCTGCAAAAAAATACATAAATGATGAGGCCTTCACTAAAAATACCACAACTCGTGATTCCTGTGGCGTTTTCTTGCACATAGAAAAGTGAACAGTGACAGCTAAGCCAAGCATCAGGAGCAGAAACGATGACAGAATTCTTTTGAACGCTGAGCCAGTCGGCGGCTCCATGATGCAAAGGTTGGTTGTGGTGCAGATACAGTAATTGCTGGTGATGAGTCCGGCAGTACCTGGACAACCTGAAGCAAAAATAGAACTGAATTTCCAGTCTGTTTGAATTTTTGACGCAATTTATTCCTTTTATTTCTCGAGTGCATGACAGCCATCATGGACCGGATGCTAGGTGCTGTTTCTCACTGTGGATAAACTTACTTTCTGACTGGCACCTTCTGCCAGACTCATTAACAAGCGTGTGTGCTCAGCCAATATTTAACTACGGCTATAATCATCCTGAATAGTAATGATTAGAAGTGACCAAAGTGGGCCTGAATGACAATTAAACACCGTCATTAAACACACATTACACATTAAAAATGGAACAGAGAAGGTTGGGGCCACTGAAGAACAGCTTATACTTAACTGTGATCCAGCTGGTGTCAACAGAATTTCACTCCATGTCCCATTAAACTCTTTGAATTGATTGCAGGAGAGCAAAGGGATCAGTTTTCACAGCTGAGGCCACTTTGGTAAGTAAAATAAACCTTTTTAATCTGGTGGATTATTTGCACAGGCAGTTTTAAAATTACTTGCTGATCCCAGTTCTGTTCCATCGTGTCCATGTTGTCCCTGATCATCTACTTTAGCACTATTTAACATTGTCGTTCCGCACATTCTTGTTGTCTGTGTCTGTCTCCTCCCTGCCTCAGTCCAGAGTGAAGCGGACAAACTGTGATTTAGTTACAGCGTAAACTGGAGAGCTGAAGCCCGCGGCCGTGCTTTATCGGCGCCGCTCCATCTTGCCGTGGGGGAGCGGGGAACTCATTTAGGGGGCTGCTAGCGATGCTCCCGCACCAGCCGATAGCACAGATGAGTTATCATCCCTCTGTTGGCCCTCCACCTCTCCGCCTGAGCGCATGCGTGGGCGCTCAAAGGTGCAGCAGCAGGTGGAGACGGGCTCAGAGAGACTGGATGCCATCTTGTGACCCCCCACCCCCCACCCCCACCGTCCCACAGCCCATAATGAGAAGCATAAGCTGTCCTCAAGAGTTCAACACATGAAATTATAATTAGCTGGAAATCATATTTTGTCACAAAGGGATTACTGAGGGCTCGCATGCGCGTTTCATGTGACTGCCAAAGCGGAGCCTCATATCAGTGGTCCAGATGGGTCACCATGGAGACATACACATACAATATCCTCAGCATGTGGTGGGTGTTTTGTTTGTTTTTTTTTTATTGGAAAGGGCGCAGAATTATAGAATAATATGTTCTTCAGCAAAAGTGACACAATTCAAATGGCTGCTGATAAATCTGTAGTATTTGAAACTGGAAATGGATTTATTTGTTGATGTTTTCTGCACAACGATCGCTCAGATCCTCAACCCTAAAACACACAGAAGAGTCACACAGTTATTGGCTTTCTTGTAGAGAGGTGAGAGATGAGAAAATCTATACTGCACTTGTGTCCGGCTTTAAACCAAACAGCCTGTTAGCAGAAACTACGATCCAAACATGGAAAAGATGGATTCAAGCTTAATTTCTTGGAATGCTTTTACTTTAAAGGCTTCCCTCTAGAAAACTGCCAGAGAATACACTCTACCTTCCTGCCCTGTCATCGTTTTCCTTGTGAAATATTTGCCCGTCTTTCTGTGTCCAGCGGATTTGAAACTCTGATATATTTTTGGCCAGTTTCATGTGTAGCTGTCAGGGGAAATAAAGGACAGAAAATATTAGTTTTAAGCAAGATCCATCAGTCAGTCAGTGTTTTAAACCCAAACACCACATTTATCACACCACACACGTTATTAAATAGACAAGTAAACTCTCCACTCGCAGAAATCTCCTTCCTTAAACAGACAGCACTGCTGAAAGTATGCTAAAGGTGTGTTTTTATTATTTTACCTGCTTCAAAATCTGCTGGTTGACTGCAGGATCCTGCAAGTTGGCCTCAGACAGGAATTTTACCTTCACCCTCACTTCCCGTGTCTTCTCAATGCTGTAGCAGATAAAAGGTCGCTTCGGGTAACACTCGTCTGCCCTCCACATCGCCGTGGCTGCGACCACCGCCGCACATGATTTAACCGTCCTGTTGTTGGCGTTAGGCTGCACTTTCAGCCAGTTTTTGAACTTGACCTTGCTGTGGTCAGACCATGTCCTCCAGTTCCTCCTGTAGAGGCCGATCCAGGCGTCCGCGGGCAGCAGCGAGGCGATGCGCTTGTTCACAGTGCTGTTCCTCACCATCACCAGGTTGGTGTGATTAGTCTGACAGAATTCCTTAGCGTCATTAAATTTCATAGATTCATTCACTAAAATGTAGGTGTCAGGACGTTCCTCTGGAAGACAGACAGACGATCTGTGAGTGAAGGAGCTGGAAACTCTGCGACATTTGGAGTCAAATACTGGATAGGTTTTTAAATGAAATGACTAACTACATGAGTGAAAGTCCACAGGGGACAAACTCTGACACTAATTTGGCTTGTTTTTAAACCTAATTTTTTGATAATTCCTCTTTTACCATCATAGCAGACTGAAAGGTGCTCCTCATCACATGACCGGTCGAGCCAGGCCCCGCTGGTTTTCATCAGCGCACATTTGGTTCTGGAGTTGCTTGTGTTGAACTTCTCCATCTCCCAGTTGCTGTAATGTTTTTTGTGGTTGAAGTACATGCGTGGCGTGGTCCACGACCACTTGGCCAGGTCATCGAGAAGGCCTATCCACACATCGCTCCCCCCGCCAGGCAGCGCCTTCAGCAGCCTGTCGCTGTCCTCTCGGTTCCTCACGGTGGCGAGGTCGACGAACTTCTCTCTGCAGTGGTCCTGAGCTTCAAACCAGGAGTATGCCATGTCCACGTAGTGGTACTTTCTGACAATGTCTGTGGACTCAAGGGACAGACCTGGAGGGAGAAGGAGGGCTTTTAAATTAGACTCACGGGTGAATTTCATGAACTGATAGATTGAAACTCTAACCTGAGAGACTGATGACCAACAGCAGCAGCGTCTTTGCCATCCCGGACAAAGAAACAGGCAGTATATTTTTCTCCAAATGGATTAATAATGTATAAATCTTTAAGTGGACAGGCAGATGCGTTTTAACGGCCTAATAAGATGATCAAAATCCAGAAATCTTAAATCCTGCTTAATTGACATAATCCAACGTTGGTCTTCTGTGAATTCAGCTTGTTCACAAACTTTTATATACGCACCCAGGCGCGCACACACACAGGCGCGCACACCCACACATTTTTTTAAAGTAATTATACAAATACTTGGACATTCATTTGCTCCTCACTTTATCAAAAGGATGAAAAACATTCAAATCGATGTTGTCAAATTGACCGTGTGACCTTTAACTCAGCCATTCACTCAGACATGTGACCTCAGCCCAAAAAGAAAAAAAAAAAAAAAGCTGCTTTTACAAACACCTTTTCTGGTGCTTGAGAAGGAACATACTTTAGTTTTACACCTCTCTACTTAAAGTGCTGAAATCTCCCAGACCTGAGTGGAAACTGGAGGTTTAAAGTCCCGAGGCTTTGCTGCGAAGCGGCGCGTCAACATTTTCATAAACAGCTCCAGTTGATGAGTTGATTTAGGCTGTAATGGGGACACAAAAGCAGTTAGAAACAGTGCCAGCCAGACCGCATCATCACTCAGCCTTCATTTTCCAGACAGAGCTCGTTCCCAGAGAAAATTGCTGTTTTGGCTTATGATGTCATTATTTCATGGTTGGCACGTCCTAAAAACTTGGAATAAGTAAGTAAAAGTATCAAAGTAATAGGCTTGAAAACATGATGAGGCTATATGTACATATAGTTATTCTAATTGTGTTGTAGTTTACTTTTATATTAGAACACATCTGGTGAATATAGAAAGAAATATTTTTCCAGAAATGCAGTTTTTTTTAAACTGCTATCAAGAAAGGAAGAGTTCTTTCCCTTAAACTGCATTAAATATGTTGAACATGGCTGTTTTAACACTAATGTCGCAGAAGATTTTACTTTCAAATCCAAGTGGCCATTAGCTGCCATTGTGTATTCCGATTGTGTACGACTCAGAAATCCGAAAGTCATTATGCAAACCAGCCCCTGCGTCTCATCTGTAGTGCGACCAGAGTGCGAGTGCTAATTTTCATGCACTACCAGGTGCAGAAATGAAGAACGTCACCTTCTGCTCAGAGGTCATTGACGCTATTATGTAAGCAAAGTGGAGAGTTGACAGTTTACATTCACTGCAAGTTCCATTGACTGCCACTATCACTCAGTCTATACATTAGAAAATAACCTTTCTACTGCAGTGTGTGTGTAATTTCCCCTATTTTCCCACAGGTTTCCTCACTGATCTGCTGTCATCTTCCAACATGCGTGCAGTTGTAGATAACAGGCATTTTGTGGCAGATTTTCAGTTTTATTCAGTAGATCTAATGCTGACAACTGCCAAATGTATATGGTCCCAAATGTAATGTTGAGAAAAATTTACATATAGGTTTAAAAGTAAAAACAAACAAACAGAAACCCCCCCCCCAAATAAACCGACAAACAACCCCAAAAACCCGTCTCGTTGATAAATCAGCACCGGGCGCCATCTGGTGGCAAACTAGTAGCTCTGCACTTCTATGACAGCAGAGATTGTTGGTTTTCTTTCCATTTCACAGAATAAATTAGTTAAGTCTCATGAATACACTGGCTATTCTGTAGGTTAAAACAATATTACATATACATATTAAATATAGTACGTATTGCTATTGCATTTAAAGACTATTTGGTGGCTGGATCAAGGTAAGGTAAAGACTGAGATGCTCCCTCACTCTATTCGTTTCTGTCTTGGAAATTGGAGGTGAAATAGACAGAGAAACTGCATTTTGTGCCAGGGGCGGTCAGGTACACGTTGCGCTGCAGCTGCTAATGGCTTCTGTTCACTTTTCACCAGACAATTGATGCTACTTTTCAGTAATAATCTCCTACTGACAACATTTGAATGCAGTCAATGTTCTTACGTTCAGATTGGGTCTAATTTGATTTATTATCTGCATCAGACACCAGGTGGCAGTGTTGGCTACAAGTTTTCAATCCATTCCCAAGCCACCTCCCCCCCCTCCTCCTGCTCTCCTCCTCCTCCTCCTCCTCCTCCTCCTCCTCCTCCTCCTCCTCCTCCTCCTCTTCCTCCACCACCACCACCTTCGATCCTACTCCACGGTCGGGTCCTCTCGCTATTCTGGTCACGCCCCACACAGACATCAACCTGTTTCTCCAACACGCACCCTCGACACTCGTTCTCTGTGCCACAATCACAGCCCAAAGCTTGAAGCATGACCTGGGTTTTAACCCACAGAGACCAGGCTGCACCTTTCACACATGCATTTGGAGAAAAATGAAGCCCCACAGTATCGTTAAAGAAGGAAATGGAGAAACATCAGCCCACTGGTTTCTATTTTTAAGCATTGTTATAGTCATCCATTTACAAAAAGGCTGCAAGGCAGAGCTCAGGTGGAGAAAGAGTTTCCACTTCAATGATTAATGCAGGCAAACTGGAAATCAAACCATCATAATAGTTTAGATATCAGTATTTATGAATGAATATTACACTTGCCTGATAAACACATAGAAAAAAAAAGTGGAATTTTATCTCAGTGGTCCCTAAAATGCAGCAGACATGAGGATGGTGAGACCTTGTGACAAGCACAAGGACCGCTCCCCTGAGGCCAGATTGGATGTAAAAGCCGGCCTTATTTTAAATGAGCTCTATGTTACTTAATGCGGTTTCTATATTCAAAAGCATCTTTCAGCTCAGGAGAAAACAATGGTGTGCACTCTGCTGCAGCCTGGAATCATCCATGGCTGCGCTTTACTGTAATACTTTACTGTGTCAATAAAATACCCTCCATGCCAATGGCGGGAGCTTGGCCATTTATTGACAAAAATGCCAGTACACGCACACATAAACACCGAAATACACACACACACACACACACACACACACACACACACACACACACACACACACACACACACACACACACACACACACACACACTGAAGCACTATGTGTGGGAGACGGAGAGACCATCACCATGGAAACAAACGTCATGTCTCCCACCATCCACCACCGCCACCCCCTCCCCAATATGAACTCCCCCCACTTGTCCCTCTCTGTTGCTGCCTGTCTACACGCTCTTCCTCTCCTTCTCTTCTGTTTCTTCATTCCCAACATCATCCATTCTGCCCAAACACACTGTTTCTCCTCAATCTCACATCCCATCCATCTATTTTCTGCAACAGATCTCCATTATTACGATGCTTCTTATTACCCTCCCTCTGTGTGTGTGATAATCCTTTCAGAGAGAGAGGGTGTGAGTTAAAAGGAAGGTAGATTTTGTTTGTGTGTGTGTGTTTACATGATACGAATTGAAAATGTCAAAAATTCTCACCGTTTCTTTCCTCATTCATGTCCTTCTGAGACAATCTCCCATGTTTAAATTCAAATTGTCTGCTCCAGCCTAGAAAACTATAGCCAGCGTCCTTTCCAGTGGGCTTTTTTCATTTATCTCCAGTATCGCTCAAATTCATCCACTCGGGAATGAAACAGAAGCTGGACCAGTGTCAGTGGTTGGAGAAACACAGTTTGTCTCCAAAGCAGCCCATTTCTGGCCAGTTACTGCAGCTGCACGTCCCAGTAAAGGCAACGCTCAAAACTGACCCCAAACTGTCGGAATGGATAAAGAAAACTGAATTTGTCTGTAATGATGGAGAAATAGCATTTCAAAAGCGATAAAAATCAAATCTACACACTAAATTAACATTTTTTCCCTGCATGTAACAGTTCTGATGAGCGACCCATGACCTTTCACCTGTTGCAGCATCATGAACCAGCCTCAGTTTGAGCTAAAACTGGAAGAAGATCCTTAAAATTCAATTATATAAGCATATTTTCCCAGCCAGTGAGAGATGAGTCCTCCAGAGGAGGGTGCTTCAGAGAGGCTCTTCACCTCTCCTCAAACTTCCTGATCATCACAGTTCATCTCCAAAGGTCATCGCTCCCCTCTGGCGCTTTTCACCTTCTCTCTCCATCACCTGGCTCTCGTCTTTCCTTCCTGAAAGTTAAAAGGAGTCAGGCGGAGAGGCGGCGGTGCCCTGCATCTTCTCGCACCTCCTCATCCGTGACCACGCCACAAACACGCATCAAAAGTTCAGCAATTACAGCTGCACAAAAGCAAATTGAAATCCACCTGACGCTTTGATGGTGCTGCTCATATCTGCAGAATGACGATGTTTAATCAAAACAGGCTGTCAGGAGGGTGATAACAAAGTAGGGGGGTTGTTGAATGGATTCACACATTAAGGATCTCTGACAGACCATCAGATGATCACTAAATTGATCATCTCTAGCCAGACAGTAGTAGTCTGTCATCTGAACTGTCTCATCCCGCTAATTCACAGCCCTCGCTCGAGTGGGGTGATCATTTATTTATAGAAAAACACAACTTTTTAAACATAAATCCATTTGCTTCAGCGACTAGATGTGTCAAGTTCTTATGTTAGCATAAGAACACATCACGTATGTCGAATCAGACCAATTAAATTCACAGTTCCCCTCTGTTACCCAGCATTTTTTGCTCATCAGACGAGAGATTATGTTGCCATTTTTCTTAATCTGTGTCCTGATGCACCGAAGAGCAGCCTGACAAAGATTAAAAAAGTAACAAAATTAAATTAAAGTGACATATAAATTTCAAAGTGGGCAAAAAAACAATTCAAATTGATGCTAAAAATGCTGCTCTGCTGGCTGCTTAGGCAAATAAGCAAACTTCTAAATTGATTATTACAGATTCATGAAGTAATATGTCAACGTTGTACTTGGATAGTTGTACTCTCCTAAATTAGCAAATGAGTCAGCAGATGTTGATGAAGTGGACGATGAAGCAACCTTTATCCGGCTGAAAGAACTGTACTCGGCTAACTTTTGTGAATCGAACTAGCTCACCTGTGAGGTTATGAAATAAATCCCCTTTCAATCAGAGCATTTCTTTATTGCATTTAACTATTTCCTGTCACCTGGCTGAGATTCTGAAATCAAAATCCAGTAATTACTGTAAATGATTTCTTTAAAATGGGTGACTGTGACGGAAACTAAATCTCTCCCCTGAAATCATCATTAACATCAGCGTTCAGACAGTGGGATTGTTGCATTGGATGTCTTGTGTGTGTGTGTGTGTGTGTGTGTGTGTGTGTGTGTGTGTGTGTGTGTGTGTGCCATCTGTCCTGACAAGATTACTGGAGTCAGACAAGAAGACCGACTGGACCAGATTAAAGTATGAATATAGGCCAGGAGAAAGAGAAAGAAAGGAAAAGAGAGCAAAGCGGAGGGGGAGGAGGGAAAAGGAAATGGAGGACATGATGAGCACAGGGGAGAGAAAACACAAAGAAAGAATGAAGCCGAGATTAATCATTTTAGGAAGCATTAAGGACCCATCCTCATGGGAAACAACAAATTTGACCAACATCTGTCCTGCTTTCAAAACCTTTTCCACCAATAAATGACAAATAAAGTCATTTATTGGTGGAATAAATAAATATGGACTGCTTTTTACAGGCTTACATTCCCCTTCATCTGATTTCCACGATTGCCGTCTGTCTATCCATGCATCTGTGCGCTCGTATGATGGTAGAAATTGGGCGCTGGTAGGGCCCAAGGGAGAAAAGCTCCAACTGAAAGCTGATTGCATTGCCATGGCAACTGGGTCTGTCTCTCCGTTTCGCTCATCCCCTGTCTACGTCAGATTGAATGGCGGCCGGTTTGATATGAGTGGTTTCAATGCTAGCCCACCCATCCCTTTCTGCACACACACCAATTACCCCACGACGCACTCCATGCACACACACGTGCACACACATGAACGCATATCCATGTAACCTCAAAAGAACATTTATAATCATTAGCATGCACGCTAGTGACATGCTGGCAAAGAGTCCCCCCAAAACTGTTGTCTTGGCAACTCCGAGGAATATTTCTTGGTGGCCATGACAACCGATGATGCACATCCGGTGTTGTTGGTGGATTTTTATTTAGACGCCTAGCAAGGGGGCCGTGTGTTGGCATCTGCATTCGTGGTTCTGCAAGTGTTCCAGCGCGTAATCCACCAAGGTGTTGTTGTTTTGTTTTGCTCGGTAGCTTGAGAAAGGTTTGCATGTTTTACGGGATGCTGGTAACAACAGTTGCTACCCAGCTCTGTGTACACACACGAGGTACGCTCTGACAGAGCTCTTCTATATTGCTTGTTTGTAATGATGAAAATATTTACTGTTTTTGTGTGTGAAATTGGTCAGATATTGTTAAAATATTACACTCAGTCAACAAACTATCTGTGTAATACATTCATGCATCAACTTGATGAATCTAAAATTATAATATGGAAATTAAATGGAAATTTCCATAATGTGGAAGCACACACGGGGCTTTTAGTAAAGCCTGAAGCACATCTATGAATGTGTCACAATGTTCCTGTTAATGGCTCCAATAGTAGCAGATCAATAAAATCTCTCTATAAAAAAATCCATACTGTCCATTAGGGATCCAAAGTAAACAGCTCTGTGGTGGAAAGAAACTCTTCCAGACTTCCATACTGTACAAGCTATAGGAGGGTGTGGATGTGCGTTGAGGGGCTGACAGATGGGACCCAGATGAGAGGTAGTTGACCTTTTCAGCAACACCTGAATGCCACACGTTACATTTACGGAACTTGTGAGTACCGTACTTTGGTTTTGGTCCAGAATCTGGAAACCTTAGTGGTGCCAACCATCCTTTTCTCTCCTTCTTTGTCTATAAACGTACCGCCCAAACCTGCTCTCTGTGACGCTGAGAGTCCCTGACAGCCATATAAATAATCTATAAGTTCAGGCTCCCACCGTCGTGCACATTCTGCCCAAATCCCCTTTAGGTGACCTCGCATCAAGTGTCATGCACAAATACCTAGATGGCAGCGTGCATCGGTGTACACCCCCGAGTGGTCCGTCTGATGACTCGGATGATGGGAGATGTGGAAGGTATGGAAGATGGGGGGTGTAACCTACAGTGCATGTGACAAAAGGCACAAACCGGCTTTAAAGGGCAAGTTGAATTAAATGTCATGGCAGGAACGAGAGGAACAGCTTCTGGATTTATTGATATCCCTATTTATGTTAAATATCACTGCAAATATCACTAACCATTTGTCTCTGTAGGCAGGCGTAAGTCAGATATCTTAAATCATATCAGAGTTTTAAATTCTCCACCAACACGACATCCCAGGTGTGCTGCCTACTGCCTAATGAGCAGCCCTCGCCGATAATTCGAGGTTTAAATGAACATGTCCCTCAACATCTGATTAAAAATGTATGGCGGAGACCAGAATTCCATTTGTGCTGACTAACCACGGCTCTGTCAGAATAAATCACGTTGCCGTTACACCAGCCGAGCAGCCAGAAACAGCTTCTACTGTCCTCCAGGCTGAGAAGTTCAGGCAAAGTTGGTGACTGAACGTGATGCGGTGGATGTATAAAATCTGACCACACATTTGAATAAAACATGGTGAATAAGTTTGGCCTCGTTTAAGACCAGGTTGCGCTCATGGAAGCGGCTTCGCGGAGGCCTTCATCGTAGCCTGTCGTGCACTGCAAACGCAGCCAGATGTCCAAATATTCATGGGATGAAAGTTTAGCTGCAGACCCAACGATGGAGCCGTCTTTCGTTCGCATTTTTGTGCCGTCGTTTTGCAGGAAGACGTGTGCATCAGCTGGGTTTTACCACATCTAAACGCGCCGCTGCGCATTGGACGCTTCATCATGTCTGATGCATTCATCCATCTGGTCGTCCAGTAGCTGATAAACACCATCAGCACTGATGCGTCCAGAGTAAACGAATCAAATTTGACGTTTTGGCAGGAAGAGGAAATCCTGCAGACGCCGACCTTTTACGCCGCTTGTGACTCGGATCGCTGAATTATTTGGGGCGGCGTGACGGAGCGCAATCAGTGCCGATGAAGAAGGGCACGGAGGCAGAGCTGCGCTCCGCTCGAGCAAGTGATGCCTGGTTGCCATGGCAGCGCCGTATCTGTGGTCTCCGTGGGAACGGCTGAATCCTGTTGCAGCTCGACTTTGCCCCGAGGCAAGAGCGAGAGAGAGAGAGAGAGAGAGAGAGAGAGAGAGAGAGAGAGAGAGAAAGAGAATGAAAGGAGGGGGGTATTAGGGAGAAAAAAAACAGTAACAGAACGTTCAGCCTGAGGCCTTTGAGCTGACCTGGAAAATGTTGGGCGTGTGCTTATCTTTCTCTTTCACTGTCTCGCTCTCCTTTATTGCCTCGCTTTATCTCTCACTCACCTTGTCGGTAGACGGCGCGTTGTTTTTGTCCCTTTTTAATGTGCATTAAACGCATTCAGCTCCCGACCTGCACATTTGCATACGTGCTCATCGGTGGGAAGCGCAGCCGTGCCGCCAACCCCAGCCCGCCGCTGGGTGCTGATTCGCCCGCCTGTTTGCGACCTGGCTCCGGCCCATTCGCAGAGCATAAGTAGCCCTATTAACCAGCCAAGTTGCCAAGAAAACAGATGATCCCCTCCGACAGAGGTCCCATTGTTACCATCAGCTGCAAACAATGGCGTCCTCTCTGCGAGCCACAGTGGTCGTTTCACCCCAGTTTTCAGCCGCCAGTCACTATATGAGGCGCAGCCGCGGGGAACAGGAAGGCCTCTCAGAAGCTGTATTGTACAGGCAGGATTTGTTGGACAGGGCTGATTTATGAGGATGCTGTTGTGACACACTCATATTTACATACTGATATGAGTTCATGCGGCACCACGGGGTTCGATATTCATAAATATTAAAACAGCTTCATGACTGTGGGTAATTGTTCTGCAACTCACAGAAAAAGTTTGACGGCTCTTATCTTTCTTTTTTTTTTTCCAGATGAAAGCGAAACCTTGAGATTTGGGCTTTGGTTTGGAGGCGATGTCACTCGGAGGCAGCAGCTTTTGAGTTTTGCATCTGTGCACGCGTATGTGAGTATGTAATCCAAACAGGAAGTCCCTCAGCCACAAATCACGGCAAATATTTATCCTCCGTCTTACACCTGCAAGAGATTACACTCGGAAAGCTAATCTTAATGCCTGTTAATCTGCGACTGTTCGACAGCTCATGTGACATCAGGATCGAATGCTGCTCTGATAAATGGCACCTTGGCGCTAACAGCTGAGCACAGTCATTCGCTTTTCTTTGATATCATTCAAACAGCTGCTTTGCTGCACTTCCATGATGCGCTGAATTTCTGGGGTAATTTAACAACAACCACGAAACCACTGTCAGTTTGACTGTTTCAGTGAGAATCCACACTTCACGTCCTTCTGATGTGCATCTTTCAGCCTTCAACATGAAAGATGGCTCCACTTTCTAAAGCAAACACTCTGTTTCTTAGATAAATATAGATATTCTCTTTGGTATTCCTCAGAATTAAAAACCAAATATGAGCCAATCCTCATCATTTCATGGAAAACTTTGAATAAATAATGCAAATGTGGGTGTGGCTGCAGGCCTGCTGGTGTTTAAACTGCGTTATCACCCTGTGTGAACCACCGCGAACGCCATGAATATGCGTGATGTTTGCGCTCAACCTCTTTTCACTCTCTCTAACGAGAACTGCCTGAGTTCAGTTCAGTTCCCTTCACACAGGCCCGTTCCTCTTTTTTTAACTCGCTCCCCGTTTCTCTGTTCTCGTCTACTCTCTTTCTGTCACTCTATTTTTTCCACTCTCT
>BJFM01000412.1:70616-94230 GCA_016586285.1 Arothron firmamentum
TTGCTGGGAAGATGCATAAATTTTTCACATTGAGGATTGTGTGCTTGAGCCTGTGTGTGTGGCCACATTGGCAGAGATCGGCAGGCCAATTTCTCCAACATTTTCATAGTTGGTAGATTTCCTTCCTGATCTTAGATCTTCTGTCAGAGCTGATAACAGACCCGCGCTATCGCCGGTGTTTGCTCTGACATTGCCATGGGCAGAACTCTTCATCGCTATTTCCCATCTCGATATTGCAAGGTCAGGAACACTTCCCCGTCACGAAAACGTTACTTGTCTTTTCAGTTTTCATCACTCGCTGGTTCCCCCCTTTCCCTCCCAGACACTCCTCTGCCGGAACCTTTTGTCTTTTTCGCCTGCCGACGTTCGCAGACACAGACAGACTGTTGCTAATTCATTTTCTGTCTGTTCTAAGCTTGAGCTGACCACCCAGTCTCTCTCTCTCTCTCTCTCTCTCTCTCTCTCTCTCTCTCTCTCTCTCTCTCTCTCTCTCTCTCTCTCTCTCTCTCTCTCTCTCTCTCTCTCTCTCTCTCCCTCTAATCTCAGTGGGAAGCCGCGGAATTATCCGCCAGTTTCAATCAAGTTCATCCCGATTCAGCCTCTGCTGTGGTCGGTGACCTGCATATCGCACACGTACGTGCACACGCGCTCGCACAAACATATACAAATGAATGCTGGTGCTTAGAGGGAGGTCAGAAGGTGGACATGACTGTGCCACGATGTTTACAGTGCACTCCCAGGGAGAAAAATTAGATTTTAATCCCGTGTGTAAGTGTGTACACACAAGTTGACACCTTCATAAACACAAGCGACACACGAGGATGTGTTTGTGCGTGCAAACATCTGTATTTATCTTCATTGGAGAGAGCAATTAAATAATAGTTATTCTTGCAGTAAATCTTTCCACCATTATGAACAATTTAGATACCACCCTGACCAGACATACAATCACTAAATTCAAAATCCTGCCTTTATAAAATGAAATAAGATTTTTAGTCATATGTTAAATTATCCTGACATGAGCCATAACATAGCCTGTGTGAAGTGCTTGCCAATGCGAACAGATATTAATGATTTACATTACTTTCAAATATTATCTGATGCGATTATCAGTGTACAGACGTATTTCAGAGGGTTTTTTTCTGTGTAGTATCCAGTGGTAGCCAGCTCTGATTGTAAAAACTGATCATCAAGCCCCTTCCTTTTCAAGAGAACCTCCTGGAAAAGCTGGCACTGGACTTTATAGACTTTATCTATAATATTGTCCATTTTATTCTGCAAAAGTAATCAGCAGTTCCATTCTAACAACAATGCAGGAGGGTGCTAAGGCTATAGGCCTCTATAACTTCTTATATTTGCCATTTTATTAATTCCAAAAGTAGATTATTAAAAACATCGGACCTTTTAGACAGTGAAGCTATATCGTATCCGGACTTTTAACAGCGATGAAAGTTATGGAATAATGATGTAAGTATGGCTACGACCACAAAAATGACTCACTGTAAATGATATACGAGTATGCACATCTCTGTTTAAAGAAACGGCCGTTCATCATTTATAAAAATCACATTCCTTTCACGGTTTAAATTGAAATGAAACAGAAACACATGTGCTCATCCATAAAATATGATCCTGACGTCTAACATCAAAGGCTTCCACCGTGCTACACGGGCGGAGAGGATCCACATTCACCAAATCTGCAGGCAAATGATAAAATGCACCACTGGAGGGGAGGAAGCGCACGTGAATTAGCTGCACTTTGGGCGTGTATCACTATCTGTCTTGTGCACAGTAAAAAAAAAAAAAATGTTCTGCTTTCTTATTGCAGTGTGTTGGATGAGGATGAGGAGGTAAAAGCTGTGTCAACATGGTGGTTGCCACGGAGACCACAGGGTCTCCATAGCGGTGACCCAGTTTGTGCACGTTGTCCAGGGATTAAAGCTGCTCCTCTGCTTTTTTTTTTTTTTTCTAACCAAGAAATTGATTCAGGCTGATTGATGTGCAGTGGTGAACAGTAACCATGTGTCACGACTCTTGACTGGAAACACTGCAGGAGCAGGACATCAACAACAAGACGTCCAGGCCGAAGCATCAGATTATGTGGATGTTGTGTTTGTAAGAGCAGCATGAAATTTAAAGGACTGTGGCATGAAATGAACTTTCACATCAGTCAACGGTCTGCCACCACCAAAGTCTACCCTTCTTAATGACTTGAACCCTTTAAAGTAAAAGCTCTCCATCAGCTTGATGAAGAGTTCGGCTGGTGACTGGACCCACCACGCAAACACCGAAACACCGACGCAGGTTAAAGAGTAAACGTTTTCAACAGTTTTAGGTCTGAGTTGGTTGCAAGAGATGATGAACCACAAACCGAAGGAAAAAAAAATCAACCAACTTAAAAAACAACCACCAAAAACCTGATCCTAAGAGCAAAGTGACTGTTTGTAGCGAAGCCAGAGTTACCACACAGAGATCTACACCACTCTGGCAAAGGGCTGCCGGATCAGCTGGTCTTTTATAGCAGGTGGAGTAGATTGGCCTTGAATGAGCTGCAGGTGTGTAGATTTGGGAGCTGAGGGCAGGTTGGCCCCGTCCCCTGGCTGGGAACACACAACAGGGAAAAACCTTGATCTTGATCAACTAATGAAAAAAGTTTGCAAGAACTTTGAGAAGATGTTATGGGACATATAATGAACATATTGTGCACATAGAAATGCTTCAAAACTCCATACAAATAACGCGAACTTGTGACAAATGAAAGCAGCTATTTAAAATTGAGACTGGCAAACTGAGCAGAAAGTAGCGTGTAGATCTGCCCTTCGTTTGTTTAAAAGTACTCCCTCCTATCTCACTGGATGACACTTGCAAACAAAGTGAGCGATTAGTTTTATTATTTTTATGGAGTGACCTTGTTGCGGCTGGAGAAACCAACCAGCATTATTCAGATTCTTGCAGAAGGAAAAATATTTTTGTAGCCGGGGCCATGGTTTAGCACTTTGTCCTGCAGGAAGATCGCAGCCAGATGCTGAACGAGGAAGAAGCAGCGCAGCGTGACCTGGCTGAGTTTCTGTTTGGAGCAAGAAGCAGAGAACCTCCTAACTGGAATTCTGCCCTTTGCCCTTTGGGAAAATTATATATTATTATGTTTTGTTTGGTGAGACTGATAAAAAATGACCAGTTTACTCCAGTATGTCACAAATGAAACCAATGTTTTGCCTGTTAGAAAATCTCAACATTTAATTTATGACTAATGCAAGTTTATTCACGTGTCAATCAATTGTGACTCTATTTCCCCACATTTTCCTAACTTCAAGTTTACACTGTTGATTTTATGGGATGGGAAGCACATTTTCTATGTGTTTTCACATACACGCACATACACACGCAGATATTTGAACCCACTGGACAGACAACGTGGTAGTTTTTATGGGTGTTTTTGGTGTGACCTTGTCTTGGAAAGAACTGGTGGTTGGTGAAACAACATAATTAGGATTCTTTGCAACAGAAGAAAATCATATTTATGTAGCAAATGCATGTTTTTGTGCTATCTTCAGCATGAAAATGAGATATAAACAAGGACGAACTGCAGCTTGGTATGACATGGCATATGTTAACGAGACAACAGTCCTGCCCTTCGCAGATGCTGTAAAATAAAATGTTATGTTATTAGCATGCCAGCAGCAGCCTGGTTAGTCAGTCTTGTTTGTGCAGGATCTGCCACAACAGTCAGCATCCAAAGGTCACAAAAATGGGTTCTCTAAAAGGCAGCAGTCCAAAATTCCGAAAAATAAACACAAGTTCTTCAGGCATCTTTCCTCTCACAGATGGAGCACAGGTCCTCTGGGGATCATTTGCTCCAGGGGTCTTCCATTCTTTCTTTGCCGTTTCATGGAATGACACAAATGGTGGATGATTCTGACATGTGCCCTGAATTTCCCCCCTTTAATAGGCTCCGACAGAAACAAATGTGCCCTATTATTGTACGTTATTATTAATGTAACGGCTGAATTTCACTGCTTTAGCTGCTTATGTTAATGCGCTTACTTTCCGTTTGCTTGTTGAATTAATATATCTGACAAAGTAGGGTATAATGTATGATAGCTGGCGCTCTAAGTCTGCATAACATGAGGATATTACGAAGAAGCAAAATGATCGTTTCTACTTAAGTATAACTCACATTCCACCAGTGGCCCTGGCTAATGTTGCAGGAGCTTCGGCGTGACACTGACCTAGAGAAGAGTAGCTATCTGGAAAAACAATTAGAATGAAAATCGGAGTCCAAGGAAACAGGGGAACTGCAGAGCAAGAGAGGAATAAAGGGCAGAGACTATTAAAGAATAATCCAAATTACACAGAAACACGGTGGAAAAGAGTTTTGTTCAGATTGAGCCCATAATAATCAGATGATCAGCTGGCAACCCCACCATCATGCTCAGTGGGCTGTTCTGTTCTGGCAGTGTGCAGCCTCCGAAAATGTAGCTGGGATGGCAAATTGCGATAAATCTCTCGGTGTTTATCCAGTCTTTGGCACCTTCAGAGGTACCAATCCTCCTCTGCACTGATCCTGAATCCCTGTTCTGACACACACCAGGCTCTCCGCGTGCAAACGAGAAAACAATGGGAGCTTTTTGTGCACGGCTACACTAACTCGGCAGAATGAGCAGGATCATGATTGATCATGATCTGACCATTTGTGTAAACATCTGCACATGACTGTCACCTGTAACCCAAGTGGGAGGGGTCGACATTGTGGCTCGATGTCAGTCTGCTCTTATTCGACAAATAGTTCTTGTCTCTGAGCGGTAAATTGAATTTGTATTGGAGGTTGATTTGATTCCTTAATTACATCCTTGTTACACTATGTACCATTAAGGTTAGACCACTTCATGTTAGGAAACGGTGCAGGCAAAGGACCCAAACGCGAAACGACCCCTGAGCAAGACAGTACGGTCCAACACCGGTGTCCTCGCCGCGGCCCCTAATAAAGCCCCGCTGATGAGGATATGCAACAGGTGTGCTGCACCGGCAGGAACGAGGTCGCCACGCCCACTGCGAAGGGAGGAGGAGAGGGTCAAAAAGACACATACAAACCCCAACATAACCCCCCCCCCCTCAACGAGTGCCTCCTGGCGCTCTACCTGGCTTGTCCGGGTGAAGGCGATAGAAATCGCGGAGGAGGTCCAAGTCCAAAATGTGCCCCCGAGGGACCCATGAACGTTCCTCCGGACCATAGCCCTCCCAATCCACGAGGTACTGCCACCCTCAGCCTCGACGACGGACATCTAGGATGCGCCGTACCGTGTAGGCAGGAGCGTTGTCAATAAGCCGGACAGGGAAAGTCTCCTCGGCGACCGGCGAGAGAGGGGACTCATTGACCAGCTTGACGCGGGAGACGTGGAAGGTAGGGTGGACTCGTAGAGAGGGGGGTAGCCTCAGGTGCACCGACACAGGATTGATCATGCGGATCACCTCAAAGGGACCCATGTAGCGTGGAGCCAGCTTCCGCGACTCCACCTGTAGTGGGAGATCCCGGGAGGAGAGCCAGACCTTCAGGCCAGGCAGGTAGGATGGGGTTGGCGCTCTACGGCGGTTGGCGAGTCGCTGTGACTGGAGAGAGGAGAGAGAGAGAGAGGGCAGCAAGTACCTGTCTCCAAACCCCGCGGCAGCGACGCATGTAGGCGCGGACCGATGGATCTCCAGCCCTCTCCTCCTGGTACTCGAACAGCGGGGGCTGGTAACCCAGGGAGGCCATAAAAGGAGAGACACCAGACGACGCTGAGGGACGGGAGTTGTGGGCATACTCCACCCACGGCAGCCAGGTGCTCCAGGAAGAGGGGCGGCGCGCAGCAACGCACCTGAGGGAGTTCTCCAAACTCTGGTTGACACACTCCGACAGGCCATCCGATTGGGGATGGTACCCGGAAGAGAGGCTGGCCGTTGCGCCGAGAGCCGCGCAGAAAGATCGCCAGAAAACATGTTCCACCAGGAGCTCCCCAGTCACCAGCGCCGAGGGAAGCTTGGGGAGGGGCACAAAATGGGCAGCTCTGGAGAAGCGATCCACGATCGTGAGGACCACGCAGTGCCCATTAGAGGGGGGGAAGCCAGTGACAAAGTCCAGGGCGATGTGGGACCAAGGGCGGCTTGGGATGGGGAGGGGATGTAGAAGTCCCGCCGGAGGATGATAAGAGGACTTACCGCGGGTGCACACGGGACAGGCAGTGACGAAATCGGCGGTGTCCTGGTTCATGGAAGGCCACCAGAAGCGTTGCTGTAACAGATGTAGGGTGCGAGCACGGCCAGGGTGACAGGCCAGTTTGGAACCATGAGCCCACTGTAGGGCCGCCGAACGGTCCGACTCCAGCACGACACGAACAGCGTGTCCGGAGGTGCTCCCTCAGGGGGTGTGGTCTTGCGGAGCGCCTCCCTCACCTGTCCCTCCATTGCCCAGGTAGCGGCTTCCATGACGCAGGTGGGGGGATGATGTCTCGGATGGAGCCTGCTGCCCCGTAAGAGAGAAGAGGCGAGAGAGAGCATCAGGCTTGGTGTTCTTGGTGCCCGGATAGGTGATGGTAAACACGAAACGGGCGAGAAACAGTGCCCAGCGGGCCTGGCGAGGGTTCAGGCGTTTGGCGGAGCGCAGGTAAGCCAAGTTCTTATGGTCGGTCCAGACCACAAAAGGCTGAGAGGCTCCCTCCAGCCAATGTCGCCAAACAAGAGCAAGGAGTTCTCGGTTCCCCACATCATAGTTGCGCTCCGCAGGTGACAGACGCCGGCTGAAGAAGGTGCAGGGATGAAGTTTCTGGTCCATGAGGTTGCGTTGCGACAACACTGCCCCAACCCCGGTTTCAGAGGCGTCGACCTCTACTGTAAAAGACACGGAGGGGTCCGGGTAGGTTAGGATTGGAGCGGAGGTGAACAGTACCTTAAGACGCTCGAATACTGTCTGTGCTTCCGGGGTCCAGGTGAACCGCCTCAGGGAGGAGTTAAGGGCAGACAAGGGCGCCGCCACGGCGCTGCAATTTCGGATAAACCGGCGGTAGAAATTAGCGAACCCCAGGAAGCGTTGCAGCTCCTTCTGTGAGGAAGGAACCGGCCAGTCCGTCACCGCGCGCACCGTGGCTGGGTCTGGAGAGAGCTGGCCCTGACCAATGATAAACCCCAGAAAAGATACAGACGCCTGGTGGAACTCGCACTTCTCTGCTTTTACGAATAGCCTATGCTCGAGGAGACTCTCAGAACCAGGCGAACATGCTGCTGGTGCTCCTCCTCTGTCTCAGAAAAGATGAGAATGTCGTCAATGTAGACAAAGAGGAATTTATGCAGCATGTCCCGGAGATTGACCATCCCCTGGAAAACTGCCGGCGCGTTGGTAAGTCCAAAAGGCATAACGAGGTACTCGTAATGGCCTAAAGGAGTATTGAAGGCAGTTTTCCATTTGTCGCCCTGCCTAATACGAACGAGGTGGTAGGCGCAGCGCAGATCCAACTTCGTGAAGTAGCGCGCTCGCTGGAGGGACGCGGACGCGGTCTCCATGAGGGGCAACGGGTACTTGTTACGAGAAGTGATTTGATTGAGACCCCGATAGTCAATGCACGGGCGGAGAGTCCCGTCCTTCTTTTTAACAAAAAAGAAGCCAGCGCCTACCGGAGAGGTGGAGGGGCGGATCAAACCAGACGCCAACGACTCACTTAGATACTGCTCCATGGCCTCCCGCTCAGGCCTGGAGAGGTTGTACAACCGACTGGTGGGGAGAGGGGCACCTGGAAGCAAGTCAATGGCACAATCGTACGGACGATGTGGCGGCAAGGCCTGAGCCTGCAGTTTCGAAAAGGCCTCACCTAGGTCGTGATACACCTTCGGGACTGACGAAAGGTCTACCTTCTCGGGCTGGTCAAAGCAGCGAGGGGCCGATAGAGGCAAGGCGGAGCGGAGACAGCGGGAGTGACACGAGACGCTCCATCCGGAGATGGATCCCTGAGACCAGTCGATTTGTGGATTGTGAAGTGCTAACCAGGGAGAACCAAAAATGGCGGGGGACGCTGACATGGGGATGAGAGCAGAATGAGTTCCCTATGATTACCAGACCGATCCAAAACACAAACAAACCCCAACACTTCAGAGTGTGATTAGTAGCTCACATTAGCATAGTCCAACACCAATTTGCTAAATCAGTTGTGATAGGCTCACACGTCACCATGTTTTGTTCATTCAGTGGATTATTTTACGATAATCAAATGTATTGACAGTGTATCAAACACGACACGAAACAGTTTGTTCTGTTGAAAGGATCCTCCATCTGTGTTTATTGTATCTGGGGCACATTCTGCTCTTTGCCAAGTGACTTTGCAAATTATTTTATGCCACATTTCTCACATTTCTGTTTGTGTGTCCAGATCAAGTCCAACATTTGGATTCTTATTTTTTCAAATTAATTACATATATACTACCATTACTTTGACTAAGCCTTGTGTGGAACGGCAAATCAAAGTTTGCACACATTTTGAAATATGTGGTAAACTTAATCTTATAGGCTTCACTTAGTGACAGCCGTCCCTTTTCAAAGGTCATGTGTTGCAGATTGGTTTTGCACAGGAGCAGAACAGGCACCAATATCTTGGCAACAAGGCGAGTATTGTATGTTGTTGATGTACAACAGTTATAATGTCACGACCTTTCCTTCTTTTTTGTATTTTGTGTCCCAGGAACTACTCATTAATCATTAATCAGTGGGACAATCGTTGCTTATTCCTTGTAGCTAACTCGTCTGTCTGCTTTATCATCTCACTCATTCGTTCTAGTCTCTTCTCTGTGTGTTCTTTCTCAGACAGATTCCTTGAATTCAACCTCACAAGACATCGAAATCAAGATTTAATTACATTTCCCATTGGGGTTTGCTGACTTCTGCCAATGGACGAGCTGTACACCCTCCACATTCCACAGGAGGGGGAGCAAAGGAAGATATCCAGACCAGAAAAGGGGAATCTTACTGCTGCATGGTACAGAGACATTCTGTAGACGAGCTCTTTATGTTTTGGAAGTCCTAAACACAAGCTGACAGGCAAAATAAGAAACACCTAAAATGTCAATGAAGTGAAAGAAAAATACATTGAGGTTGACCTTTTTGACTGAATAAATTATGAACAAATACTGCGCCCAATATGTGTGTGCGTATGTGCACCAGCGTGTATTTTCTCTCCTCGTTCCAGACTTCTCGGCCTTGACTGAAGTCTGCAGGAGCCGCCCCCCCCACCCCCACCCCCAGTTTTGAAAAACACATTCCATTTTAATGTAGCAGGCGCTCACGAGGTCATTTGTCACTTGATAATGACAAAGCAAACCCAGCGGCTTTCAGCTGTCAAATGCATGTACAAGAACAGAAGAGGTGAGGGGGACGACGGCGTCCTTGTGGGCTTGACTGAACTTTTAAGATGAAATCAGGTAGTCGCGCCACTCCAGCTCACTGACTCGTGGAGGTTAACCCCGTGGTGATAGTGAACCATTTTAGCTCTCCCATTAGAACGATTGTTTCTGGAACTTGCTCACAAGTATTAAATATTATATTCTGAAGTTATTTGCTACCTCATTTCTCGATGACTTACATAAGAATTCTGCAGAAGGAGAGGTTTATATTTAGAGTTTGAGCCCTGCAACCTTCGTACTGTTTCTAATTCCTTGGGCAGCTAATGTTGCTAAACTGTGTGAATTTGTGTGGGTGGGTGTTTGTGCATGATCACAAAGTGAGCTTGTGAAAACAGACATGGATGAATTCGTGTTTGTGTGTGTGTGTGTGTGTGTGTGTGTGTGTGTGTGTGTGTGTGTGTGTGTGTGTGTGTGTGTGTGTGTTAATCCTTGCCAGACCTATTTGCTGGCTTTGCTGGTAAGAGGGGCATGTGTTTGGGGTGGTACACAAAGTGCCCTGGTTGGCAGGACTGGCGTAAAGACAGATTACAGTAAAGCAGCACAGTGGTCACACAGTCTGAGCTCTGAATATGGTTTCTGTCTGTGGTGACTGACTGGCCTGTGCCGATCTGCGCCGACTTGCAACCATTTGATTTATGCTGACGTCTTTTGTTCCGGGTGAGGAGATGGTGATGGCAGCCTAGCAGATATCAATAGGTTTTACAGTTTCTGGTACAAAAATGTGTCCAAACAGCAGTAATGCAAAAATCATGATGTAGCAAAACACACTTCCTTAAGATGTGTATTTAAAATAAAGCACCATGCATATATTAATCCAAAAATACTATCTTCTTAGAGACAGCTAATGTACTCATCTACTAGCAGAAACACACCTGATTGCAGCATAACAGGATAGTAAACTATGTTAAACAACTTAAGTGACAACACTTGAGGCCCTTTATCAGATTTCATGCACCTCTTTTCAACACGCAAACAGCTGGATTGCTTAAACAGAGTATTTAAAACAACACCTTACAAAAACACATTGATGCCCTTAAGTAATTGTGTTGAAAGGGAGGTTCTGTTGCCCGATCTTCTATAAACTTTGTGTGGAGGAGGCGATAGCTTCAGACAACGAGGTGGTTGTCCTTGTTCAGCTTACATTTGAAGAAAAATAGCGTTAGAGCTTCAATGAGACTTTACTGTCTGGTTTTGTCCTTGCAACAACAGGTCATTCACCACGACTGGAAGCTGCCACTTCTGTTTTTGCTGTTTACACTTTTGCATGCTGCCATTTTTACACTAAATCTCATCTAAACGTTAGCATTTCCTACATTAGCCTCCCTGTAGTTCACACTAGGCTAATGGCGAATAGATAGGAATAGTCACTTTTACAGCAATAACAAAAATAGGCTGTGTTTTATCAGAAGTGTTTTGCGTCATCTGGGTCTGTAAGAACTGCATTTGAGTGTATTGTTATAACCCTTGTTAGATGCTTGTCATTAACTAATTTACTCGATATACTCGATTACTCAATAAACAGTGGGAGTCAACATTCAGTCAGTCAGTGCAGTTCTTCAAAGGGCACACACACACACACACACACACACACACACACACACACACACACACACACACACACACACACACACACACACACACACGAAAAGTGTCTATAAAGGGAAGATTCCTTCTAAATCGACTCTAAAACCCCCCAGAGTTTCATTCTTGAGGTACGTGAGCGCCATTTGAAGCTCTGCGTCCAGGCTCACATCCGCCTGGATACGTGAGCGCCATGACGAATTCATGACGGTTGTCATGGCACCCACGTAGCAACCAGCCATACATGTACAGGCTGTAGCCTCCGGTCGACTCAGCGATCGAGGGAGAGGGAGGAGGAGCTGGGGAGGGGGGGAGGACACGAGAGGGGGGTAGAAGGGCAAAGAGCAGTGAGAGGTGGGAGGTCGAGGGGAAGCAGAGACGAGGGAGGTCTGAGAAATTGGGGGGGTGTGTGTGTGTCAATCTGGTTTCCTTTGTGCGTGTGCATGTTTGTGTTCGTTGGAGAGGAAGGGAGAGCTGGGGAAGAGGGGAGAAAAGGCAGGGGGGGATCAGCTGGTCTGTAAACCTTGAAGAACGCAGAGATGGGTTAAAGATACGGGAGACGAGCGTGAACTCACGGTTGACAGCTCTCCGAAAAGCCATCTGGGTTAAAGAGAGAGGCAACAAGCCGATCCTGTTCGGACAGCAACATAACTGAATTAATGTGATTGTGCGCGGATAAAATCTGGTCTAAATTGATGCATAATGCATGTTTTCTGTGAAAAACTAATCGCTTCCAAATACATACACAAAAAGGCTTTAATCTGGCATCAGATTCAGCTGCTACATATAGAAAACACAGTATGTGAGATAAGTGCCTGGAACATGATTGTGGAGAATAACAGAGGTGTGCTCTGTTAATTCCTGCTCCTCTGTTGGCTGGGCGAGCCCATGTAGAGCAGGTCATGGGTAATTGATGTGTAGAGTCTTCATTTGGGAGCTGAATCAAACGACAAGGCTTCACGCATCACCTGGCAAAGAGCGCCGCACGTGCACACTCGCACACTGGAGGACGCATATCAATATGCAGCCGTCTTTTCTGGCGGCTGTGTTCTTTATGCCACAACCATGAAGAGACACATATACACAAAGAGTGAGGAGGGGTACACGTGAAGGCGCTCTCACCCAGCGACACGGGCCCACATACATGAATATTTCAGTCCCCGTGAAAACGTGGAAACCAACCGCCGACCCCCCAACCCTCCCATTCCAGCTCAACCCTCAGCCAAACTCTGGGCATTAGCGCAGGAATAGGTCATAAATGATAAACAGCGTGAGCGAGGGAGGGAAAAAGGGAAGGGGAGCAGAGATAGAGCATCTGACAGACTGGAAATTCATCAGGCAGGATGGCGAGGAGGGGGGAGAGAAAATACAGACGTCAGCATGGAACGACAGGCCTGACGGCTCTCCTGGAGAAGCGTGGAAAATAGAAGCGCCGGAGTTACATCCTGCTGTCTCACCGATGAAGAAAAACAATGTTTTTTATTTCAGACGGTCTTGGTCAAGCGGGCTGTTCAAAAACAAGTTGTAAACAGCTGATGTACCATTGGTTTATTTTTGGAACGGTTTCATGTGAGCAGCCATGTATTTGCCCATTGTACCGTGATTTAGCTTTCCCCATATGAGCAGGCAGCCATCTCTTTTAGAACAAGAGCAACACGCTTCTCCACTACATCACTTCTCGGGGACACTGTTCGTCATTTCAAATGTAACGATATAATTACACTGATTATTGACAGTGGTTTTCTGTCACCATGTGACTGGCTGTATTTTCAAGATATCTAGGCATCAGTGATTTATCAGAAATTGCTCAGACTTTCTTGCATTATCAGCTCTCAGACGAATATTTTATTCAGAATGTTAGCTGTTACAGTCTGATGTGCTTCCCAAAGTGACAGACTTGGGAGACATTCAGTAAAAGCGACATAAGTCAGGAATTTTTCTTTCAGCAAAGTTACCCTACGACAATAAACAGTCTCCATTTGATGCAGTGTTCGAAATTAGACCCTTGGCAATGGCTGTCAGAGCCATTTTGAGTTATGCGGCATCGGGGCGCTTCCAAACAGCTCTGGTTTGCAGGTCAAACTTACTTTCACCCTAACGCACACACACACACACACACACACACACACACACACACACACACACACACACACACACACACACACACACACACACACACACACACACACACACACACACACGCCATCATTGGGACCAAAGCAAAGCATCAGATTTTGCAAGTGCAGAAGTAAGAAGGTATCAAATAAGAACATCGTACTCAATGTCACTGATATATTTTTAATTTAAAGGTGCCATCATTCTTTTTATCTCATCTGAGATTTGGCGCCAGAGCACAAATGTGCATGTCAGCATTCAGCTCCATTAGGCTATGTTTTTCAATATATGTTTGCCAGAGCACATTTTGTTATTATTAACAGTGGCGCAGCTCCATTAACTGTTCTATAAACTGTGCCAATGAGCCAGAATGCACACGTTTAAAGACTCGGTTATAAATATGCGGAGCAGCACCTTCCGTTATCAGTTCACGCTTCCAGACAAATAAACAACCTTGACTCTTTGACTGATGGCATCTTTAAAAAAAGCTGCTATAAAAATGCTTTATTATCATGCAGCGACTAGTTAACTCAGGGGTGACATTTACACACAGAACTGATCACTTCTTTTTCCTACAATGTCATGATGTTTAAATGTTGATTTGAGCATCTCACATGAGGAGATGCTCAAATCAAGCCCCTCCTGGGCTACCACCTTACCGTGGCAGAGGGGTTTGCGTATCCCAATGATCCTAGGAGCTCAGTTGTCTGGGGCTTTATGCCCCTGGTAGGGCCACACTTGGCAAACAGGTCCTAGATGAGGGACCAGACAAAGCGTAGCCCCAAAAAGACTCCTTATGATGAATAAAATAAATGATCTTAAGTTTTCCTCGCCCAGATGCAGGTCACCAGGGCACCCTCCTGGAACCAGGCCTGGGGGCGGGGCACGATGGCAAGTGCCTGGTGACCGGACCTTTGCCCATGGGGTCCGGTCGGGCTCAGCCCGAAGAGGCAATGTGGGATCCCCTTCCCGTGGGCTCACCACCTGCATGAGGGGCCAAAGGGGTCGGGTGCGATTTGTTTTGGGTAGCAATTGAAGGCGGGGACCTTGGTGGTCCGACCCCCAGCTGCAGAAGCTGGCTCTAGGGACGGAGAATGTCACCTCTCTGACGGGAAAGGAGCCTGAGCTGGTGCACAAGGTTGAGAAGTTCCGACTAGCTATAGTCGGCCTCACCTCGACGCATAGCAAGGGCTCTGGAACCAGTCCTCTCGAGAGGGGTTGGACTCTCTTCTACTCTGGACTGGCCGATGGCAAGACGCGACAGGCAGGGGTGGCGATTCTTGTTGCCCCCCAGCTCAGTGCCTGTACGTTGGAGTTTACCCCAGTGAACGAGAGGGTAGCCTCCCTCCGCCTTCGGGTGGGGGGATAGATCCTTACTGTTGTTTGGGCCTATGGCCCAAACAGCAGTTCAGCGTATCCACCCTTTTTGGAGTCCTTAGCGGGAGTGCTAGAGAGTGCTCCTTCTGTGGGTTCCCTCGTCCTCCTGGGTGACTTCAATGCTCACGCTGGCAGTGACAGTGAGACCTGGAGGGGCGTGATCGGGAAGAATGGCCCCTCCGATCTAAACCCGAATGGTGTTCAGTTGCTGGACTTCTGTGCTCGTCACAGATTGTCCGTGACGAACACCATGTTCAGGCACAAAGGTGTCCATATGTGCACTTGGCACCAGGACACCTTAGGCCGCAGTTCGATGATCGACTTTGTGGTCGTGTCATCGGATTTGCGGCCGCATGTCCTGGACACTCGGGTGAAGAGAGGGGCGGAGCTGTCAACCGATCACCACCTGGTGGTGAGTTGGCTCCGATGGTGGGGGAGGAAGCCGGACAGACCCGGCAGGCCCAATTGTAATGTGAGGGTCTGCTGGGAATGCCTGGCAGAGTCTCCTGTCAGAAGGAGTTTCAACTCCCACCTCTGGGAGAGCTTCGACCATGTCCCGGGGGAGGCGGGGGACACTGAGTCCGAGTGGACCATGTTCCATGCCTCCATCGTTGAGGCGGCTGACCGGTGCTGTGGCCGCAAAGTGGTCGGTGCCTGTCGTGGTGGCAACACCCAAATCCGCTGGTGGACACCGGCGGTGAGGGATGCCGTCAGGCTGAAGAAGGAGTCGTACCGGGCCTTTTCGGCCTGTGGGACTCCTGAGGCAGCAGACGGGTACCAGCAGGCTAAGCGGACTGCAGCCATGGTGGTTGCCGAGGCGAAGACCTGGGTGAGGGAAGAGTTTGGTGAGGCCATGAAGAACGACTTCTGGATGGCTTCGAAAAAGTTCTGGACCACCATCCGGTATCTGAGGAGGGGGAACGTTGTGGATTGGTGGAACGAATACTTCGAAGACCTCCTCAATCCCACCGACACACCTCCTGTTAAGGAGGCAGGGCATGGTGACTCGGGGGCGGATTCTCTTATCTATGGGGCTGAGGTTGCCGAGTTGGTCAAAAAACTCCTCGGTGGATGAGATCCGCCTGGAGTTTCTTAAGGCTCTGGATATTGTAGGGCTGTTGACACGACTCTGCAACATCTCATCGAGGGCGGTGCCACTGGATTGGCAGACCGGGGTGGTGGTCCTTCTTTTTAAGAAGGGGGACCGGAGGGTGTGTTCCAACTATAGGGGGATCACACTCCTCAGCCTCCCTGGTAAGGCCTATTCAGGGGTACTGGAGAGGAGGGTCCGCTGGATAGTTGAACCTCGGATTCAGGAGGAGCAATGTGGTTTTCGTCCTGGTCGCAGAACTGTGGACCAGCTCTACACCCTTAGTGGGGTCCTTGAGGGTGCGTTGGAGTTTACCCAACCAGTCCACATGTGTTTTGTGGATTTGGAGAAGGCATTCGACCGTGTCCCTCGGGGAGTCCTGTGGGGTGTTCTCCGGGAGTATGGGATGTCGGGCCCCCTGATACGGGCCGTCCTCTCCCTGTATGACCGGTGTCAGAGCTTGGTCCACATTGCCGGCAGAAAGTCGAACTCGTTTCCGTGGAGGGTTGGACTCCGCCAGGGCTGCCCTTTGTCACCGATTCTGTTCATAACTTTTAGGGACAGAATTTCTAGGCGCAGCGATGGCGTTGAGGGGGTCCGGTTTGGTGAACTCAGGATTGGGTCTCTGCTTTTTGCAGATGATGTGGTCCTGTTGGCTTCGTCAGTCTGTGACCTCCAGCTCTCGCTGGATCAGTTCGCAGCCGAGTGTGAAGCGGCCGGGATGAGAATCAGCACCTCCAAATCTGAGGCCATGATTCTCGACCGGAAAAAGGTGGAGTGTCTTCTCCGGGTCAGTGAGGGGACCCTGCCCCAAGTGGAGGAGTTTAAGGTCTTGTTCACGAGTGAGGGAAGGATGGAGCGGGGATTGACAGAAGGATCGGTGTGGCGTCTGCAGTAATGCGGACTCTGCTCCAGTCCGTTGTGGTGAAGAGAGAGCTGAGCCGAAAAGCGAAGCTCTCGATTTACCGGTTGATCTTCGTTCCTACCCTCACCTATGGTCATGAGCTTTGGGTCATGACCGAAAGAACAAGATCGCAGGTACAAGCGGCCGAAATGAGCTTCCTTCTCAGGGTGGCTGGGCTCTCCCTTAGAGATAGGGTGAGAAGCTCTGCCATCATGGAGGAGCTCGGAGTAGAGCCGCTGCTCCTCCGCGTTGAGAGAAGTCAGATGAGGTGGCTCGGGCATCTAGTCAGGATGCCTCCCGAACGCCTCACGGGTGAGGTGTTCAGGGCACGTCCCACCGGTAGGAGGCCTCCGGGAAGACCCAGGACACGCTGGAGAGACTATGTCTCTCGGCTTTCCTGGGAACGCCTGGGGATCCCCCCGGAGGAGCTGGACGAAGTAGCTGGGGAGAGGGAAGTCTGGGCTTCCCTGATGAGGCTGCTGCCCCCGCGACCCGACCCCGTATAAGCGGTGGAAAATGGATGGATGGATGGACGTTAGGATAAGGACACATCTGGGCAGTCCTGGGTTGCTACTATTTAAGTAATGTTTAGACATAAGCATCCCATCCTGCCAGACATCAAGACATCAGACTGAATCAAGAATAATTTTAAATCAGTTTTTGAAGATGGAAAGACAGAGATTTACTGGAAAAAGAAAATGGTAAGTCCAAAAACAGTTGACCAGAAGCCTGTGTTTTTGGTGGATAGGCCTCTATGGAAGAGGACCTGCCCTTTCCAAAAACTCGGCTGTGCTTCTTCATGCGATTCACGGAGCTCTTTCATTTGAGGAGGAGTGAGCGTGGGCCCGCTTGTGTGGGTGTTCATGATGCAAGCTTGTGAAAGCATGTGGCCGCCTTGTACAGCCATAAGAGTGAGCAGACTCATCAGTGCGGGCACGGTTGTAGTGGCAATCAAATAACAAGGCAGAGGGGGTCTGAGGGATGTGAGTGAGACGGTGACAGCCAAGCAACATTGTAATTCACAGCTCTGTGGTCAGCTGGAATTCAGCGGCTGTCAAGGCGCAAATGCATGAATGAATGTGTTTTGGAAGCAAGACGGATACACATTCACAGATATGCCAGTCTTCTCTCTGGACTCAGTGTGTGTTCCTGCAGAGACAGCAGGAGTCAGTGCTCCAGGAGGTCTGAGTGACGTGCACATGCGCGGACCACTCTGAGGTCTATGCATTTACACCTTTGACAGGCATCCACACAAGCGCCTGTGAACCCACACCTCAATCCCTGTTGCCGCGGTGCTAATCTCTTGCTCCATTTGCACTCGTCTGGAGATAACGACATCATTAGCACACATTAGTATGCTTTTGTTAACATTTCCACCGTGTCCTATGGTCCCTGCACGTGTGTGTGTGTGTGTATGTGTGTGTGTGCGCGCGCGCATGCGCGTACGCGTGCGCAAGTGTGAAAAAGAGCTGCGAATGTGGAAGATGTGCGAATTTAGGTTATCTCACTATTTGAGCTTATCACAGCAACAGTGCCAGCCAGCACATCTATTTACACGTCGGAGTAGACATCCCTCTCTAAGTACTTTCTAATTATCCTGGATGTTTGATATGAGGCGTTTTGATGCTGTATAAAAATGTTGTTACACTAATGCTACGGCTATGATCATTGACTCTTCTGCAAGCACAGTTGTAAATATCTGTCGGAGTGTGTTTGAAAGCTGTATCGAGGGTTCACATATAGCCTATACTGTAGATTTGAGTTGAAGTCAAAAGAAGTGTAAAGGGCCACGCACGGTTACATTTCTGGGACGGGGCGCAACAGGCTGGAACATATGATTTTGTTCAGGCTATCATCAGGGATCAACGTGGAATCATAATTCACTTGGGCTTTGTGGTAGGATGATAAATGTTGCCTATATTTCTTCTTGATTTCCCTTGTTTCAAACCATAGCAATTCCTTTCAGTTGCTTTTGAGTCAGTTCAGAAAATGATTTACTGTATTTAAGTTTAATTCCTGTTCTAATTCATTGTGATATTTTCCTGAAATGAAAAGACAAAATTTGCTCAGCTTACGACATACCAGACAGAAACAGCATGTTAACATTTCAAGAAATGGATCAAACACTCCAGATCACTGTCCACAATGCTGTCATCCCACAGAGGGGCAATGTTCTCTCCTTAGGCTATCAAGGTGATGTGAGTTGAGGTCAAATTTTGCTCATTACCTGCGACTGGATGCTGTTTTTACAGCCAATCCATTTATTTTTGCTGAGGGATCCTTTTTCAGAACAGATATTTCCCAGTGTCAGTTTGGGATTGAGAATAAATAAGCTCCATCTGGGAGCACTGAAGATGGGAATTTGATGTGTGCCATCTCTTCAGTGGAGGGGAGCTCCCAGTGGACAGAGGGCCACCTGTGTCAACATCTGCTGTCCTGCACCTCAAACACATGAACATGAATTTGCATGCACCTGAAACAGAAAGTCAATAAACCAAGACAGAAGAGTTAAAATACCATGGTTCTGGTTTAGATATTTTACAAAAGAATAGTGGGTTTTACAGGTCACTTAAGTGCAACCAACTTATTCTGAATGTCCTTTTCCACCATGGTACACATAAACATAGTATAAAGCCTCACAAAGACATATTACACTCAAAATATAGCAGGTAATTAGGTAATAAGCAGGAAAACATGTAGGAGGAAATACAAAGTCGAGCAATCAGTTGTTTGAGTAAACATGAAGCTTGGTTACATTTCAGAGTGGTGGGATTTGCATAGACTTGGTCTGAGGAGTCGCTCTTCTCATGCTAATACTTGAATTAAAAGAAACATCCATCAAGTTAAAAGCAGGAAAGAAATTGCTTCTGAGTTACTGGATGGTCAGTTTCAACACTTTTGAATACCTTAGCATAAATTAGAGTGGATGGCGCTGAGAAACATTTCAGATATGTTTATGCAGTGATTCCTCCACACTCGCATTTCTCCGCAAGCGCGGCTTCTCCAGTTCCTTCCTCCACAGTTCCATCCCACTGCAGTAACGCTGTGGCTGTTTTCCAAATATTGGCAAGCTAGAGACGCCCCAGTGTACAGCCAACCAGCAGAAAGTAGGACTTCGGTGGCTGTTACGTTTGTTCATTCCTCTGTCTCCTGATTCCCTCTCCATGACCCTGAAGCATTCCTCAAAAACCCCTGCCTAGGCCTTTGTGGTGTCCATCCCAGGGGTGTATGTCTCCACACTAAAGCTGTCTCTCCCTACTTGACCTCACTGTGCCTGACTGCCTTCCAGGGCCTTAATCCAGATAAAGCATGTCTAGACCTCTCATTACTTGCACATAACCAGGGAGCAGGGGAGACAACGTGGGCGACAGGGGTGGAGAGAGTGTCGAGAGGAGGATAGACGGGAGGAAAGGGAAGGATGCAGGGAAAGTGACTCCCGACAGGCGACCCGCACATTCACCCCACAGTTTACCTTCTTAGTAAACAGACAGGCTATACGGTGAGTCAATACAGGAGGTAGAAAATGGATGGAGGGGAAGATATGAAGCAAAGGCTGGGGGAGCAAACGTAAACACAGTTTTAGACCGAGAAAGGGAATCTTCAATAATATGTAACTTGGAAGACTTGAAGAATGAAAGAATGGGTCCCCCTTTGCATCCAGTACATCCAAACTTGTTTTTCTTAAAGGCAAAACTAATATTTATCTGTTCATTATAAACAACTGTCAACATTGCAGAGTTTCCACCAAGTGGTACTGCTGTACTGAGGTCAGCAGATTACGTTTCGATTGTCAGGATTTCAAAATAAATTATCTGTACTGCTGGCATACTTCCATTGGACAATATGGTGCGCTTCACATGGAGCTGCACATCCTCGACACTGTGATTGGCCAGCAGAGAATCATCACCTCTGTCAGACTCAGACAGAGACGAGGAGGGTTCACCGTGCACATCAGCCCTCACTCTGCATCTCACTGTTATTTGGAGAGCGTCTCTGTATCTCTCTCTCTCTCCCTCCGCTGTCCCTCCACTGACCTGTCTGATGCCGCCGTTACCACCCGTCCCCCACATCTACAAGTGGAGGCACAAGCCAGGTTAAAGTGGCGGTTTGGGGAAATATTTTCAGAAAATACACTGTAATAAAACTGACACTGACAGAAAATGAAAAGGAGGATACACCATTGATATGAGTGGATTTACCATGATGAGCTCAATCCCATTAACACAGATATACTCAGTCTCTACTAAGCCAAAGACTCTATTCAGGCAGATGAGTGATACACGGCGAGATTACCGAACATGAGTATGTGATGAACGACTCGCCACATGATCTAAAGACGAGACGGCCAGCGATAGATGCAACCTTGCAGGGTGATAAAGTAATAGAAGAGAATAAGGGCTGGGGGGATGGGACGGGGGGACAGGTGATGACAGATGTGTGTTTACACATCTCAGAGGTGTGAGACATGCTGCACACGTCGGGACACGTTTTTCAAATATAGTGGCACAATTTTGTAGGAAATAAAAATTCTAAATGCAGAAGAATTGTCATCACATCCCCCTACAGCTGTGTGCACTCACGCACACAGACACACACACACACACACACACAGACACAGACACACACAAACACACACACACACACTCCAGCACATACTCATTTCCCTGTAAATACAGCGCAGTGAGCTGTGTTGGTATGTAGGGTGACTGGAGGCCTCTTTCACTACGTCTCTGAAACATTTATGTCTGCATGCATTTGGTCTCATCCTAGTCCTCTCTCTCTCTCTCTCTCTCTCCCCCTCTTTCTTCCTTTTCTGCTCTGTTTCCACCCCCTCAGTCTCTTCTCCTTTGCTTTGTGTCTTCACTCTTAATCCCCCACCCCTCTTTTGAACACTCTGCTTCCCTCCCACTACCATAATTAGATTCCCTCTTTCAGAACCACAAATATTCCACATTTTTTTCCTACTAGCTGCTACTTCCTAATTGCATCTGCATTCATTTTACACTTCTGCTGCTGATACTTAATGTGAAACTAGCCTCAATTGACTGTTTCTCTGCAACTTCCTGGCCTAATTTACATAGAGGGACCTCTACAGTGATGCTCTAATTGACTGTCTGGTCTTTATTCTCTGTGCTAATTGTGTGTCTGAAAATGTCCACACAATGATTGGCAGACTTCTCATGGGTGAGGTTGATCACCTTGGCTGTCAATTCCTACTGCCCATAAACAAAATCTTCTGTAATACCACCAAACGGCTTGGAAATAGACAACATCATTGAAGATGCAACAGGAACAGGTGTAAATTATAGAAGCAGCCTGTCATTTTTTCCAAAACAGAAACACACACCATTACCTTTGAACACAGTTGAATAAACTTTGTTTTGTATGAGGCTTTTATCAGTTATACCTGTACAGACTCCCCAGAGGCATTTTATCACAACTCCTCACACAGCAGCGTCTGCCCCATGTTCTCTAAATATCACCTGTGATTCTAGGAGTGTTTATCTCCAAATTCCAAGTCAGCTGCATTGTGTGTCATGTAATGATGTAGGAGAATGGATGCTAAGAGGCACTCGGGCTTTTGTGCTGTTTACCTTGCAGTCAAAACAGCAAGTCATTAACATTCTCATTGTTTTGTCCCAATTCTTAGGCTGCATCTCATTAGGGTTTTTTTTTTCTTTGACACAGTTGGGAGCCATTCAACCCTACTGACTGTTGGTGATTGCTTTGTTGATGCTGCTGTTTGTCCCCACACAAGTCAAACAAAAGGGATGGACTGCAACAGTTCGTTTATGTCGAGTCATGACACGTACAAGACGCACGCCAGGCAATGATAACACCAGGGGTACCTTAAAAGAGACCTCACACATAGTGGAAGCATGCCCTTTCAGTGTTCCCCCGAGCAGTCACTTAAAAGAGGAGGCCCTCAGCAGATAAACAAGACATTGATTTAGTGTAATTTGACTTAGTGGGGGCCATTATCACATTATAGGCAAGAGCTTGTGTGTGTGTGTGTGTGTGTGTGTGTGTGTGTGTGTGTGTGTGTGTGTGTGTGTGTGTGTGTCTGTGTGTCTGTGTGTCTGTGTGTCTGTGTGTCTGTGACATTAAGTTTCATACGAATTTATTCCATAACTCCATGGTGGTAAAGGCCATATATGTGAATAATAAGTCCCCAGTGATCAATGAGCTATCAAAATAATGTTTTCTTACTCATAAAATTGGTGAGAGAAGAGAAGAAGAGTGTAACAGAGACTGTTTAATGGGCTGTGAGAGCAGATAAAGTCTCCAGCTGAATTCCAATCATTCCCCATTTCATTCCAGAGTTTGTCTACAGATTTGGAAATGTTAATCAACCATCTGCTGATGGCAGAAAGAAGATTAGTGCAGTTGCTTCACTTCTGGTGGATGCACTTCAAAAATAGACATTTATCTGGAAAGCTGAATCAGTTGTCTGGACTCACAGGCTTGCTTTCTAGTCATTTCAGTTAATAATGAAATGGTGCAGAGAGGTTCTGGTGCAGATCAATGCAAGTGTGGACATTAATCTGTGTTGTGTAACATAGACAGCCGCTTATAACAAAACAAAACTTACTGGGTGATTATTCCATGTGCAACTATGCATTAAAAACACATCTCATGGGCTGAATTTATGGCTGTGTGTACCCCTTAGACGTTAACGCTAGCACTGTACCGTATTTTACGACTTGGCAGAGTCCCCGATTGGCTCTGGCAAGTTTTGGTCCGTGGAAAAATATGCTAACCTGCAGGACTGTCAGACTGATACCGTTTTACAATATTCACACACTCTGGATGGGCCCGTTGAGATAATATTAGCATCAACAATAAATGCACATATCTTAACTTGCATGACATAGACTTTTTTTTTTAAATCACAACACAAGAGCATGGGTTTTGTTATTACAGACATTAGCCAACTCCAGTCTTCACCGCAATGTTCAGTAAAATGAACAGCCATTTGCACAGAATTAGGTCAACTCTTCTCCACACAAGACCCCCTCCTTCCCTCCTTCTGTGTCTTTCCTGATTACCGATTCGTTTGCCTCGTCTGGCGGGTTATCAGTGACTTTCACTGCAATTCAGCTTTTCCTGCAGCCCCCCCCCCCCCC
>BJFM01000412.1:99385-117430 GCA_016586285.1 Arothron firmamentum
GGGGGGGGGGGGGGTCAGCTGACGCTACCCCCTGAGGCAGAGCTGTTAGCAAGTTGTGACGGAGAATGATTGGCTTCATCAGACTTCCAACAATTTAAGAAGCAATGTTTCTAAGAAGGGTGAGGACAAGTGAATGGAAATGGATGTTTAAATTTATTCTTTTCTTCAGATTACTAAATGATTTCAGTACTTAGCAGTTATCTTCAGGGATTCCTGCCTCCTTTTTTACAAAGAGAACATTGTAGCACTGGAAAGAACCAGCACTCCCCAGCGCTAGAATAATAAAAAATAATAATCATTGACATCGGTTTTTCAAAAGTTCCCTTGGGGAGTTCCACACAGAATGAGAGAGTGGTTTCAAACACTTTCTATGATGGAACATCTCAAAGTTTTTATGTGATGTGGGACTGTGATCTGGGCAGCATCTTTAGTTTTGGTTTGTCTTGATTTCAATATGTCTAAGAACATAAGAGTCATGAACAGCAGAATAACAATGAATTTGAATAAAAACAAAAAAGTGAAAAATGTTTCCGTCTGGCAGTGTTTGCTCTATAATCTACCTCAAATATGACCCCTTTTTTCTCCTCCACTATCCTTACATGCCATCATTATCTCATGCATGTTTGCATATGTGATGGTCAATACTTTCTTTTGACATCTCTGCATGCCATTCCACAGCCACAGCTTCACCTGACTTATATCTATCATACTTTCTGTTTGTTCCTCACCATTCTTTTATTCCTTTATTCCCGTCCTAATCCTGTGCATTAACCACCGACTCTACCCACTCCTTCCTCTTTTCTCCCCCCTCCGCATTCCAAACTCTCAGAATATGAACTCTGTCACAGCTGATGTACTCCTTGTACCATACATTGTGTGTGTGTGTGTGTGTGTGTGTGTGTGTGTGTGTGTGTGTGTGTGTGTGTGTGTGTGTGTGTGTGTGTGTGTGTGTGTGTGTGTGTGTGTGTGTGTGCACGTGTGTGAGACTGCATTATGTGTGTGAACGATTGCTTCTTTGTGCCTTTCACTCCTTGGCTCTCACTGGTCCCCTGACAATGGTTCCCTTATATGCACATGACACACAGAATACACATGTGCAAACATGGGCAGACACCCGTTACGTCGGGCACAGGGTGTCAGGTGGGGTGATGAGGGGGATGATGAGCCTGGACTTCGTCATTGCCTTCCATTCCGACTTTGTGCCTCTTAGAAGACAGAGAAAGGGGAGCTTGATGTCGTTACATTTGTGTAATCATGATGGTGTTTTTTCCCCCCCAAGTGCTGAGCTACCTCAGGCAGGGTTAAAAAAAAAAAAAAGCTTTATTCACAAGGGAAGATGGCTTGAGGAGCGGAGGCCCAGCGTGCCAGGCATTCCACGGTAGACAGTGGACACATTATTATGACAGCTACAAGGCCGCCTAGATAGATACAGCGTGATACATGTGTGAGAAAGGTTGTCTTCTTGGTGTGACCGCTAGGAAGAAAACAACAAGTTGAAGGCTAAGCTCAGAGCTCAGAAGAGGTGGGGGGCTGAATGGGCTTTGATGTTCAGTTGAACATACAAGAATGGGCTTTTGCACACTGCATTTGGTTTGGAGTCTACCTCAAAGAGACCATTCTTTAGTGTGTATGACAACATAAACGTAAGAACTTGAACAAAGTTGTAAATAAAGGTGAAATATAGCAGCAAAGTGCTCTGTTACTTTAGCATCATGATAAAAGAGACCAAACTAGACATAAAATCACTGCAGGTAACACAGAATTGAGCCTGACAGCCAGATTCTTGGTAACATGTACATCAAGTTTATACCACTTTCTTGTTTTGTGGCTTAATCCACTTTCTGATGCTTAAAAGCTGTTCCTGCTGTCCTATCACACCAATGACGTGTTTCCATTACGCAGTTTTAGGTTCACACCAAGCACCAAAATGTCTGTACCTCACCGTTGGACCGTGGTGACGGGTTGCGTGTTGCTGTTTATAACATTTAAAGAAATAATAAAAAAACGCGGTCGGTGTTGTTGGGATCCATTCCTGACCACTCAGCGACCTGCAGTCTGTTGCTGCCACATATTACCTAATTAAAAAAAAGTGAAAATCTAAGTAGATGCTGGAGGAAACCCCCCCCCACACAAGTCAGTGGTGCTGCTGGCAAACAGGTTGCAACTGAGCTGTAGCTTCTGTGGAGGGAAAGTTTATTGATCTCTGATGTGATGGATTAACCAAAGGGTCCAATACCAAGAAGCAGACAAGTAGCGTACCACCACTGATTCTTGTCTGTTCTACCTATATGAACTGGGTACACTGCAGGCTGTAAATTGTTAACCCTGATACATGTATGTACTTGCTCTAGGACAGGAGTCCTATGAAAGGGCCTTTTTGACCTATAAGCATAGCTCAAGTTTAACAAATTAACTGTAAAGATTTACCGTCTTCTCCTAATGTAATAAGCAATGCTTGCACAAAGGGCTCCCTTCATCTCGGTGGTGTTTGTATGATCTTTTTCTGTCCTGCATGCACGCATGTGCCCACTCAATGTTAATTAAAAGAAGCTCTGCATTTTACAGGGCAACAAAATGACTTCTGTTTGCGCAGATTTAATGTAGATGTACTCGTTTAAGCAAAGAAGTGGTGGGTTTGGCATGAACGTGGCCTGCAGACATGCATTCCAATGTCCCGCAGTCTCGCAAAATCAATTACGCTGATTGGTCGCAGTGAAGATCATTTGTGGCCCTGAACACTGAAGTCTTTTTCTTGCATAACTGATTTTGCATAGCGTAAACAGCTGTTGCGAAGAATGTGTGTGGGAGAAAACGATCAGGTGGAATGTGCATGATCATCACACTGACATATTTTGCCGCTGGTATGTTGTTGACAAGCGGAAGTGAACAACACGTCTAGTCATGGAGCCATGTGGAGACAGCGTGATTTGATGATAGTCCGGATGCTGACCTTGTTTCCCTCTACCTAAGTGTGTGTCTGTGTGTCCACGTTGTATGCACAACACTGAACAATGGATTCAACCGTGATTCACCATTGAATGACACAAATATTGTCTGTTTTACTTTTTAGCCTCATATAATCCAAAATTATTGATACATCTGTGCATAAAATGAATCAGGCAACAGCTTCTTAACAGCTTCTCATCAGCACATAGAAGTCAGGTCTGCTGATAAAATGTATTAAGGTGGATAAATTCTGTACTATATTTCAATTCATCACACTTTTTCTTTCATCTCTCGCGCACTGTATTTCCCACCGCAGGACCATTATAATCCACTAATTTCACATAATTGCCATGCAAAATGGATGCCACAGCCAATAAACCTTAGCCAGTAAAAGGTAGCAAAGGTTCACCTGGATGCCATTGAGGTAAAAAAAAAGAAAAGAAAAAAAGCCTAAATTTTAGAAATATGATTGGGTACGGACAGGTTTATGCTGCACATCTGTTAAAATATATTATGAAAGTAACATTTTAGCTACTGAAACTCTAAAGTGCTGAATCGCATTTGACAATGCTGAAACCAAAAGCATCTTGCTCCAAAAAAAAAAGCCCTCATTGCCTAAGAATATTTCATAGTGAAACTGTTAAAACAGAAAGTGTTTCATTGCATCATGCCACAAAGTGAGATAGACAAAGTAATAGGCTTACTTATGCCTAATAACATTAATATGAAATGCATATTAATAATGGTAGTTAAAGTATTTGGAAGATGTCTAATTAGATAAGAAGAGCTTTCTAGATGTGCTTTTATCATTGCAACTGTCATAGTAACTCCCCTGTTTCTCAGCTGTTTAGTAAAGACTTGTAGATGTAATAGAAATATAGAATTGTTGTTTTGCAGCTATTTTAATTGATTAACCGTTATACTGCCAGATACATCATAAAGAGGCTCAGCCAGTTCTTTCTAACTGACCGTGATGGCTTTATTTGCCCATATTTCATCAATAAAGTGGTTTAGGCAGGGTGTTCCATACAGGTGTTTTTAAGTGGGAATTGAACTGTTATTTTGAAGCTTCTTGCTTCTTAAAACTTAAAGTTTTGTACTATATGTAAGAATACATACAAAATAAAAACTAAAAGTAAAAAAAAAAAATTGACTTGCTTTCTATTTGAGACCATATGAAATTCAGTATTTAGTGGAATCAAATCGATTCCTTCGCATGGGGTCCTATATGGGCGTCAGGTTTTCCAGAGGCCGTTTCTGATTGGGCGGAGAGCGCCAGACTTGTTTTTAGGCCGCGCTGTGATTGGTCAGACTTGCGCTCGCCCAGCCCACAGGCGGTCCCGCGGACCCGCTGTATGTTGAAGGGCTGCGCTCAACCGGTGTTCCGTTTAGAGGGTCTCTCTCTGCCGGGGTGTGAAGTCCGATTGTTGGAGCAGCCGAGGGGACTTTGCTGCCTTTTCCAGAAAAAGCGAACATTTTTCGTCGCTCCAGAGCAGGATACGTAACTCGCCCTGGGGTTGGATTAAGCCGAAGCCGCTCTTTTTTAGTTTTTCTTTTTCATTTGCTTTACGAGACACGCAAACTCGTCGAAGACAATGGGCTCCCAGGCATCCAAAGGAGATGTGGCCGCGGAGGGGAACGCCGCCGCCGCTGATGCTGCAGCTGTCAAAACCAACGGACAGGTAGGTACACTCAATTAATCAGTGGTTTTCCCTCTTAAAAAGAGACATTCCCTAAAGAGTTGAATTTCTCACGCCAAAACTTCATTTGCATCCGATTTATTTGACGCTGAATTCACAATGATCGGAATGTGACGACATTTTGGGACAAGTTAGGTGGGGCTTTTATTTTTTATTTTTTTTATTTTTTTTTAAAGCATCGCTGCCTTTTTCTCGACGAGTTGATCACAGAGAGGCAGGAAATTTTTTAACGAGCTCGCAAATGGTGCCGACATTTCCCCTGAGAGCGCGTTTGTGACTGAGATCTCGCCCAAAATCCGCACAACGTGTTTGAAAGTACCAGTCTTTCGGAAAAGGGGGAGGGGGGCTGCTGGAGCGCACGTACGCAGTCTGCTCCTCTTTTCTCCTTAAAATAAAACCGTCTGTCGTCTTTCAGCTTTTTCACACCATGGAATTATTTTTTTTTTTTAAATACATGTTGACAGATCTTTGTTATCATAATCTGACATTTATTGGAAACATAAATGAGAACATTTTTTAAAAACATTATTAGAGGTTAATTGCTATAAAGTAAAAACATATATATATTGGTTTTTGTATCAGTTGTGTTGCTTTATGAATTTGAATTTTTAATTGTTGTTTGATGGGCTGCGGAGATGAACTGAAGGTGTTTTCCTCCATCGAAGAGGCTCCGTCTTGTCTTTGTTGAGCTGATGTCTGTCTGGTACCCGGGCTGGTTTGTGAGGCGCTACCGCCGCCTATCGACTGATTAGGGTACGACAAGGCGTCGCCTCTGAGCCGGGAGACACGGTGACTAATTAATGAGCACGACGACGCTCTGACAGAGTAATCAAGTCAGGTCGATGGGACATTGGGTTTGAGAAACGTGGGCTCAAGACTTCAAGTTTAACATGTTTTCTGATGCACAGCTGATTTTTTTTTAAATGTGTTTTTCAGGAGAATGGGCATGTGAAAACCAATGGTGACGTCTCCACAAAGCCCGATGGAGACGCCGCTGCCACCAACGGCTCGGCCGAGGCTGCCAAGGAGCCCGAAGCCGGAGCGGGCGGCGACGCCATCGAGCCAGCACCTGCTGCCGACGGAGAGGCGGCCAAACCTGAGGGTGAGGCCGCTGCCAAGGAGACCCCGAAGAAGAAGAAGAAGAAGTTCTCCCTGAAGAAGTCCTTCAACTTCAAACTGAATCTGAAGAAGAGCAAGAAGAGCAGCGAGGCGGTGAAGGAGGAGGCGGCTGCGCCCGCCGAGGAGAAGCCCGCCGAGAACGGGGCCGCTGCCGCTGCGGAGGAGAAGAAGGAGGAGGAGGAGGAGGAGGTGAAGGAGGAGGCTGCGGCCGAAGCCCCAAAGGCAGAGGAGGTGGCTGCTAAAGAGGAGCCCCCCAAGGAGGAGGCCAAAGAGGCAGCTGCTCCGGCCCCCGAGGCCACAAAACCAACAGAGGAGAGCAGCTCGACCCCTGCCTCCTCTGAAAAGAAAGAGTGATTGTTCCTGAATGAACTGGGTGAACTGTTTTTCAAGAGAGAGATAAATTTAAGGATATATATATATATTTATATATATATGTGTATATGTATACATATGTATATGGATATATGTATATGTAAATATATACACATGTATGTGAGAGACTCCTTTTGACGTGCCACTTTTCGTCATGGTAACAAGACGACAGACTAGATTCACTAGATCACTTCCCTGGTTACTGCTTGACGTCTGGACCCGGACTGAGTTTGAGGCTGTGAGCTGGTCGCCATGTGTGTGGAAAATGGATTTTTAAAGGCTTAGAAAGTGAGCTAAAAACATCTTGAAGTGTAGATGGATAAAAGGATGCAGGAGAATGGAGTGAAGGCATCTTTTCCTTGAAAATCGAATAAATCAAGATGCCTCCTTGGTGAAGGAATGAAGATATTGGGACACCACCACCACTCGAAATGACTGTCTAATATTTAAAAAAGAAAAAAAAAAAAAAAAAGAAGAGATCCGAAAATTAAAAAGACTCGACTCAAGGTTTTTAAATTCCTATATTTTAACCCAAATTTGAAGTATTTTGTGGTGTATTATAGAGAACCATCTTAAAGATTCAGAGAAGATATTACTTGTTTGTTTAAAGAAAAAAAAAAATAGACAACTTTGATTTTTACCTTACTATGGAAAAAAAAAAGAACACTTCAGCTTGCTATGTTCACTGTTGCGGTTTGATATGAAGCAGAGTTGTTTATCTGTTGTGTGTGAGCCTGAATCTGCTTTGTCTCTGTAAATACATTGGACTGATTTCTGTTCTTTATTTTGCTAATGTTGACAGATGTTACTGGTTTTATTGTAAAATTGATCATGATAAATAAATGTTGGTTACCTGCCCGTTAACGTGTGTCGATGGTCATTTAAATCCTGCATCGCATCACAACGAAGGCAATTTAGTTTTCATTACTAATACTGATCAATGATATAAGATTTTATACATTTAATCTGCACCTAAATAGAGAATAATAAAACAGTAAATAGTAAATAAAACATTAATATAAGACAGACTATTGGCCTGATAAGGCAGCTAACGTGAAAAAGCCATCCTGAACTTTGTGTAATTACTGTCTTTGACTCTTACATCACATTACAAACTGGGGTTACAATGAAATAAAGCCAAATCCAGATTGCTGACAAGCAATATATTTAGATGAGAAAATATAGAAATTCATGGGAAAGGTTTCCCTAATGATTGAATATCACATATCACAGTAGGTTTAATAAAGGATGACGAGGGTCAAAAAGAATATAACGAAGATAGACGATATAAAAGCAGTGATGTGAGTATTTAAAAGTAAAATGTGATTTAGTGCCACCTCATTCGAGTGGTGCCCGCTCTGAACAGTGATTCTGCGGAGGATGGGCATGTTTGTGGCTCACTGATCTGGAGGTAATTGAATGTCCCGTCGGAGCTGTGTGAGCTTCGTCGATCTGTGACCTTCTATTAGCCTCCTGACCTGAGTTTCCTCCTTCTGAAGGAGGCAGGTGAGCACATCAGTCCATTTTAGGCTGATGTGGTGAGCTACCTTTAGTCCTGACCCAGCCCACTTAATGAATTTTGTAACAAGGCTATGGCTCCATATTAGCAAAACTCTCTGGCTGTAAAACTATGTGACAAGGTGAGGTTCTTTCCCCCTTTAATTTTAAGTGACTCAACAGCAATAAGCAGCTTACTTGATATCTCATATTTGTTGGTTTATGGTGATAACTATTAATTTCTTCTCCACAAGGAGTCAACCCTAAAAAGAATCTTTGCTCTACATTTACACAGGATATTACACATTAGATAGATGATGACTTCAGGAATGGAGCGTTTCTTTTCAGCAGCAAAATCGAAGGGCCTACTCAAACATATATGAGCTTACACTGACATCTGGTGGCCATTCTGCAGAATAGCAATGATGTGATTACTGTACACTATTATGCAGCAGGCTGGGGTCTGGGGACTGTTGTCTGTGCTTGCATTTGCATAGACAACATTATGCATCAAGTAAACAGCTAACATAGAACACTATAATATGTGTCCCCTTCTAGGCGGGCGTACAAAATTACTAGCAACATCAATAAATAATGTTTGAAAATTGATAATGATTGAGAATATTTTGCTCTTCTGTGCATTAGTGCATTCAGCACTGATCCTATCATCTGTGTTGCTTCTGTCTGTCCTTCGCACAGTCAATGTACCAGTCTAGACACTGTCTGGTTGAGGCTGCAGACCCAGTTGCGCTTGGGATAGTGTCACTGGCGTGTCTCAGCCGGGCGGTGTAGCGTCTGTGATTGGCTGACACGAGCGCAGCTCCTTGGTGCTCGAGAGGAACCGGTGGGTACGAAACGCTGGGGGAAGCTAGTGGAAAATGGCGCTGTCTCAAGGAACAAAGAAAAAAGTTTGCTATTACTATGATGGTAAATATTCAGAATATTGTTGTTGCTTTAGCCATGATTGAGGTCACCTTTAAACGTGGATGTAAATATTCCTTTTTGATGTAGCATGTTTTTTATTTGAATGACCAAGCCAGCTAGCCGGCGTAGCGTGCTAGCGATAACCTGCTAGACGAGCTACCGGCCGAGCCGCATTGAGTTGCATGTGTGTAAAAAAATGCTTTATAATACTCATGTGATGATGTACGCATTGTTATCAGCCAGTATCATTGTCAATCAAACGTTGTATAACAACTAGAAAATGTTTTCTGTATCGCGTAAACGTTGAATGGGGATGCGATTTCTGCCCGAGTTAATTTGGTGATTATGGGAACCGAGCAGATCAGAATAGCCACGAAGCTAACATGCTAATCATAATATCATTTCCAAACTCGAGCAACTTTGAAGAATTAGACGTTTGCGTCGCCTGAAAATGACATTTTAGCAAAAAATACTGTCTAATTGCTTCTCTTTCTTGCACGCAGATGTTCATTAAGGATTAAGAGCGCCAATCTCAGTTCTATTTCATGACAATGGTCGAAAATGACTTATGGTTGTAGCAATCATTTTCTGGATGCTTTCTTTTCCCCAAGGCGATGTGGGGAACTACTACTATGGCCAGGGCCATCCCATGAAACCCCACAGGATCCGCATGACACACAACCTCCTCCTCAACTATGGACTTTATAGGAGAATGGAGATCTACGTGAGTTCTATCACGCAACACCTCACCTTTGATGCTCAAACAACAACAGGCAAGAATACCCAAATAGCTTGCTGCTGTTCTTTTATAAATCTCTTTTCAGAGGCCGCATAAAGCCAGTGGTGAAGAGATGACCAAGTACCACAGTGATGACTACATTAAATTCCTGAGATCCATCCGTCCAGACAACATGTCTGAGTACAGCAAACAGATGCAGAGATGTGGGTGTCATGTTTCCCCCCCTCTATCAGACATAATTTTACTGTTTTTTAAAACTTCTATTGACATGTTCCTTTCCTCACAGTCAATGTTGGTGAAGACTGTCCAGTGTTTGATGGTCTGTTTGAATTTTGCCAGCTGTCAACAGGCGGCTCAGTTGGTATGATATTTGAACTACACCTCCTTCCGATTATCCTTTATTCCCAAACTCCAGATCTGCTTGTAACTTTCCTTAAGTCGTGGCACTTAAAATAGCTCGGTTCGTTGTGCTCTGTAGCTGGAGCAGTGAAACTGAACAAGCAGCAGACAGACATCGCCATCAACTGGGCTGGCGGTCTCCATCACGCCAAGAAGTCTGAAGCCTCTGGTTTTTGCTACGTCAATGACATTGTCCTGGCCATCCTGGAGCTGCTCAAGTAAGCTGCTGCTCTCTTTGTCTGTGGGTCACTTCTTTTCTGAGGTCATTGCTGAGGTGTCACTGATTTCCGTCCAGGTACCACCAGAGGGTGTTATACATCGACATTGACATCCACCATGGCGACGGAGTGGAGGAGGCCTTCTACACCACTGACAGGGTCATGACTGTCTCCTTTCACAAGTATGGTGAATACTTTCCTGGAACCGGAGACCTGAGGGTGTGTTTGTTTGTCCGCTAAGATGATTGTCGCCATTTCACATCGTGACGTGAGCAGCGGTTTAATGAACCCTCTGATGTTTGCAGGACATCGGGGCTGGGAAGGGGAAGTATTATGCTGTGAACTACCCTCTTAGGGATGGTATTGATGACGAGTCCTATGAAGCCATCTTCAAACCTGTAAGTGTTTTCAGCGATTGCGTCATATCGTAAAAGCAATTAGCATCTTTGAGCTGTTGATGTTTTTCACCGTTAGGTCATGGCTAAAGTCATGGAGATGTACCAGCCAAGCGCGATAGTGCTCCAGTGTGGCGCTGACTCTCTCTCTGGAGACAGACTGGGCTGCTTCAACCTCACTATTAAAGGTACCTGTGGGTGATTCTTTGGAACAGAGCAACCCTGTGTTGGATGTTCTTTTAATGATGTTGACATATGTGCTAGGTCACGGCAAATGTGTGGAATACATGAAAAGTTTCAACCTCCCCCTGCTGATGCTCGGAGGCGGAGGCTACACCATCCGCAACGTGGCCCGCTGCTGGACGTACGAGACCGCCGTGGCCTTGGACTGCTCCATCCCCAACGAGCTGCCCTACAACGATTACTTTGAGTACTTTGGGCCCGACTTCAAGCTGCACATTAGCCCGTCCAACATGACCAACCAGAACACCAACGAATACCTGGAGAAGATCAAGCAGCGTCTGTTTGAAAACCTGCGCATGTTACCTCACGCACCAGGGGTGCAGATGCAGGCGATCCCAGAGGATGCTCCCCACCCCGACAGTGGAGACGAGGACGAGGAGGACCCCGACAAACGCGTCTCCAGTAAGATCCTCCATCTGGGTTTTTCCTGCTTTAAATGGGAGCCGACAGTCAGGCTGGGGTTAAGTTGTTGATGGTTTCTAATGTGCGTTTCAGTCCGAGCCCACGACAAGAGGATAGCGTGTGATGAGGAGTTTTCCGACTCGGAGGATGAGGCAGAGGGACAGGGAGGGGGCCGCAGGAATTCCGCTAACCACAAGAAGGTGAAGAGAGTGAAGAAGGAGGAAGAGAAAGAAGGGGAGGAAAAGAAAGGTAAGATTTGATCCTTTGATGAAAATTTAATTCTGACTGTGTTTGCATTGCAATTTTATTTCACTACATATCCAGATTTTTTTAATTGGGAAATTTTAAGAAGAGACAATTCTATTAGAGCTTTATTCAAAGGCTGTTTTTACATTTTTCTCCACAGAAGTGAAAGAGGAGGAAAAAGAGGAAGAGAAGATGGATACGTCAGGGTAAGAATGACTTTTGGGATGCTGATGCTTTAAAGAAAATTGTATAATTAAATGGAACAACGGAGGGTTTCAGTTGTGGTGACAGATTTAACTGCACTGATCAGTTAACATCATGTTCTTCTCGTCATTCTAATGTCCTCTCCTGTTTACGTTTCAGACCAAAATAGAAAACCTGAAGGCTCAAACTGTGTCCCAGGAACAAATGGATGGTTCAGTCTGAGCCCCACTGAATCCCCCGAATGATGGAACCTTCTCTATTGGTTTTATAGTTCTAAGCAACCCAGGCTCGCGCGCTATTCTGCATTCGATTCTGCGCCCACTCAAGCGGCATTACTAAATAATATTACACCAAGGATGTATTTTTAATGCGAACCCGGAGCTTTAGAGTAAAACCAGTGCTAGAAATCCTCATCTGTTGTGTGAAGCAAGTCTCCTGTTGCTGTTCTTCTCATAACCGTCAACATGTAAAAAGGATTTTTTTTTTTTAATTTATGAAAGTGATGATAGCCAGCTGTTCTCTCTGTGCATGTTTAAAATGTCTTCAGCATGTACATACCACAGGCCCTGACCCCAGCTTGGTAAGTTATTTTTAAACCAGTCTCTATTCCATCTTATGAATTTTGGTTTTGTCCCTTATTTTATTTTGTATCTAAAGATCGTGAACCTTTCCAGAGGTTTTTTTTGGAAGTGAGTTAAATATTTTGTACTGTTATATGTTAAAGGTAGAATGAGCTTGTAAAATGATCTTTTGCTTGTGTTTGTTTCTATCCCTGTGAAATGTTACAACTTTGTTATAAAATAAATGCTCTTCATTTTCTTAATCATGTAGAAAGCTTTACGCACCAACATTGACACACACGATTTGTGATCAATAATTTTATTTCAATGTTTGGGAGGAATAACAACATGAGGTCTGATTGAATACTTTCAGGAAACAAGGAGCAGATGGTTAAATAGTCCAGTTAGAACAGATTTGCAGGTCCTTTTGAAATTAATGCAGTGAAAAAAATGTTTCTTCTTTATCACCAATCGATCTGAAGTAGGTCAGACTGATAGGTCAGACTGACAGGAGTCTGATATTCGATGCTGCGGGGACCTCTGTGTTTACGCCTCCAGCTCAAAATCAAAGTACTGTGGGTCAAAGTAATGAATCCTTACGTATCCGTCCTCTCCTCCGCTGCTGTAACTGCACAACAGCATCACAAAAAAGATTAGTTGTTGTTTCCACGGGTGTGTTTGGAGGTTCACTTATTTCTTACCTCTTGCCATCAGGGTGGAAGGCAACACAGTTGATAGGACCGAAATGCCCTTTGACCCTTCCAAACTCCTCCTCGTAGGCAGCGTGGAAGAACCTGAGAGCGGATGAGACGTGCTTTATTAACAATGCTGGATTAAACACATAATAAGCAAAAGCAGGATTATACTTTCTCACCTGGCCTCAAATTTTCCGATCCTTGTGGAGGTGGTGGTGACTTCCATGGCCTCCTGTCCACCTCCCATCACAACCTGAGCCAAAAGAGAATTATTAAATGTATTCTATGGATCTAAATTCAAATTGACATGTTGCAGTGAGTAGATGAAAATGCTACCTTGCTTCAAAAATCATAGCAATTTGTTTTAACAGACAGTATTGTGAAATATTGGCTTACGTGATCCATAATAGGAGAGATGGCGGCAGAATTGACGGGCCTCTCTGTTTTAAAAGACTTGATGTGGTCCAGAGAATTGGAATCAAACAGCTAAGGGAAAACAAACGCTCAATAAACAACACATTTGAATCCAGTCTGACACAGTCAAACACCGATCCGGGAGTGGAACCTTGGCAGTGTTGTCCTTGGAGGCAGTGATAAACATGGTAAGATCCACTGATGTTTGGATGTCGTTGATTTGCCTGCTGTGCTCCTTCACCTTCTTCAGAATATCTCCAGACTGTCCCCAAGGAAGAGACACAACAATTAACTCAAACCAAATCTGCTGAATGTGCAACCAGTAGACCACATTCCCATTTCTTCGAACCTTGGCACTGAACTGGTTGATCTCTCCATTTTCATGGCCAGCAATGACGAAATCTCCCAGAGGTCCCCACACAGCACTGGTAATCTTGTGCTCACTACAGGGTAATGACAGGTACGGCTGGTTGTCCTCTGCAGGTAGAGAAGCAGGTGTAAAACATTGTTCAACAATATTGTCGCGCTTCTTTTACATGATTTATTACAAACTAATCCCAAATTGAAAAAAAGGTATAATGTATAATTTTCAGATAGGAGTGTGATATGTACCAATTTGCTGTGAATCCCTCAGGTCAAAGAAGTTCAGGTAGCACTGGTAACCCATCTGTTTGTCTGTGGAAAACATGATGATGTTGCCGCTGAAATCAAAGCCGCACGTTCTGACAGCTGAGTTGGTTTCGAGCAGGGCCAGCTGTTTACCTGTGCATCAACACAAAAAAAATTAAATAAATAAAATGCAATTAACGTAACGAGAAAATCTTGGAACCGTAACAACCACTTACTTACATTGTGCCGACAGTCTTAAAACCAAGGGTGGTTTTACTTACCAGTCTCACAATCCCAAAGTCGACAACTGTTATCTGCTGATCCTGTCAAGACATTTTTAGTGTCCCCTGAAAGTGGACATGTTAAGGAAACAGCAGATAGCACCACTGTAGACATCTTACACAGAAGTATTCAAACATTCAGTTTCAACTAAACACCACAGGTGTAATTTGTTAAAGGATACAGTCACAGTCGACACACCAAACAGCTCCTGTGTGACCGTTATACGTTCCAAGCCTCTCACCATTGACCGAGTACCAAACATTGGCCACCTTCATGGGTTGACATCACAAGAGACACCCCAATTTAATTCATCTCAGAACACATTTGTATGTAGAAAAGCCTGATCTGCACTTCTACTCACGGTATCTTTAGCTACAGAAAATAGCAAGTCTCCTTCCCTATTGTACTTTATTTGCGTGATGGACCTTTCATGGCCCTGAAGCAGAATGGGTTTCTGTGGAGGGACATTTGCATCAACATCTGGATCGGTACAACAACGTCGGAATAACAGCAGCCGTATTCTAAAACTACGAAGTAAGTCGGTGAAATTTGACGATTTAGGAGAAAAGGACAATTTCTTTCTTGCGTGACCAAATGGATGATTTATTTTTCTATATGTAAACAGATGTCCAAAACAGACGGACAGCTGAGTCACACAGGCAAATTATTTTTTAGATAATGTATGTGCTAATGTGCTACGATGAAAGCCAAGCTAACTATGGCTAATTCTGCTAAACTACTATCCGATCCTGAAAAACATGGTTGTGTGCAAGATATAGTCAATCTGTAATAGTCCCCTATAATTATAAACACTACTTACCATTTTTTGTCAGCTAAATCAGCCCAGTTTCATCAACGCGCTACTGTTAAGAAAGCAGAAATGTACACTCGTGTTTGAGGAGCCGGAGCTTTGACGGAAAAGGCAGATAAAGTACTTCCGATGTCAAATAAACACAGTGGCATTAGCGCGCCCCCTAATGGAAATTATGACATATTGCTTACAAATGTCCATAAAATATTATTACTTCCGCCAAGATTATATGAATGTCAGCTGTAACTGGAAAAGTTATTAACAGATTTGAATGAAAATTTCACGAAATGAGCTGCTTGTTGGAGGTCTGTCAGAGTGAGTTTCTAGTTTACCATATTTTAATGGTTGTTTTTGTCACTGAATTTTCAGTCACTAAATGCATCTATATATTCTGACAAGTTAATATTCCAATCTTATATGGAGTAAATTGTGCTAGAGGGTCTATTTCCATCTTTTATTTAACAAGGAACAAAATTTACAGGCCCAAACAGAAGTACTGCAAAAAAAAGGAAACATCTTTGGTTCCTTCTTATGATCGATGAACCTCCACATTCACATTGAAGATGTTACCAATGCTACAACTTGAGAAGTAAGAAAGAATAAAACATTTGTGATTTAGCTATAATTCAGAAATGCAAAGACATTTTATCAAACGTTCCCTCCTTATTCCTATCGGCTGAGTCACTGTACCATTTTAAAAGCATCACAGAGATACAAGATGTAATATCAACATCTAACCAAAAAAGATAAGCAAAAATAGATTTTTTTGTGAGACATGTTATGTTACACTGCTTTTGTGTGGGACAGTGGATATAATGGTTATACATTCTCAGCTAAGTGCTTGTCAGTTCAGAATGCCACAGAATTAAACCCAGAGGCAAGTGTTGCATAGAGCTCCATGAACATTCTCTTTAAACCTGATTACCTGCTCCTGCAAGTACCAGGACTGGGAGGAGACAATCATAGTCAGCCCGGCCACAAAAAGACCGACGCATACAAAGTTAAAGTGTTCAAACTATATGAAGAAACAGAGCGAGGGGGATACAACTGTAACAATTTCTATGTTTATGAAACAGCTTGACTTAGAAATGTGACATCCCAAAAAACTCAACGGAATCTTGCTAATTAATCTAACAATCAGAACCTTATTCATGTCTAATTTTTGTATTTAACTGGATTATGGACTAGATTAACTGATGACCAAAAAGAACAGGGGCAATTTACCTTAAGTGACCTTTGGGATACTGCAAATTATTCATCAAAGGCCTTTCTAGTCTGCCTCAAACCCCTCTCTAACTGTGTTACTTGTACGCGTATAAGCCACAAGCCCTGCATGCCATTCACAAAACTGGAGCGTGTGGTCAACCAGCATAGAGGTAGGTAGCGTGTGCATTTACTTGCACACTGATGATGACACCACCATAGAGCATGGCCGTTTACGTTAATTATCTCAAATGTTTAAGGTGGGACTCACTTTAATAAACTTGGATTATGATGAAGTGTTGCCAAATAACAGAGAATTTTAGGGCTAATAATAATAAAAGTACATAAGATTGGAAAAGGGTACAAATAAAACATTAATTTTGCTATACTGGGAGATTAATTACATGTCTCACGAAGGCTGCTTTAAATGTAGATTATAGGGAAATGAAATAACCTTAAATACCTTAAACATTAACCGCTGAATTACAGTGTGCATGTAAATGTACTAACAAATGAGGCACAATCATCTTCTATAGCCTGCAGAGCATGTGGGGACAAGATGATTCTAGACCAGTGTGGAACAACAGCTTAATCTATCAGAGGAAAAAGCATCTTGCTGGCTGGTGGTGTGACACTGGAGACAAGAGGGACAACTCTTCATTCCTGTGTAGAGATGGGTGGACCCACTGCCCCTTCGAGCAGCGTCTCTGTGTCCAGCTGCTGGTCACAGTGGCAGGACTGGGAGCAGGGGGCAGTGTCTGGGACAGGGTGGCCGCTGGGATCCAGCAGAGAGTCTGTGGGTGGCGGAGAGGGGGAGTCAGTCCCAGAGACGGGGGTCTCTGCAGCGCCCTCGTCAGGAGCGCTGCTCAGGCTTCGGACCTTCTTGTTGAGTTCATTGCGCTCCACTTTGAGTGCCCGCCGCAGCTTTTCCAGCCGCTGGACTTTCCCCTGAAGGGCTTCGAAGTCACGGTCCCGCACAGATTTCTGGACAGGAAAGGGACACAGAACATTTCAATGATCTTTCCTGGCTGCTGCAGAGATCTAACAACGGCGAAAACACACCTCCTCTGCCATCTCCAGAAGAGCTTTGTTGCTGCTCTCCCACCGTGATCGATACATGGCTGTCTCCTTCTCCAGCTTCTTGATCTTTTTAGTCATCTGGATCAAAAACAAAACTGTCACATGGAGCACAGATGGCAGAGTTCCGCCCCTCTTGCTCACACTCTCACCTTCTCCATCTCCTGTTTAAAGGTGGTGAACACCTCATTGCTCTTGGACAACGTCGTCTGAAACTCTTCAAACTTCTCTGTGTACAGCGACAACTAGAAGAAAAACACAGACGCTGCCTCGTCCAGTGAATCTGATGACTCTAAGGCACAAATGATTTCAACAATGGTGAGAAACCTGCTGTTTGAGGTGAACTTCCTGCTGCTTCATCAGTTCACACATCCTTTGAGACTCCACTGCTTCTTTCAGCAGCTGGGTAAGAAAAGGAAACGATAAAAAGTCATGTTGACGTAAAAAGTCCAAACACCCTAATCCATTGTAGAGAAATGTTCATTACAAATTCTTTCTCTCTGTCATGGCGGTCCTCTGATTCCTTCAGGAGCTCCTGGGCCTGGTGCAGTTTGGCATCCACCAGCTGCTGCTGCAGGTCTTTCTGCTTGACCACTTTATCTATGTGCTGGAAGGGATTCACAAATATCTTCTAAACCGCTTGTGAAAACATGGTAATCTGACAAGTCTAGGTGTCTCAAAAACAGCCCCCTGTACCTCCTCTCGCAGTTTATACTGCTCATAAAGCTTCTTCAGCTTTTCCGCCAGCTCGCCGTTCTCCTGTCGGAGGCTGGCGTTGCGCTCATTGTGCTGTTCCATCTGAGTCTGGATGTCGTTCAGTGTGGACTGAAAATGGGTTGTGACTTCTTTCCTTTTCTCCTCCTCCAGACGTGTTCTTTGCACACCTTCATCCTGTTGAGGGGAAAAAGTAACACAAAAAGTTAGAAGCCACGGTACAGTTTTGATGGGATGAATCTGTATTAAGAATCCCGGGGGGGGGGGGGGGGGGGG
>BJFM01000412.1:117445-142702 GCA_016586285.1 Arothron firmamentum
GGGGGTTGCTGCACCTTGAGCGTACGGTTGTGTCTCTGCAACTCCCTGCACAGACTCTCCAGCTTGCTGCGAGCCAGGATGGCCTTGCTGTGCTCATTCCTGAGGTTGTCTTTGTCCTGGATGAGCTGGTTCTGCTTCTTCTGTAGTGTTCGCATCTGTTTCTGGGTGTTACGGTGCTCTTCCAGCTGTCACAAAGACAAAGACGAAGGTCTAAGTGACTGACAGACAATTCATAACTCTTTAGGAATCATGCGTCATCATGATTATATCAGATTTATTAATGAGTAAACACATTAATTTGGGGGAAGTGCTCACCAGTTCAGCATACTTCTTACACAGACCAGCCAGTTTTTCCTCTGGAGTGCTCAAAGTATTCAGCGTCTGCATGAGAACCGTGATTTCTTTACCTGTACAAAGACAAGAGACAAGGTGAGACAGGACACATGAGGCAGCATGACAAAGTCTACTGCAACACAACCTGGACAAACACAGCATAAATGGATTGCTGTGAATGTTGCATTTCTTGTGTCAGCAAATCTATTCATATGTTTCTCCTGTGTGGTATTAATACTTAATTCCTACAAGGAAAACTGCTTCTTACCCAGCCCCTTCACTTTCTTTTTCTCCTGAGATTTCCTCGGTTCCCTTTCCTCTCCATTAGCTCCAATGACTTTTCCTTCCCCTGGCTTGTCGTTGCCCCTTGCCATGCCATTGAATTCCGAGCTGTGTGACTGGCCATTGGGTAGGGCGTCGTCTGACAGACTTTCCCGACAGTAGGTACTGAGGATGTCCTCCAACTGCCGACTCAGTTCCTCAGCCATATCACGCTGAGACCGTGCTGCCGTTGCTACTAGACACAATAAATCTCATTACAAATGTTTTTTTATGGCATGAGAATATGCAAAAGAGGTTTTGTGCAAGAGTCAAATTAAAAACATCTGTACAATTCAAAACAGAGAGAATATTACATATGTACCATAATAGAAAACTTGAGCTTACAGGCCAAAGTATTGCAGATGTTGACTGAGTGTTGATATCTCAAAAATCCTCTTTATATTGTACTATAAAAATTTTGATTTTTACCTTTGCGCACAGCTTCATCACTTTGAGACTGCGTGTCTGTCTGTGGCATCTGTGACTCAGATGCTTCAGGACTCTTGTCTGGACTATCTTTTACAGCTGCAGATGACTCCATCTTTGTTGTAGAATGGGTTGCATTTTCACTGTCCTGGGTTGCAGACTCTTCTATGTCTTGTTTTTTCATCTCTGATGTCTGCAAATTAAACAGTCCAACACATAAACAACTTAATATTGAATCACCGAAGTGAGGTATCCTTTTAAACTTAAGTTCCAACAGCAACAGCATTATAAATGGATTGACTCGAGTTTAAAAATAAACCTTTTACCATTTGATTTCATCTTAAAAACAACTATTATTACGTATCATTGGTCATGTGCAACAGAAATTAAGCATATGAATTTCTTAAAACTATGCCATAAATTGCACATCAAATCAATTTAAGCAAGATGTTGAATATTTAATAGTGCGCAGAAGCTGTTGATCGTAAGAACTGAACCTTAATGACTTGATTATAATCTCGAACGATCCATTGTGCAACTTAAGCCATGTGTAGTACACGCATCCCCACCACTTGTACATGTGCACATAGGTTAATTTTGAATTTAAGCTTATGCGTACACTGTTCTCGCTAGCTTTCGTTTTACACCTTGCTATCATTTTAACATCTCGCAAGCTAGCATACGCTAACTCAAGCTAACTGTGAAAGAGGGCTAAATCAGCTCGTTTGACCGACACTTGGTCAACATTAGCTTCATTATAAAGGCAATACATGTCTTAAAACTACACATGTGGTTGTCTCTAACACACGTTACCTCTTCTCAGATATTATGGAACTGTTACGTCCAGACTCAATGAGGAAATAGCTAATGCGACTGTGGACTACAGATTCTTTCGACAGCGTGAGCCAGGAAAAACACTTCCGTTCAAAACTTCTTCTTCTTCGTTTCTGATAAACGCGGGTTTACTTTTAAGTTTTAAACTTTGCTGCCCCCTAGAAAATTCACAATACTTGAAAACATTTTAAAAATGGCCTTAAATTTTACCACAATCTGTTTTATTTTTTTCCTCCTGATTCCATCCTGTTAATAGACACGTACACTAAACAAGTATGTACAAGTCTCTCAGCTTAAATGGAGATACTTGGTGGATCCAGACCATAAATTGTGACAAATAATCCATGAATAAGTTTCTCAATTTAACATAATGCTCCCATCATTATTCTAAATTCCATCTAAACCTCAAATTTATACAGAGTTAATGGTTAGGGGGCACAGTCATGCTCTTTTTCAGTTATTTAGTTTTTAGTGCTTAATGTATTTTATACAAACAGGCTAAATGTAGGGAAAGCAAGAACCATTAGCATTAAAGGGTTGCAACATAACTTTATTTGTTGTACAGTATTTCCACTGAACAATTTTACATTTCATATATTTTCTTTACAATTTTAATATTTTGTTTTCCTGTATGTATTTCTTTCATGTTCATGTTTGCGTGTCATGTTCAGTTGTAAAAGTGTGTTAAGTATTCCGTCACTCATTCATACCGTCGGTTAAGTCAAGTCAAGTCACAGTTTAACAGTGGGTAGTTTTTTCAGTTTTTTTTTTTTTTCCTCAGAGCAAATGAAAAATCATAAACAAGAACAGAGAAAATAAATACATGTTAAGGAAATGAGGAGACCAGAGAAGAAAATATATATATTAGGACTGGTCAGTGATGACGTATGAAAAGTATTTTACAAACACGTAGCATTGTAAACATTTGAAGCGTAGACAAAATTACTTGACCGAGCCAAGCATGGCTTTAGATTTTAATATAGACAAACGGTTTCTAGGACGGAAGACAAGTCAGATTTGACATGTTTAGTGACATCTGTTCATTCCCCATATAGCTCACACAGCATGACTAGGACACACAATTATCCAAGAATATAGCCCGAAATATCCTGATCAGGAAAAAGATCAAGAAAAGCAGAAAAGGCTTGTATCATCACCTCCTATTTTATTTTTTTCTGTGACGTGTTCTGAGGCTTTTTCTCCACTTCTTAGAAGTGATTAGAATTGCATCTGAATCCCTGTCAATGTATCACAACATACATAGTTTAACCTGTAATACTTTTTAATGTAAATCACTGCACAATTTCTGAATCCCAGATTTATATTTTTAGGCTGGAAAAAAAAGTCAAGTAGTTGTCTGTTGGCTCCACCCACTGGAAGGAGTTTGTAGGTGAAATTTCTGCCTCTTTCTTTTAAATAATTTATTGCAGTCAGATTTTCAAAGGGGGGAAATATCTGAGAAGGAGGACTGCGTGATAGCAGCTTCTAATGAAAAGAAGCGAGTTATTAAACGGCCTGAAGCAATCTCTCGCCCATGCAGACGGGGTCAATGCGAGTCAAATTCATAAATTACCGAGAACAAAATACCCAGGTAGTAATTTCCTGCAGGGTGATGAAACTTTGGTAAACTACGACAACAACTTTAGTACCTGCAGCTGACGTTTATGATAGTCTAATATTCCCACCTTGTGCCGCCTCTGTCGATTAAAAATTTATCGCTGCAGCTTCCGTAGAGGGTCGAGGACTACAATAGTGGGACTATCACACCAATGACACGGAACTGCAGCTGGAAAAGACCTGATTCTCCCATTATTTAATTACCCGCCCAGATTCTGTCCCCAGTTGGCTCCCTATCTCAGGTGCCTGAAAAACAAAGATAGCCATCTTTATAAAGAAATAATGGCAAATAACACAACTTTAAAGATAAGGAAAAAAGAGCAGCAATGTTCTGCACAAAACGTGTGCACATTCAAGTAAATAAAGATATAAAGAAAACTAATCTGCGAGTCAAAGACAGTTACATAAGAGCTTCCAGTCTTTGTTGGTCGGATTGGCACTTTTGTGAATAGGAGTGCATTTGCATTTTTCAGATATATAAATATTCTTCCTGGTTGGATTCTGCTTTTAAAACATTGTAATTGAAGACTAAATGCTGCGGTACTCGTCTGTCATGTAGAGGTTAAAATTCTCCATGCTCAATTATTCATGGTTTCAACTCTTATGTCTTCCAGGAGCGCGCGTGTTCTGCGGATCTCAAAATGAAGCAGATGTAGACAGTCTCAACATGCTAATCTAAATTTATGAAGACAGACATTTTAATACTGAAAATAAACCAAATGGGAGATGATCTGCATCTGTGCATAAAGGTTAAAGTTTGTTATATTTTGGTGAGATTAACAGATGTCTGTTCACAGTTTCATGGTTAAATACAAGGTCTGCCTCACTAATCCACAGAACATGGCCCCCCTGGATTCTCACGGGGACACAGTCGTAGAGTCAATAAGCCTCTTCCTCACACAGTGCCTGTCAGTCAAACATCACACCACCACAGTTGTGCTGCATCCACAGAGCCCAACGTCCCACTCTGAGATCAACCCCAGCGGAGCTGGTCTGAGGTCAGGCCAATTCATCACCAAGTCATGTGGCTAGATACAACAACGAAGGTTCCATTCGATAAGCGAGGGTTGTGAAATTCAACAAACACCTCTTTCAACGTCTTCTAAAACTAAAAAAAATGTATTCATAAATAAACCCAAACTACCTAAAACTAAAAAAAGCCAAAACTGCAATTTTCAGTCCTGGAGAAGAGCCAAACCCCTGAATCAAACTCTAATTCTCACAAAATGGAACCTCTCTGACTTGTTCTGAGCCACTCATCTGTGTGTACAGTGTCTGCTGGTGTTGTATGCAAGTGTGCATGAAATATGTGTGTGTCTGTGTGTGTGTGTGTGTATGTAATTCAATTACATCAAAATTCAAATATACGCTCATACTTGAATTTTTTTTTTCTTTTTTTTTTCTTTTTTGCTCTGAGGTGTATCCCTAGCCAAACTAGACCCACAAGTGGCGCAGGCGTTCCCCGAGCCGGGCAGAGGACAGGCTATTTACATCAATACCAAAACAGATCACGATTCCATGCAATAAGAAAAAAATAATAATAAAAAAAAAATAAGCAGTCGTCGTTCCCAATCCTCCAAACTACAATGATATAAAATGCCGCAGGTTATACATCAACTCTACCACTATGGAAACACCGTCACTACGCTATCATTGTTCACATCACCAAACCTGCTGACTTTGACTGTTTGGCTAGGAATACCCAGTGACTGAAGGCAGGGTAATATAACACCATGCAGAATGCCTATCACATATACCTGGGGATTAAAAGAGCGCGGGGTCCAGCTAATCACTGCAACCAGATTTTAAACCAAACCAGTGAAGCCAAATGTGTCTCTACTCTCAGTGGTATTTCACCCTACCCTACCTTAAACATCTGAAAAATAACTTCAGTACAAAAATATGTTTGCTGCTGATGCTGGCGCCCGGCAACTACCCCAAAATCCTCAGCTACGCCTTGTTTAATAGTTAGATCACTTCATTGTTCAAATGTTTTGTTATAATTAACACATCACACGACGGACATTAGATGTTTAACTATATCACCTTCAAAATGTAGATATTTTTTTAAATCCCAATCGCTCTTTCAGTGACTCATCCTGATCCTTTAAATTCTCAGCGCTGCCCCAATGACACAACTAAACTGTCAGGCAGAAGAAAGCCCGCAACCTCAGGTGAATATTTTCCATCAGAGTAGCACAAAGCCAATAAAGAAAATCAAAAGCACTACAAAAAAAAAAAAAAAAAAAGTTTATGAAGTCTGAGGGAAAAAGCATAGAATGAAAAGGATCACAAATATATATGTATGTATATTTTTTCTCTCGGACATCATTAGCTAGGTATATTTGACCTCATGGCAAGTCAGGCTGTGCCCTTTGCATGGGGATGCATGTGTAATTCTAGAAAATAAACTGAAGTGTATGTTAAGGTATCACCCACCAAACCATTGTTACTGTCATGGAAAGAATGTAAGAGCTACTAATATGCACTCTAATCAACAGCAGAGTCACACTTCGGGTTGCGAGATGATCACTCTCTCTCTGAAGTGTGTTCACGTAGCGTACGTGTGTTGATCGTGTCACCTGACCAGAGCCTGCCCTGCAATAAGTCAGTTCACTGTCTGAGGAGGATAAAGACAATTTAGCCTGTTTTTCTCTCCTGTGGGTCAGTAGGTTGGTTGGTGGGTGGGTCTGTTTGTCGCTAAATGGTTGCCACGAGAAAAGAGTGTAAAGGGATGAGTCGGATGTCGGAGGATCTCCATGAGAGGAAAGTGGACTTATAGCTGGAAGCCCTCCATCGGTGCCTCCTGCTGGGGGAAAAGGAATTGTTGGTTGGCCTGGTCCACCTGAGGAGCTATGCTGTTGTCCTCATCCTCCACTCCAAAGTAGTGCTCAATCAGATCGAAAGCCTTCTGGTAGATCTCCTGGTTGTCATGGCTCTGGAGGAACTCAATCTTGTCCAGACCTGGCAAAATAAGCCACATTATATTTGTGTGTTATAAGAAGATAAGCTGCATACATCAGAATAGATACCCTAAATAGGTATGGACAATATTAGCTACTCTTAGATTCATTTTTGCTATATGTGCAGTGTACATTTGAGTGCTGTTATATGCAGTACCATAAGCTTCTTCAATCAGACTGCAGTAGGGGTTGACGCCAGTGCCGTTGTTCTCCTGTTTGGCCTCCTGCTCGCCCAACCGCAGGATGTTCTCCAGCCCGTTAAGAGCAACCTGAACGATCTTTGAGTCCATCACTGTCAGCAGATCACACAGGGGCTTAATACAGCCCAGGTTCACCAGGTATCTGTATGAAAACATAACATAAGCGTCAGAATCACATAAACAGAGGGTTTTATAGTACTGATGAATCAAAAATTGAGGTGTACTGCAGTACAAAGGGTAGAAAAGAAATGGAGCATTTCAGCAACCTGTCATTCAAAGCACTTTCTTGTTAGCTAAAGAGCATGTCGTGTGGTTCTGTTTGGGTCAGACCTAATCTGTTCTGGCGTTCCTCCAGATGTGGCGTTAGTGATCGCCCAAGCAGCTTCTTTCCTGGTCCTGAACTCTGCCTTCTGCAGAATATCAATCAGCACTGGAAAGATGTTGGCATCAATGACTGTCTGTTGAGCAGAATACCACACGATCAGAGACAGGGTCTCAGACAGCAGCACGTGTGAAGGAATGATGACAGTAAAGCAGACGATTCTTAGTCTCTGCTGGTCCCTGTTTAACTGCAGGCTTGGTGCGAACGCATCACCTGTATTTGTGCCCTGTTTCCTGCTGTGATGTTGGAGATGGTCCAGCATGCCTCCTTCCTTATAGATTCTTTAGCACTGCTGAGGAGGTGCAGCAGACAAGGCAGGGCTGAGCAGTTCAATACCACCTGGAACACAAACATAAATCCATTAGTCATCATTTTGTATGACAAATGTAAAGTATAACTTCGTGGCTGCAGCAATAGCTTTTCACGGCAGTGATCCACATGATGACAATCTTCTTCTTCTGATTTCACCTGTGTCTGAATGTCATCGCCAGTAACAATGTTCCCTACAGCTCTCAGCGCAGGCGAGGCAACCTTGTAGTCAGTGTGCCTGTAAAAAAGGACTGTTTACGCAGGCTGTTATGCGTTCCAATCTACACCGACGAGCAGATCCGAACTTACATGAGCAGCTCGACAAGGCGCCTACAGACACCAGAGTCAATAACGGCTTGGATCTTGTCATTGGGGCCGTCTGAGAGGTAAGACAAGGCCCAGCATGCGTCTGCCAGCAGGTCTGGGTCGCTGCTGAATAAAAGTCTGGACAGCACCGGCAGGCAGGGCGACACCTGAAACACACCAATTATTAAAGGAAGAACCAAGATTGACACCCAAAACACCAGAGGATGTTTCAAGCGCTACCTTTTCAAAAGCCGGTGGCGGGTTTTTGCCTCTGCAGAGATTAGACAGGGCCCAAACGGCGTTTCTTGTCATAGTCAGTCTCGTGGATTTGGTCAGAAGCCTGAGCAGAAGGAGCAGCATTGGTGCACCAGATCCTTAAGAATTGCTGTTAAAACGGTCTGGAGCAGAAGACTGGCTTACATCAAGAGTGGAGGAAGGATGTTGCAGTTCAGCACGTAGTCCCTGCACACTGCGCTGTCCCCTGCGATGTTACCCAAGGCCCACACAGCCTGCAGAACATAAATTATTGTAACCAACACATGTCACAATAAAGACAAACTCCAGCATCTATGTCACAGTGAGGGTCACCTGCTCTTGGACATCCTCAAAGTCAGAGTTGAGCAGCTCGATGAAGATCGGAACGGCGCCAGCCTCAATCACCGTCTTTGTCTGCATGGATGTGCCTGACGCGATGTTGGTTAATGCCCATGCTGCCTCAAACTGCAGGGGCACAAAAGGCAAACTCACATCACCTCAGACACCATTATGAAGACTCAACACCATAAATGAAATATTACTGACAGTCAAGAAGTTACAAAGCAAATCAGGATACAAATGAGACTTTTTTTTTTTTCCCTAAGGATTCAATATTTTTTCTAAACTAACCTGCAGTGTGCAGTCGACACTCTTCTTCAGAAACTCAACAAACCTCTCCACCACTCCAGGTGTGTTTATAACTTCATCAATGGGTGGGTTAGGCTCTGGATGAAACAGATATTAAATGTGATGTGCATATATCTGTCTGGTCAGCCGCTTCTGCATATTTGACAGCAGGTTTACCTTTGGAGAGGAGTTTTCTGAACTTCTGGGTTGTGGCCAGCTGAAGTTCTGGGTCTTCTGAAAAAAGCATCTCGACCATCTCTCTCGTGATGACTCCTTCCTGAACCAACAAATGCACAACTTCTCAAACATTCAACGTTGATACTTTTAGGCGAGACTGCAGGATGGAAAACAGTCCACACGACGTCTAAAAAAAGTCTATGTAAAACAATCCGCCGCTGGTTCCTGCATGAGTGTGTTGAGTAACAGGCATGACAAAACACACACACTCACTGTTACTGGAGAGGTAAGGTAGGAGTCCACCAAAGGACTCTCAAACATTGCCTCCTCTTCGTTAAGGAGATCCACATTCCTCCTCTTAAAAAGCTAGAATTTACAAAACCGACTGTTAGAACTTAAAGAAAATACAAAGAAAAACATCATATCAACTGGAAAGGTGTCTGATTTAATGACAAGGACAGTATACCTGTTGTTCTCGTTTCTGTTTCCTGAGCTGAATGCCCTCCTCCTCTCTCCGGCGCCTCATCTCTTCAGGATTCAATGCTTTGTTCTTGTAGCGGTTCATCCTGTAGTTGTCTTTGGCCGGACTGGCTGACGGTTCTGCTGACAACCAAAGACAATCGAAGCAACGACGCCACGTTAACATGAACAAGCACAACGATGAAGCTTCCAGAAATGAAGTTTAAGTATGTGGACAAATGATTCAGAGGCCCACAAAAAGCTCACAAACCCTGGATGCACAAGGATGGTGTTAAAAGTCTGTGCCATATGCCTCTTTTATCATAACAGTAGGGACAGCTGAGGTCAAATTAAAACAAATTGAGGACATGTTAAGGGACAGTAGCACAAGCAGGTTTATAATACACCAATATATGCTTACAATATGACCAGATGGTAAAGCCACAGGCTTTACCACACATAAACACAGATTGTGACTGGAAGCTAGAGTTTATTGTTCAGAATTTGTTAAAGAATAAACTAAAACCACCATAAACGTTAGAGCGGCGTTCACATTACATACTCACTGTAATCTCCAATGAATATGAAGTTAACAGATGTCAGCTATTGAGCTGTCAAACTATTAACTAGAAAAGCATTTGGAGAGGGCAGACCTCTGCCAAACAGCTCATTTGCCCACATTTCATGATTTACACCCAAAACTAATACTCCAATTACTTGGAATACGGTCAATGAGTTTGTCTGCTACCATATATTGGTAGCCTTGTATTTGAAGGTGAGCCTCTGCGGAAGGATTGCTGATTGAAGTGGCAGATTATAGACTATGATTCTGAGAGAGAGATCTGAGTTGTCTTCAGTATATGTGTGCTTTTGGGGTTTGTTCATTATGCCGAAAATGGCCCTATTTCGCAATGATAAAGAATCATTCAAAACATTTCTGCATCCAGATGGTAATCCAGATCATCACGAAAATGTAATACTCTCTTCCTTGTCCCATTCTCAGCATTTCCTATAAATTTCATTAAAATCCGTTCATAACATTTCCAGTTATTTTGCCAACCAGACAGATAAATGGCTACAGATGGCCATAACACAACCCCCTGGCGGAGATAACTATTCTGTGAAAATGGTATTCACTAGATTGCGTTCAGGATTTAGGGCTTCATAAAGAACTAAGGAATTTGAGTTCAGGGTGAATTGGTCTAAAGCAAGATTCCGAGTGACACAGCTAACAGAGGTAAGCTAATGTTGGAGCTAACCTTTAAATGAGCACAAATCCGTGCCTAAGTGGGAAATATTGTTCCAGGAAGTCATACTTACTGACCAAATCTATTTATTTTTTCCTGATCAATAATACTATGAGCGTGATAATTCAGATCTTGCCAAATATCTACACAAACCACGAAACATCATAATAAAATGTTCATTCCGCAGCCAAAGCTAATGTTACGTTTTAACCCAAAGCAATCGCTGGCGTTGCCATTTTCACGAGTATTTCAAATAAACAGAGGAAGGAATCTAACCAATATTAACAATATACTACCACACAGCACGTATTCACCTTGAAATAATTACATTAACGTGACACAATTTCAGATCCAAGTTGTCTTTTTTACCCACGAAGCAACTGAAAGATTACAGTGCGATGCTAATAGTTAGCCAAGTTTACTCAAGTTTGCAACACATGGTACCGACTGTTTAATGCTTGTAATCGTGTAGCTGTATTTTGTATGTAACCAGATCAAAGACTAAGGGTAGACACTTTGGTGAATAGTGTGAAATAACAACAAATCATACGTTACTACGTAGCAACGTTAGCTGTCGACCTAGCTAAGTTAGCTCACCAAGGAAAGCCACAGTAACAGTAACGGGTAAAATTTTATCATCACTATTTAAGAAGACACGGTCGATCATTTTGCCATCTAAAAGCACACATCTGTGATCTGAAACTGCTGAACTCCTTACCCATTATGTCCTATGAGGGCTGAATGTATCAAGTTGCAAAGATACAAATGAATTTTAAATCTTTTGTAGCTGTCCAGAATTTGCTCGTGAAAGCAATATGTCTGCCGGAGGCGGAAACGTCAAAATATAGTACCAACTTCCGGCCACCAGGAGTCGCACTAGGCCCACATTTAAAAAAATCTAGCCCGGTTTCTATGGATGGTATAGCTTTACATTATAAACCTCACGATCACGCATATTTACGAGTTCTCCTACAGCGTTTTGATTTGTTTTGATTTTTTTTTATTTAAACTTTAATAAATTTTAAAATTTTAATGTATTTATATAATGTGTGCGTAAATAGACTTGTTCAAAGTGTTGGCAAATTTGACAGGTGAGATATATCAATACTGAGTTTGCTGAAGGTATGTAGGCAAATATTTAATGAGCTATATCACAACGCTCTGACATCGCCTGTGCACCACCGTGGTCTGAAGAGATAAACATAAAAAAATAAAAGCGTTAGGGGGCAATGTTGCACAAGTAACACAGAGCTGACGATGAGGCGGCATCCACTGCTGAAAGGTTGATCGTAATTCCAGAGGTGTGAGAGGTCAAGCCCACTGGCACACTATCCCATGATTACAGTTTCACAGTGTATATAAAAAAAAGAAATAAATATTTCTCATGGATCCATGTTATTACAGGTTCAGACATGGGCTGGGGATTGAGTTTCACTCAGCCGAGCAATGAGGGCTGATGATTTTCAGCCTTGTGCAGGTGTAATGCTAGAAACATGAATCAAAAGAAAGAGCTTTGCCAGAAAGTACCTCTCCAATGGTATCACATAAAAAATATGCTGGTTTAATTTGTGGAATTCAAATTCTCCCTCTGATCCAACCTGCAGGGCTGTAACTTGGACTCATCAAGGCTGATTTCCTTGCTTATCCATTGCGGGGTTCTGTAAACCTTTCTCTTTTCTGGGCCTGCTGAAGCACATCATACAGCTTTCTACACTTTCCAGTGAGAGAAATGCTATCCATTACTCAATGCCACAGAGTACAGACTGCCTCTATAATAGAATAACAAGAGCTGAACAAGGCATTTAGTGAAGGAACTGGGGTTCGGTCTCCCAAACTATTTTTCACTATCAGCACCTAATGCAGATATAATTACCACTAAAATCAATATCCTTTTTTTTTTCATCAAAACTTAAAATGTGTGGAAATAAATGGAAAAGGATCAAAATTAATGAACAGGAAGCGCTCTGACCTCATTAATGGCCAATGCCCATCCGGTGTGAGTCAGCGATATTGAAAGATCGCAGCGCATTTTCTACAAATTAACGATCAGACTCGGTGTTGATAAGTGCTACTTCATCAAAATGAGTTTTCCAGAGTGCAAAGCAGCAGACTCTAGGCTTGTTCAACAAAAGCCCTGAACAGCTTTGTGTGGAGAGATTTGTCTACTCTGGAACTGCTGTATCTGCTCTGTTTTTACATCTTGCACCTCACCCCACATGTAAAAATAAAGCTGCAAAGCAAAACCTGCCCCTCACATCGACTCGCAAGTGTCTTTGCTGGGCAAGTCAATAAAGTTTCATTTTGATTGTGCCCGTTTAAGCGAGCAAATACATCTAGCTGAAGCCATTCCTTATTCCAGTTATGCTAAAATGACAATATGGCTGGTTAACTGAAGCGTCCGATCTGGGTAGACCACCAATGAGGGGGAACATTTGCAAAGCTCGGCACTGAAATCTTTCTGCAAGTTTAATAAACGGCGAGACAACGCCAGAGGGGAGGATACAGTGTGGAAAGAGCATTGTTGCCTGTGGAGCCTGAACGGAAAAGAGGAGATATGTCTTTATAATATAGTGTTGAAAATCCATTCACTGCTGTCCATCCCTTACTTTTTATCTGTCACCAGAGTCCCCCTCCTTCTCCCCGCCCTCTCCCTCTCCCCCTGGCATTTTGACACCTACCAGGTGGCTGGGCTGATAAGTAAGATGCTGAGTGGGTGATTTTAGAATATTTGCACAGATCACTCAATCATTCCTTGTGTATGAGGAGGAGATTTCTGGGAGTCAGTTGAATGCTAATGTATAACTTTTAGTGCCAGATGAAAAACTCATATCTGTTGCGATGGTTTCAAAACAGGGACTGGAATTGACACTGACGATGAACAAATATGGCAACTTTTGTGCACTGAGGCGGCGCCGTCTCGCTGCACATCATACTCATTTTCTGAAATGCCAATGAAATTATTTCTATCATTAATCACAACGGGCTTTTCAAAGCAGTCTGCATGTTTAAATCAAGTCCCTTTTTATACATTTGCATAGCTTCTGGGTCAGAACTTTGAATCTTTGTTCTGTCCTTGTGTCTCTGGGTAGAGGTGTTTTCAGAATGGGGTGTACTCAGCATACAAGCATTGATATTAATGAACAGCCGTGATGCGATGCTTCTTCTGTTCTTGCTCTAGGTGCAAAGTTCACCAGTTCAACTGGTTCAACTAGCTGATGACATCAACTGGTGCGGCTGAACTGGTGTGTGCATTATCAGGGTCCACCTCTGTGTGTGTCAAAAAGTGGCGCTACCTGGGCTCTTAAAATGTTGATGAGGCAAACAGATCAATTTGGCACAATTGTTGTACAAACGCTGTAATTGAGGAACATGCTAATCACAAAGATCTCTACCAAGCCCATTTAAGCCTGATTGAACTGGTTCAATAAGGCCCATCAACACAAAGTTCTTTTTTTTTTTTGTACCTGCATTACGCAGATGGAAAGACATTTGTACATTTTTTTTTTCTCCACATATGCAACCCAGCGCTTCTCTGCAGCCGTGCAGGATTCCTGAATCACATCTCTCTCTCTCTCTCTCTCTCAGTGCAACCTCTTCCTCTGCAGATAGCATCGCCGAGAAAATAAAAATAGCCCTCAAATTATTCAGCTTCAACTGTGGCTCAGATAATTAATGTCGTTTGATGTTTCCTCTCCAGCGTTTCCAGACCCGCCGCTGATGGAAGAATGGGATGGAGCTGACATAAGAGGTGACGTGCAAATGGTCGTGGATGTGTTGGAGCACCTAACTACCTTGCTGTGGGGCTTTCACAGCCTCCCTGTGGTGTCCGTAAATCCACCCTGTGATTGGAGAGGGGAGGTAATGAGGGGCCCTTGTGGCCACACACTTTCACAGACACCCAGAAACGCACACATTTCTCCGTAAATATACCACCGCTGACCCAGGCAGTGGTCTGGACATCTAGGCCTGCCATAATCACCTTCCTCCAGTAAATCTATCTAATTATCTCAATTGTAGAGACCAAAGAGTTTGCACTCCAGTCCTTCAGAGGATTCTGCAAGAAAATAGGTGCTGACAGGACTCCAAATAGACTGAATACAATTAAAGATTTTCCTTTTTTCGCTCAGCATTTATTTTTTTGGTATTAATTGTTGATCTCAAAGGTATTGGCAGTGCACAATTGATAGCTTTTTCCAGTTCACTTTACAAAACAAGGCCCACCAGTATATTAACGATAGTATACATAATGCCACACAGCCTTTAGCTGTTTTTTTAAGCGCTCTATTATTGATGGAACAAGCTGATTGAGTGGAAAATGGGGAAAACGGCACAGCGTGATGATAAGTGGATTAACACATTGACTCCTGCCCTTACCCATTGTTGAAAAGTGCCTTTCTTGTTCTCTAATTTTGACTCCCGCCTCTGCTGACCTCCCACATGTGGCAAGAAATCCAATAAGAACCTGGATAAAGTTAATTGGCCGCTCCAATATAGACTGGAAGCTGTTGATAATTAATTAGAGAGAACAAAAGTCACTACACCAACAGCTAATTATGGAGGAGCGCTTTGCAAACTCAGGGCCATCAGTGGTACTTTGCTTCTTTGTTAAGTTATCTCAGAATGCACATCTGTTTTGTTTTGATTTAAATTGATGTATCAGATACTCAAAAGTTCAGATTATTTCAAACCATAACAGGTTATCTGACTCATTTCTGGATCAATTTGTACATCTCCTCAACGAAACTGACTTGGCTAGAGAGTTGACATAGAGAAACAGGTTTTTCTATTAGACCCACCAAAAACACAAACGCGGGGGGTATGCACTTTTGTTTTATAGAGCGTGTCTAACTCTCATATGGTAGGTGCCAATATGCCGCTTTACTGCTTGTTTGTACTGGACTTCTGAATTGACCAATTAAATTACAAAGCAAGCAATCAATAGGTTATCTCCTGCCAATGTTATTGAGCCATGAGTCTATTGACGCAACATAAAGCTCCTCATTGGGCCACAAATATTTGATCCTAAAGACTAAGTTGCCAGATTGTCTTCTTCTATTATTTTAGTGGCATAAATACTTTGTGTTTTATTGTTGTAGTGGAACAAACTGGAATTGTTTTAACTTATTTTACTCACTTTGTTGTGAGCTAATGTACCGACCGATACAACAGGCAACTGCAAAATAAAGATGGATAATGCATTGCTGCTTTCTCCCATTGTAGTGTGCAAAAAAGAAGAGGTTCCTGCAAATGACTTTAAATTGTCTTTGTGGCTGTCTCTGTGCAGAAAAGGACACTCTGAGGATTATTTCGTTTTAGGAGAACAGTGTAACAGAGTAACAGTGGCTGTTTGTGCAGCGAATTGTGTTTGTGGAGATCACAATGACTCATCCCCAGATGAAACCTCTTTGCCTCATTATGTTGCTCGGCCCTGGTCTGTCCATAGAAGGAAAAAAGGGGACAAGGTTTTTAATAGGGTCCTGTGCTATAACAACTGTAAAACCCCTGAATTAACTGTCTCAACGTTTTTGTCCCCCAAAGATAAAAACCATCTATTAGATGGTTGGTGGGACAAAAAGCAACATTAATTTCTATTAGAAACTTGCTGTCACATTCGCTCTGCCCTATTTGCGAGCGTTTGTTTCACAATCAATTAATTAATGATGTTAGCCCTAGAGATTTAGATTCAAAGCACGATATTAACATTTTTTATTTTATTTTCAGGGAGACAGACCTCTTCTATTTTTAAAAATATTCACCTTAATGTGAACAACATTTCCAGCTGCCCGTTCTCATCTTTCTTTTTTCTGTTCAGTTCTCTTCTGCCAGTGGCAACAGACTTTTATTACAGGATGTATTATCTACAATACTATGGCACTAATATTCCTCATCCCTGGAGGATTTCCTCCTTTGTTGTGTGCTTGTGTGTGTGTGTGTGTGTGTGTGTGTGTGTGTGTGTGTGTGTGTGTGTGTGTGTGTGTGTGTGTGTGTGTGTGTGTTTCAACATATGCCAAACCCTAAATGTACTGCATGGCTTTCTTAAAGAGAAGAGGGGAGCTTAGGAGCAATTAGATTCAGCTGGAGAATTTCTATAATGTGAATTCTTCTCCAATGCAGCGCCGCTTCTCCCAGGAGAAATCTCAAAGTCATATATAGCATCTTTGATCATTTGCAGCCATATGGCAGAGAGAAACATGAACCAATATAGCATATGCAGAAGCCTGAGCTTTGACGATGTCTGGAAGGTCAAACAACGCAAAATGCATTCAAATTGCACATTTCCCTGGGTAGGCAAAAGTCAACGGAGGGAATGCTCTCCAAGGTTGTTTTGCCAAAAATAATTAAAAATGAACAGAAATGTAAATTATTGGAATTGCGTTAAATATGTAAATGCAGATGTGTGATCCTTAGGAGGAAGATGCTGGTAATTACATTTTTTTTTTTTTGGACTTCGCTTGGAACACAAAGCACAAAATGTTTTGAGGAGGAGGTTTATTCTGCTTGTCTTCTCTAACTAGAGAATTTTCTAAAATTCAGCATGTTTTAAAGGTGACTAATTTCACTAGCATTCATTTGTCCAATAATTTTGTGAAGTAAAAGTCTCAGCTTGCAGAAAAAAATTGTCTACCCCGTGTCTAAACACAACTTTATTTATATTTACAGTAACTCTTCTTAGCAGTATTTATTTTCCACTCATCTTAAATGTATATTTTTCAAAAATCAATCACTTTCTTTTCCCGTTAATAATTTCTGTTGGTTCTGGTCTTTTTCATAAGAGTAGTAAAGGATCATGAGTAGAGAGAGAGTGTCTTCGAACAATGCAAAGCTTCCTGTGCTCCACTGACATCTTGTTCTTTAAAACTGATGCAGCTTTTCTTTGGTAGCTCATTTAAATTGACATTCTTGAAGTGCATTTTGTTATCATCTCTGAATTAACCTGGGATATTTTTGAATATGAATTTCAAATGTGTAGATTTGACACATTTACTTTCACAGAAACCCATTTTATTTCCTTCTGGTGGCCTTTAGATACTCGGCTCTGGTTTTATCTCATAACAGGGAAGTGCTTTTGTTCTAGGAAAGTGTCAACGTGGACTTCACCTGTGCAGTTATAGACCTGCTGACTGCTATGATTTTTTGGAGCACTGCGAGTAGTAGCGAGGTATTAGAAGTTCTTTTCTTTTTTCACTACACTGACACTAAATTTACTTCCTGCCTTTGGGCCTCTCTACTCTTTCTCCAAGACAGAACAGGAGAAGAGATGAATGGCAGTCTGTCCCTAATCCTTTATAAGAGAGGCTGAGACAAAAAGAAACATTTACTGGGAGTTATTCTGTTTATATGAGTGCCCGATCTGATTACCCAGTGGGGCTGTGGGTGCAATAGTGAGACTGTCGGAGGCAGACTGCATTGATGTGACCTGGGTAAACCAGCACGGGGAGAAATCTCACCTCTAGTTAGTCTCTGCAGGACAAAGTCGAGCAGTTAGGTGACAGATAGCGACAGTTGCTTAAAGAGGAACTGCTGGCCCTTTGTTTCTCCCAGCTACTTAGAAGTTCCAAAGTTATGCTGGGGTTTTGATCCCACGGTGAAATCAATGTGGGCTTTCTGGTGTTTTACACTTTAGGGATGTCCACACAAACCAAATACTCCTGTAAGCCTGCTGCTACCTCACTGAACAGCTGACAAATCACTGCCAGTTGGTTACTGTCTGCTCGAGACTTCTTTCTCTTTCTTTCAACCAATCACAAGCAGTGAAGACCTCAATTATTTGTTAAAAAAAAAAAAAAAAAAAAAAGCATGCTTAAAAGTATAGCAAACTTGATCTCTGCTGGGTCACAAAAGACAGGGAGTTAGCCTCTAAAAGCAATAATGAAAATGCATCAAGAAATAATCCAAAGCCATTTCCTCTAAACCTCCACTGTCATTATCGCAGCATCTTCTTGGAAAAAGATGATGGTTCCTGCAGGCCAGGACCATGCAGGAGGGGTGGAAAACTCTTCCACTAAGTCCACTACACCTACTTTCAACAAAAGCTAAAAGGTCTGTTACGGTAAATCAGACTGGAGGCCATGCTGTCTCCCTCTCTCTCTCTCTCACACACACACACACACACACACACACACACACACACACACACACACACACACACACACACACACACACACACACACACACACACACCAGCACAACCAGAAATAGACTGCATTCTCACCTCTTACAGTAAAAGAATGCCGGCTACCTCCCAGAGGGAAATAATCAGCTTCCCGGCTTTTATCACCCCAATGGAGATCATCTATTTTACAGTCACGGGTGTAGATGCAGCCAGCATCGTCTGCAGCTTGTGCTTGAATCAGTGGGTGACATGAGTTTATTTACTGATCTGACCAATTACTGTTCATATGGATTGGAGAGTATCAACTTTCTTTCTCAAGTTTCCCTCTTTGCAGATACTCCTCCATTCTTGTATTATTGTATCAACTCTCTGTCTCAGTTAACAGCCTCTTCCTCCCCTCTGGCCTGCTCATGTCTTCCCTCCTCATTTTGTAAGCCCACTGTCTGACCCTAGACCTTTCTTCTGTCGTTCCCTTGATTCCAGATGACCCTTGACGGCCCCATTCAGCATCTTTACCCTCGCTCCTGCAATCCACATCTCATTTCCCCAAATCTCTTTTATCCCTCCACATCTGCGTGTGCTCCCCGCTGTGATCTTTGTGACATTTCGACAGTCACGCCTGTCACATTACCTAAAGGAAGGCATTGCCCTCCATGCAGGATCTAGGGAACAGAGGTCCCATTGATGTAGAGACTCACACAAATGGAAAGCAGGCTTCTCATTAATGTGCTGCCTTTAATTTGAAAATACAGCTTTGTAAGGTGAGTGGGTGTGTTGAGTATGCAAGAGCGGGGAAGAAAAAAAAAAAGGCTAAGATGGAGTAAGGCACGCATAAAAGAGCATCTAATTACATGACAGACTTAGCCTCTGGATCTCTGTGATTGAATAGGGCACCCTTTCCTGATATTACTTCACAAAGCTTTCATTAAATCCCCTCTATCTCATAGCCATCATATTCTGCTCCATCTCCTCTGAATCTTTGCCAGAAGTGTGTGTATGGGCTATATATGTGTGGCCACACAGAACTGGTACTCCAGGGGCATGCTTCCAGCTTTCCGTCGAGTTTATATTAGTCCCCAATATTGACCCAGGGAAAGAGATGCGGCCTGCGTTGTGTCTGTGTTTTAGTTATTTATTTTTTCATCCTCAGGGGTATATAGCTGATGTTACTTGACTGCTGCTGTTGCTGAAGTAGATCTTAGTTTTTCGTCCACGATAACAGGGCTGACTGTCTGCTGAAAGAACTTTCAGCTCTGTCCTGGACAAACAGACTGTACTTCACTGATCAGAGCCTTTGTGGGCGTTCAGCTGCACTTCACTTTTTATCTCCTGAGAGAGCCTTCTGCGTGTCTTTGGAGGGATTGGTGGGTGTGCAGACCGAAAAGGTCTCCATATGCATATGCATGTGAGAACTCTTGGTCCAGGAGGGGAGCAAGTTTGTAGATGCTCCAGATGTATAGCCTGAGGGAAACAGGTACTTTGAAACTATGAATATGTTTCTGCATGTACATAAGCAAACTTTTTGGAGTTGGACTATTTCCTCAGAAAGTGGACTTGCATCCAAATAATTGACAGCATCCCAGTTTGATCTTGATGGAACCTGTCCCCTGTTGGAAGGCATCAAACATCTGGTGCATTCATAAATTGGGGCACCAAATGTTGAATCTATACTCACTCAACTGGGTCACTTCAGTCTGCTTGCAGGGAGTCAAATTTATCTGCTGAGAGTATTCATTTGTTTTGAGGGCCATTTGGACTGTAACGAGCCAAATTATACACATTAATCCACATCTATCAGGCACACTTGAGAGACAGGACTTGAACACTGTTTTGTCTTTCATTCCCCATATCTGCTATGAGATCATTTCTCCTCCTGACATCCTTTTTTTCTGATTTCCAATGGAACTGGGACACCTTCTTTCACAAAGAGACTGGCAGATTGGATCAAAACTTAACCTTGCAGGAAAATGTGTCTGCGTGTCTGTGCTGTGAAACATGTCAAGGTAACTAATCTCGGTTTAAGAACGTAGGTCATTTCCATTGCAAAGGTTCGCAATTGATACGACCGCTCCTCCTCCTCCCCATCACAAATAAGATGCCAGCCTCTAGGACTTTGCTTTTTAAATCTCTCCTTCCTGTTTTTTTTTTTTTTTTTTTCAAAAGAGGTGACATTTTCCAAAAACTGGTTTTAATAAAACATGTTGTATCTGCCAAGGGAACGAGGACACTAAGCTGGAAAAAAACCCCTGAACTTGTTTATTTGACAGGCAACCAAATCACTGCATGATGTAACAGCAAGAACTGCATGAAGAGTCTCAGAGGAAAAGCTCTTAAAACATGTACTCCTCTTTTTTGCATTTTTGGGCTCTGCCACCTTGGTAGACATTTTTTGTCTTGCACTTTCATTACATTTTTTTCATTTTCCCTTTCCTTGTTTTGGGAGCACTCCCGTACTGTGTTAGAATCACACTCATTAAGACAGTGTCATTATTTTGCTGCCAGAGTCATCATGTCTACCACTATGCATTAATATGGGTGAGAGCTTTGGCCACATTTCATCAAACTGTTTCCTGAATCTGTGTGACATGACGTCATTTCCCCCGCACATGTACTTGTAGGTGACAAGGAGTCCAGCAGGCACTTCCATTGATGTCTTAAGCCAGCTTAGTCTTTCTATGTTTAAATATAACTATGTACTGGGCTATGATTAACAGATTGATTACCAAACTGCCATCATAGTTCATTTTTATGCACAGTAAGAGAAGGTTAAAGGAAGCTCAGTGTGAGGAGTCTGTCCAGCCAGCTGCAGGACCCACAATGCAGGAGACAGGAACAACTACCACGGGTAGAAGTCAATGAATGTGCCTCAAGGAGGCTCTTAAAATAAAGAAACATGGCATGCAGAATCTGGCACTGGAGTGAAGCCACAGCCAGCCTTTTATAGACTTGATTTGTCATTGGCCACAGCTGGTTCAGGTGCTCTGCCAGTCTCCTGCCCAGGTGAGCCAAATGAGGGTGAAAAAAGTAAGGGAGAACAGGGAGAGAGAGAAAAAAAGCACTGGATATTTTGGAAAACCAGGACTATGACACTGAATAATTTACTGGATGTACTGGCACAGAAATAATGTTAGCTTTAAGAAGTTTGATGTACTTGAACACTTTAAGATGCGTTTTTGAGAGTTCAAATGGATGTGTAACATTCTGAATGAATAAATGCAGTCACATTTGGACTGAATGAGAGAAATGTCAAGTCCTGATCCAGAATAGCAATCAGAGTCACAGTATAGGGCTGTTCATCCCTCATCAACTCCAAAGGACACTGCCAAAGATCATGGAAGATAACTGAGCAGAAATTAGTTAGCCTATGGCTCCTAGACATCCCTTAGGCTAACAGCAACATTCTGTAAACACATTTTCAAAATATATTACATGCAATTCAAGGTAGGGTATTTGCTTTTCCATGGAGTGCTAATTTACAGGCTGGAAAAACATCTTGTTTCCTCAATTCTGTGCAACTCCATTATTATAATAGGTGTGAAACAAGTTTTTGCTTGCTTTATGCTTGCACATGATGCATTAGATGGCTAAGCTGCTAATTCACAAATGTACTTGAGTGGTTTGAGTAATGTGGTCCTTAAATCCTGGAGCAGAAAAAAAAAGTATAGAGGGTAAAGGTGAGGCTCTTCAAAGTTTTTGTAATTTAGGGCGATGAGAGCAAATTGTCGGATGAACAATCATTCCTGCAGAGGCATGAGCGTGGATCAAAGCACAATGGCCACCAGGAGGTTTCAAAGAGAGAGAGTTGTTGATGAAATGGACCAACCCCTGTTGTTCCATCCAGTGTATTCAGGCAAATACACCGGAATTTATAGCACTATTAGACATTCAAACACTTTCTTTTCAAAATTCTTGGTTCCAATATTGAATATCGCTTCACAGAAGTATGGCTGTCTTTCTCTAAACCCTTTGAACACCATTCACCTTGCTTGTTTCTCTGTTCTTGTTGTTCCCAGAGGCTGAGTTACTAACAGGGGCACCGTGGAGCCCAAGAGAGGGTGGGATCAATTGGAGCCAGGGTGAACCATGTCACCTCTGTGGGGCTGCTGGGCTAAATTGGTCCTACTACCAATGACACCCAACAAAAGCCCCTGCTCCCCACCCTTGACCATTAACCTTTCCCTAACCCTGCTACCTTGGTAACAGTTAACAGTGATTTTATCCAGCATACCTAACTGGAGTATCCACTCTTCATTATTCTTGGTTCAGCCTGTTGTCAGGTGGTGTGTAACCTCAGGTGTTGTTTTAAAGAGTAGAAATGTGTGACTGAAGGCTTTTGATAGAAGTCAAAGCATCATGCATAAGTGTTCTTTGACATGGGACAAATTTCAAATGTTTATGCAGTTTCTTTATTTTTCTGTCTAATAATTCACGTTGTTTGGCAATGTAAAGATCATGTACCATTTCTTGCTTGTCTTTTTTCACTATTTTAAACTCAGGTGGAAAATTAAGCTATGGAGGATTAGACGTGAGTGCTGCCATCTTTAACTAATGACATCAGTGCAGTAGCAACCTGCAAGCCAAGCAAGAGAGAGAGAGAGAAAACACCTTTGAAAAGATTTTAGTGTTCAGTTTTTAACCTAATATAATGGAGAAGAGAGGGCCTTACCACCAGTCAAGATGGTTGGACCTCACCAATGCTGTCTTATTGTTTATTCATATTTACTCTTATTTCCTAAACAATCATATCTGAGGACATTTAAGAATATGCAGTTTGGCTTCTAGTGAGTATTATTTAAAGCTTGGTTCAGGTTAAATATCCTTCAGCGATTAGAGGGATTCTACACACAGGGGCTGCTGGAGTGACAGAGAAATGAAAGAGGACAAGACAATCAAGGTCACCCATGAGTGAAGCTGTGAGCACTCACAAAGTGTGTGTGCAAGATTTAGCAGTGCTACTGCTGCAGGGCATCAAACCCTCTGGTGTACCTCAGCTCAAGAAGACCTGCTTGCCTGAATCGATCTGACAATTTGGGGCAGCCATTGTCTTTTTATGATCGGTCACTTTTAATGTGATCACACACTGCTTTCACCCTGATCGACAGCTTTGACACAGACCAGCAGGAGTACACTTTGCCCAGAGGCTTGTGGGTTCAAACAACTGAGTCCTAACTGAAATGGGAATTCTTTTAACACTTTCTTGGGAGTGTTATCAATCTGGTGCAGTCGGAATGTCAGCTGTTTGTGTGCTTGTGAATGTATGCTCACCCAGTGCCTAACCCTAACCCAGCCTGTCCCTGTCCTGCCTCTGCTGCCTGTCCCCCACCAGGAGTCTCTGCCTAAGTTCTTTCTGGTTCTTGCACTCAATAAAGACTTGTTGACTTTAAGAATGTGTTTGGGGGGTCTCTGTTCATGTTGCTTTACTGGGAGGATTACTGCTTTAAACTGTACAGATCTACATTGGTTTTCCTTCCAAATTTACCAGATTTTGTTCCAAATCTTGAAATAGGATGAGTTGTAAGGACAACCAAAGGCATATATTTAGATTTCATTGTCAGATGTGACACCGAAAACAAAAACATTAAGTGTTGATGAAAAGACAGCGTTTAATTAAAGAGAGAGAAAAAATAAAATGGCATGAGCTAATTCAAGCTGAAATCCTAACAAACACATTACACATTCATATTTTGTCATGCTCACTAGAGAGGGAGCGGAGCGAGGAAGATGGCACGTCAATGTCGTTTAATGCAAGTTTTGGAATGTTTTGACTCACTTTGAAAGTATAAAATGCTTTTTTTGCACATCAGCATGTGCAAAGCACACTGGTATGATGGCAAATTCAATTATAAGACACAGGCAACAAATCAAGCATTCTGATGGGTCCTTAGCCTTCATTTCACTGAACAGTTAGTCTGTCGTGTCAGGCATTTTTTAGAAATTTTGTTGATGGAATGACCTTGGACCGAGGACTTTGCGCCTCATTTTGGCAACATGTGTACGCCACTGTGCCAGCAGAGAAACATATGTGCGCGAGCCAAATGTGATTTATGGAACAAAAGAAAAATCGTTTGTGCTTCACTGTTTTGTCCATGTTGCTGGAATCTCTCACACTTTTGTACTGTGATGCATTCACAGCCTGTCAATCAATAGCCTCCAATTACGGATATAATGCAGTCAATTGACTCAATGGGCGGGGGGGCTAGATTGCAGCTCAGAAAGCTATTAAAGGGGTGCGCTGTGGCGTGCAGAGCGCCGAGCCCTGAGAGTTGTGTGCAAGTGTGTATTGGGGGGAGACGGGCCTGAATAGAGGACGCTGTCAAGAACTAATAGCTTTGGGATGTACTGCTGGGCTGTATGTGTACAGCAATCTCACTCTTTCTTAAGGAGGAAGCAGGATGGAGTGGTGGGGGATTAGACATTGAGGGGTTCTGCCCATGCTGGGGTTGACCGAGGATTGCAGGAGAAGGAGGGTGAATGTTGTCATCTGCATGTTGGTCTTGTCGTCTGTATGGCTAAGTGCATATACATTTTTACAAAAGAAACAGATCCTCTGTCCACCACAGGCTGCTCCATATGATAAAGCTGCTTCACTGAGATTGAGAACCCCCTTTGCCCTGATACACCTCTGTCAGGAGAAGACAGGCAAAACGGAAGAGACGCTGAGGCAAGATAGCGATGAAAAACGTTGGGG
>BJFM01000412.1:174001-195789 GCA_016586285.1 Arothron firmamentum
AAAAATCGATTCCAGCAAGACTGTGTCCTAGAGGCACGTGAGACCATATAGGCTGTTTGTCAAGACAGCCATACAGGACGGGAGGGCTGTTTTCAGCCAAAACGCATCCATTTGCGTGCCATTATTTGCTATTCTCTCACAGAAATGCAAACCAGATCACATCTGCTTGCATAAATGTATACAAACGTTGTAATATCACTGGTGGTAATTTTCCTACGCCATAAAATGAATCATTTGCCTGCCCTGTAGTTTTCTCCCTTTCAGCAAGTGAGGCAGGAGGAGCAGAGAGCTGCTGAGATTAAAACCTGATAGAGGCAGTCAGGGTGGATGCGTGTTGCATGGGTATGTGACGGGAGAAAAAGAATGAAGGAGGGGGGTTCAAGCCACTCTGCTGGGGTCTCTTTCTCAGTTTAGGGGAGGAGTCGCGGCAGTGCTGACAGGGCAGTCTCATTTACTGCGGAAATGTTGTTTTTCATATTCTATCTTTCAGAGGCGTGCTGCTTTCTCTCGGCTCTGTTCCAGAACTGAGTGCAGAAGCAGGATGCAGTGAGGCCAAGCACTCACATATTTGTGCGTGGGTATTAGTTTGGTAGTTTTACCACGCAGTTTTCGATTTGTCACATTATGAACTGAAACCCTACAGCAATCTCACTGAACTCCCTCCTCATACATAATCTCCAGCTTGTGTTTAGCTGTATCAGGATATCATTTATCTCGAATAACTCCACTGTAAGTCACCGTATTGGGTATCATTCCTGTGTTACTTACACGTGCCTGCAAGCTGCTATAAAAGGAAAAGGCTAGAATCCCCCCATACATTAAATGTCAGTACCGCCTCGGAATTATAGTGCTCTTCATATCTGAACACCAAGGCCGCCATGGTGTATGTACACGTTGCTGAAATCAGGTATTTTCACGCCCAAACTAGCAGTGCGAGACTGCTTTTACAGTGGTTATTTGGTTTGGTTCACTGGACAGATGAACTGCACATCATCTGGATGCGTGTAAATGTAGGGAAAGTTTACGGTTCATGCATTGCACCATGACTGAGGTGTCGACTTTAATCTAAAACCAGAAATACTGTAGTTTTCGTGGAACAGTTGTTTCAGTGATTGATAAGGCTCATAGCAAATCAGGACTTAGTCTTACTGACACCCAGCTAGAATTGTGAAATTCTATCATCCACGGCGTGCACAACTGTCTGAGATAGTTTATGTAGGAATTTTAGTCTTCCGAGCCCATTTAAACATAACAAACAAAAATAAAATACCAAAAACGATCTAGTGGTAGTCATTCGTAAAACACACAGTCTCTCAGAGGTGTCACTGCTGCATAATATTTAGCAAATGCCCATGCTCCATCGTCATTCTCTGTGGAAGAGGGGAAACATTATACAAAGAAAAGCCATGGTGATCAATGGTTCTGCCAAAAGCACTACATCAATGCACTATTGCTGAACAATGAAGAAGAAAAGAGGGAATTTGGCTCATTTTGCTGACTAAATTCTATCTGAGGAATTAATTCCCTGAATAGAAAACAGTGATTGTGTTGTTAGTATTATGAGGCAAAATGTCAGACTTCTTTTATCGCGTTTCCTGTCAGACTAGATGATTCTTGCCACTCTAATATCTGTTGATTGAGGCACCTGAAGCACCCATAAATTGGCGTTAAACTGAAATAAGAGTGAAAAAGCTACCCTTAATAACAACTGACGGCAGTGAACTTTAAAGGTGATAACAGATAATTTTAAAGCTTTGCAGAACATCACAACGGCTGCTTCTAATTGTGATAATTCCCATTTTCCTCCAGCTTCCAGCACCATATAGCATCTCATCTCACTGAAGGCAACATTTACCAAAATGTCGAGCCATTAAGCAGTCAACAAACTACTCATAGGAAAAGTGTTAAACTACTTTTTTATTTTCTGTGAGAAGGACTTCATTTGGCCCCAAGGAAGACACTGTATGGCATCAAAACATCCCTTTTCAGCCATAGATTTGTTATTCTTATCTAGTGACCTTAGCCTCTCCCAGGAGACTCGTGCACTGGCTCCTGTTTTGCTAGCTCGACTCTGCAGTGAGCACAAATATACCCTTGTTAAACAGAAATCCCAAGCTGCCAAGCTGTGTATGCAGCAATATAAACAATGGAGGTAATGGATACAGGAGGCAAGGGCCAGATGAAATGCAGGTGAATGTCCAGATTTGAGCTGGAGACAAAAACTTAACGTGGGTTTACAGAGCAATGGGCTATTAGCGGTGCAAATGTATGGCACTTTTGGGGGTCTGACCCTGAGAGAACAACATCTATTAGAGGAAAACACCCAGTGGAAACTGTCATTTCTAATTTACATCAGCGTGTTGGAATAGGGAGAGACCGAAGGACAGGGATGGAGAGAGAGAGAGAGAGAGCAAGAAAAAGCTTAACAAGGTCAACAAAGAAGTTAAAGGCAGTCCAACTGCTATGCATTTTAACAAAAATGCACACATTGCTCAACATGGGCAAAATGCAATATTTCAATATGCAATGAGACATGACAGTGGCCAAAGGAAAAGTGTTTAAAGTGTGTGACAGCGTCTTTGCTTTGCACTGACACAATGGAGTGTGAACACATCACTGAAGGCCTGAATATTTTTCCCAGAACATGAACTGCTTTTCTAGCATGACTCACTTATGAAAGAAACATTATTTTCAGGTAATAGATCAAATAGAGGTATTTGGATGGGTCCTTCCTCCAGGTTTAGCTAAAAAAAAAAAAGTACAGTCTAAAGGTCATAATCCCCCTCCAGGTTCTGGCAGAGTCTGCAAGAAAGTTTACGCTGTCTCATCACAGAGAGAAAACCTGAGGGAAAATTCATAACTATACAGAATTTCTTGCCAAATATAAATATATATTATTCTCTTACATTATTCAATGATGACTTTATTTCATAAATAAGATGAGAAGCCGTGATGGTTCAGAACTTCTGTTGCAGGACGCGCTTCTGCTATTCTTTTCATCTTCTCCTGAAATGAACTTAATACATACAGCCTCTAAACTTTGCTGCTGATTAAAAACACCTTTTAGTGGCCAAGATTGCCATTATTTGCAATGTAAATTTAACAAACTAGTGGAGCGGTTTCATTTTAATCCTGCGGGACCATTGCGCTATTAGCATTTTCATGTATTCAACAAACGAATAATTGTTTTAATTACTTTTATCTCAGTTCTTTGTTTCACGGCAAAACACTGCAGTCTGAGATGTGAGAAGATTGAAGAAATTATAAATTAAACATCTAGAATGTGTTTTTGTTTTTTTTAAGGTGTCCCTTCTGGCTTTTTACATTTATGTGTTATTGCCTGCTGGCATCCATCCTTACACACAGATTTGATGCGCTGTGATGGGCGATATGAGCATGTTTTTCTGTTAAAAACAGAAAATTGAGAAATGTATGTCATTTTAAACTAAAATTAAATAGAGACTGATCTCATAACCTGATTTTCAGATTATGTGATCACAAAATCTACCTATGCTGTCTGGCGTAGCAGAAAAATAATCATTTAGTCTTAAACTTTTGGCTTTAAATGTGATATAACAAGCATACATTTGTAGCATTTAAACCTTAAACATGCTCTGATATGCACATCTTGGTGCATTTATATGCAAATATTCTTCCATCCAGGGTTCCTCCTTCCAAAATAATTGTTTACATCAGTCCATGGCAGTTGTCAAGGACTGAAACCTGAATTAGCTTTCCAAAATAAATGGATAAAACTGAATAAAAACATTCCCTGAGCCACAGATTTGAAGGAATGCTGTGAAGTACAAGGGTCTGGCTGAAAGGGGCATCAGTGTGCGGCGAGGCTAGAAGAAACACAGCCTAATCTGGTCCTGTAACACAAACATGATGGGATCTGTTTGGCCACAGATTGCTCAGGGCAGTGGAATACTAATGCCTCAACACACACTTTTACACACACGCATGCTCCTTGGGCCTTTTTGCATTTTAATGATTCAACCACATGAATGCAACAGGGCAAACAAAGTTGCCATTTTTGGCCAAAGTGTCTGTAATGCACGCACGGGCACGGATATGCATATGTGGTCTGATAGCTGGCGAAGGCTTGCTCACTCTTTAATGCACTTTGCATTTCAGATCAAAGGGTCAGTGGAGACCCTGGAGAGAGATCTGGGTTTCTGAAGCTCTTTAATTCTTATTGACAAGCTCTTGGAGCCCATGGGGGACACATAAATACATGCTCAAGGAAGCGCACAAAGGGAGAGAGGCAGTGGAAACATTATTGTGAAGTCACACGATTGAAGTGGACTCTCTTTTGAATATGCAAATAATTCAGCTGGAACTAATTTAGATATCTGTTAAGCCTGAATTTCAAGTAGCTCATTGTCTAAAGCTCAGTGACACAAGTACCCACAACTGCACAGTCTCACGTTCATGCATGTGCAGACATCTGCGCTTACATGGCCCCGTCAGCTCCGACTGCTCTCATCACTGAGCTGATGTACCGCACCACTGCTGCTATATCAGTTCTACATATTATATTATATGGTGTGATTACAGCGCTGAAGCCAAAAAAAAAAAAAAAAAAAAAACAGAGCAAAATTCATAGTCATGAATATGCATATGTGTTTACTATATTACAATTTTGTATTAAGGGATATATAAATACTTCTGTTCTTGTACTGGTGTACAGAATAGCAGTGGCTAAGGTTTGGATCCCACCCACCCACACACACACACACACACACACACACACACACACACACACACACACACACACACACACACACACACACACACACAGTTCCCAGAAAGGAAGAGCATAATTGGCTGTTGAGCAAACCCCCTTTGGCTTCTTATTAGCAACAGTAGACAACCACTGTGCGTCTGTGTGCACGTCTCAGCGTCCCCACTGAGTACACAGCACATGTTTGATGAGAACGCCTGACAAGTCGCTTTCATATGCATCATTGTTCATTTTGTTTGATACATTCCCACCCATATATTCTGCTACATCGTCTTCCATGTGCAGAAATAAGCTCCATTTGAGCCGGTGTTGGATGGAGTTTGGTTTCTTTGTCACTGAAGGCATAACACGTGCTAATCTCGAGCATTATGAAGCCCCAAGGTGAAGTTGGCAAACCCTTCTTTACCTTTGCAGTCTCCAGTGTGGATGGACAGACCAGCAGTGTATTTTCATTTAATCTCTTTATAAAATAAACCCTCAGTGCCTTCTATTTCTCACCCACGCAGAAAACTTTCAACAATCTTGTTTGCGCCTCTTGATGAACTCGTCTCCTCGGGCAGAGAGCCACTGAATGTAAAGTGTTACATCTTGAGCACTGCTTTGCCAATCTTGGACTTTCTATCCTAAAACTGCCAAAGAATCATTTCACTGTTTTTTAAAAGGTGACTTTAAATCACATGCAACTGCACTGCATATTTTATTGAACACTCGAAGGCAGCTGGGATAGTCAAACTATTAAACATTCAGGAGCTAAAGTTGGACAGTAACCAAACATCTTCTTGCCAAAAGGCACCGAAGACTACAGCCAAGGTCTGTTTATCGATACCTTATGCTGGAGAGATGTTTATTATGTGTCAGACTGTGTTCTGGGTAGTTAAATCTGCAGTTTGATGCCGGTCCTAACCTCTCTGCTGAAGTTTATGCCGGTGAACTGGAGACACATGCTGACGTGATCAAGTCCAATGAAGATGCAGCTGCTAAATTACAACAAACGCAGAGTTCTCGGCATTTTCTCGAACAAAAACAGCATTTCTTATGCAGCACTCATTGAAAAGTTATGCACATTTACTGGCATGTGAGTCTTTTATATCAAAAAGATCAAATATGTGTTGATAATAAGAGGCAGGAAAAAGAAAAAAGGTGCCTCTGTTTTCTCTGTGTCTTGTGTGATGCTTGAATTGTAGAAGGTTCAGATGAAATTTTATTATTCCCGAGATCCTCCCTACATTTCCTGTTTGTTTTCCTTTCTGGTGTAATTCTGTAATTGCTGAATGGCCTATTTATATCTAAAGAGATGCCCCCTCGCTGATTCGCCACTCGTCTCCGAGCTTTGCGTGTTCCCCTGAGCCTGCAGAGCCCAATTTTGCCCAATTAGCTGTCACCACTGGCAACCTCTGCAGGTTTAATTCTTCCATTAGGCTCTGTAAAAATAAATAAATAAATAAAGCACATTTCAGGAAACGCCAAGGAACTGTTGTAGTTTTTTCACAGCTTAATATTCCAAAGCCTGAATTTTTTCACTTTTTTTAATAACTTAAAAATAAAATAATACCTTGTTTTGTCAAAAGGTCAATCCTTAGTTAATTGGTTCATTTACAACATTGCTACAACAGCAAGTTGAGAAGAAAAAGAAGAGCACCAGAGATTCATGTGAAATTAGGTAATTTTCAATTTCACAGTGATTTTCTGAGAGCCGTCTATTGATTTTGAGCAGACAGTATGTACAGACACATTATCCAGAGCTGCTTTTGACGGCCAAATAGAGAAGATGGGGGCACCGTCTCTGAGCTCTGACCCTTGTTTTCAGCAGCTCTAGTATTCCATGACAACCATCAATATTAAACACTGCGCAAAGACAGAGAGATAGAGATTTTTTTTTTCCCTCTAAAGAAGCCAATGAAACCGTCTGTCCTTTTGAGTCACAACAGTTAAGAAAAAGCCTCCTGATTCATGGCAGAGATTCATCTCAACACAGACATTTAACCTTGTAAAACTTTCATTTATACTTCTTATTCCCAAACAGCCCCTTGTCTTCAACATCCCCGTCTGAAAAGCATGAGGATGTTTTTTCACCACTTACAAAAGCTAGTCCTATTTCCTAAAAGTCAGTAACTCTAAGGTGACAGAAGCTGACACCTGCACGTCCGTTCACTGCTGAGAGGCCTGTTGGTATTCTTTGTGCACCCAGTTGAAGATGAAGAACAACAATGTTTGCACTTGTCATTGGTGCTTAATCTGCAAATGGGAGATACAGATCAAGCTGAATGGCAGGGGGGTATTAAAGTGTGAAGGCTGAATTTCCAAACCAGGACCAGGTGTCAGGAGAGAATGCCTCTTTTTAAGATGCTCTCCTCAAATAACCTATAAGCGAAGATGATGTCCGCTCAGGGAGTCGCCTGCATGGCTGAATAAAAGAGCCGTTTAAAGGGGTTTTAAGTCCATGTAGTGGATCCGTAAACTGCTTCACAGTGGGTGCCCTTGAAGAGACAATTAACCCCCAGCAGCTGTTCTGCTGTTTGCTTTACACGCGTTGCTGTGCAACTACAGTGAATTCACTGAAGTCCATTGACTGAAGTAAAAGTGTCCTTTTTAGATCACTTTACATCAAGAAATAATCGATAACAAACCAGAGTCCAATAATTTTTGTATTGCTATTCCAATCCAATACTGAAGATACTGAATTATGCAAGGAAGGGCATATTTTGACTTTTTAAAAAGATGGGGGAAAAGAAAGGTGTAGCAAGTCCAATCCAAGTTTATTTATATAGCACATTTACAACAAATGCATTTGAGTACCAACATACACCTTTAGATAATTCTAAAATGTATTGAGTTCACACCAATCAATTTGGCTGGTCCTCCACCAAATCCAATTTATAATAAAAAGCTCTACAGAGTGAAATCTACCAGGCTGCACTCTTCTCTGTGGCAAGCATGGCGACATTGTCTAAACCCCCTCATGAGTCTGACAGACTCTGACGGCTGCCTACACTCTTCATTGATTTGACTATTCAATAAATGAGATGTATAAAATGAATCTGCTTTGACAGACAGGTGAAATAGAATACTGGATGTGGGAATACTTGTGTCTGTTAACGTGCATTCATGGTTCTGAGCCCGTCAGTCTTTAATGGCTCTGATTAAAAGAGACAGACGAGAGGTGCCCGCAGTGTTCTGATAAAATAACCAATACAAGATGGTTCAGCTCTGACAAAACATGGAATTTTCCAGACATTCCCACTTGTTCAGCTCCTGATACAACCAAACAGCCTGTCAAACACATTTGTAGTGCTGCCTGTTTCCTCAATACCTGAAACCTCTTGAAATATTTCAAATGAAACTTAAAGTTTCTCCTGGAGCTGCATCTGCTGTTTTGCAGAGTGAGATATTATTTTATCGCATTTCGTCTCTGTTAAGACTTTGGCTTTCGCTTCATCTCAGAAGTCAGAACAACCAGGCGCTTAACGGTGGTGTTGGTAGTGGACAAGACTGCTTCTGTTCAGAACTTCCAGCCAAGGATTTTATTATATAAGGTGTTAAAATGTCAATGATCAGGCTGCAGCAATTTTAATAACATCTTTTTTACTCTTTGCAGAAGATGTGTGGTAATCTCATATTTCTCTCTTGCAGTAGCATAATGATGACACGCCAACATGACATGTCAGTATGACAGCATCAGCCACATGTTGTGCCTTTAGGTGGAGTGCTGAGTAGTGGGAGCCTGATGCAGTTTGTATAAAGAGTTATATTGATAAAAACACGACTTAAGATGCAGATAATTCTGAAAAGTGCAGCCAAATTCCCTCTTGTGAGTCTTTCAAATGATTACAAATTAGTTTATTTTTCATTAGACATGCAGTCAAGGACAGTCAATCATTTCCAGGGGGAGAAATGTTTTTGTTTTTTTTCCTGATGTTGCGTGCATTGATAATATCTATTGTGGTTAATTTTCAAAAAAAAAGAAAAAGAAAGGGAGCAAAACCAAAAGACAAAAACAGATATGAAAAACCTTGAGTGCTGGTAGAAAATGGAAGGAAAGACCTGAACATGTTGGTGCTAAATGGGTCAAATGCTGCTGATTTGTTAGCAGCGGACACCTTAATCCCTGACTGTGGAGTTGATCCATTTGCTTTGCAGTGAGGCAGATGTCGTCTGAATGTAGAGGAGTCACACACACACACACACACACACACACACACACACACACACACACACACACACACACACACACACACACACACACACACACACACACACACACACACACATACACACACACACACAAAATAGCAGCCATGCAGAGAAAGATCACGTACATCCATCATGATGCCCGAGGAAGGGCGTGATGACTCCTACCTACCACAGCGAGGTTGAGGATGTTAGGGCAGAAAACAGATAGCTCCTGCTAATTTAAGGTAATGATGATGCCTCTGACCTGGGAGCAGATAATAAAATAGATGAAGTGGAAATGTTGGACTGGTGGTTTTCTATCTTCCCTCTAAAGAGCAGAGCTGCTCCCTGCGACCTCCAGTCCTCATTCTGAAGCTGTGTTCCTGTCAGCTCAAGTTCTCTGTTCTCTCCTTTGATTTTGGCTTCCGAAATTATAATATAAATGAGTTTTATGTTGCATCCAAACAAAGTTTTGAGAGCTGTTGTGTTCGTTCAAACAGCCCAAGTATCTTGGTGTGTTTTTCACCCTGCATGGAGAATGTGCATGTCCCTGTGACAGAATTAATTTAGATTTGAATTCACAAGACAGGAGAGAAAATTTCAATTTATTACTGTTATTGGAAAGAAACATTTTGATTCAGTGCTTGTATAGCAGGAGCGGTTAGCATACCAGCAGAATAGCTGCCTGTTTTTTTTGCATATAGCACTGCGTAAGCTGATGGGGCTGCCGGTGTGCAACAGGCGGTGATAACAAAGAGCTGCCCCAGAGGCAAGCTGAGAAACTCGGTGATGCCAAACGAAGCCTTATCACCATCCGGAAAGCCAAATTTTTAAGCAACCATAAGGAGCAACATGTAAAGCAAAATAGGACATGGCTTCCTGTGTTTCTATACACACAGAGGTAGCCAAACGCACACAAGGACACACGGACAAACCAATTTGTGGTGACAAACTGCAGCGTAAAGCTCCAGTTGGACTTGAGTTTCCCCTTTCCCATCTGAAGACACCATCCATTAAAACAAAGCTGACAAATCATGCTGGGAAACTCACATGGTGACCTCGTCATACACACACACACGCACGCACGCACGCACGCACGCACGCACGCACGCACACACACACACACACACACACGGATTTCTATTCTGGAAACATCAGGTGTCCACCTTGATTTAACTTCAAAACCAAATTCTGGAGCAGTAAAAAACAATTGAAGGAACACAGACTTCAAGAAAATGTAATATTTCTTAATAACCTGTGCCTGAAGATATCAACACCACATGGACACTTTTTAAATTAGGTCCTATGGCCAGAATAATATTAGATGATTAAATTACAAAATGGAATTTAATGAGGCACATTTAGAGTTTAACACTCTAAATTCTGTTAAAGATAATCGAGACTGCACTAATAAGTCATTTTTCTTCAATAACAAAGGCATATTTGGTAGACTCAGTTTAAATAAATTAGGCTGTCAGGGTTGCCTCAGATATGAGCATCATACTCGCAATGATAACTGTTAAAATAAATAACACAGTTTCACTCTTGTTATAGTATGCAAGAGTTCTGGAGTATTTAACTATTAAGATATCATCCTATGAGAATGAGCAGACATACACAGTTCATTGGTTACAATTATTGTTTAATGATTTAAATACACTTTCACTTAACAGAAAATATAAATTAATTACACAGAGTTAGTGAGTTGTTTGCAGGGTTGTGCAAATTATCTGCAGAAAAAACACAACTATGATTTCGATTGTGATTTAAAGTATATCAAAGTGCTATATCCACGACAGGGAAAGTTGCTGATACTTTGATATTACATGAGATTGTTACGCTGTTTACATTTTTAGCCTTACAAACACTGTCAAAACTCCCATGACAATTCACGCAGGGGCCCAGCTCGACGTCTCCCCGGTGCCAATTGTCTACGATTGTCTACGAACAAATGCTCCAAAGATCTGAGTAAAAACGTCTCCCTCGCTGTCACCATCAGATTTTTGTTCCCATCTGCTTCCAGAAATAAATCTAACTCAATAATAACAAGAAAAACTTTAGCTATCAATCTCCAGAGCAAAAGAGCGTATGTGAAACAGAGCTCCAACTCTGTTCTTAATATCCACCCAAGAGAATCTGACCAGACTGATAAAGGTTATTAGGATATGAACCATTAGCAAGTAATGTGGTGGGAAATGGCTCACAACCTCCACCTCAGTATTTAACATTTAAATGTACTGCATGACTCATGACAGCCATTATGGAAGGAAAAGAGAGAGGGGGGAAAGGTTCCAGAGTGTTTGGGAGAGGAGGCCGAAGCAGAACGACTGGTTAAATTGCAGGTCAGGCGAGGTGAGACCAGAGTCACTCAGGAGAAATGAGGTTAAAGTTATTTTGGTTTGATGCAAATGTATCAATTCATTGGGTTATCACCATGTGTCTGATGCAAATGCTCAAAGGTAGGTGCCCATAAGCATTTGTTCTCATTAGAGGAACGTGCCAAAGATCGGTGAACATTGGTGAACTAACAAGGGCAAAGAAGCAGGAACTCCTAGCAGGCAGGCTTAAAGTAATCACTTTATGCATTTTAGAAGAAAATAAAAACAGTATTCTTATCAGAAAACATTTGTCTCCACTTTTCTTCACTGTATAATGGTGAAAAAAAAAAAATCAAATTTGCATCGATGTACAGACAAACAGATGATGTGACAATAAATCCAGATATGCTGCCTTTTACATCTGTGTCTCCATAAAATCTGATCTGGTCTCTCCACTGTTGTGTTAGTGAGTGAAGGCTGACGGTGTATGTGAGTCAGAATGACTTTACTTTGTTAAACTGTTTACATCGCTCCTTTGCCTCACTGAATCACATTATACATCAAATCACATCATATCACAGTGTTGAATCACATCAAGATGGTAGTCGTGGGGCGCTGTAGGTGCTACACGCTATTTTTAGTATATTTCGCCAATGTACTGTATAAAGATGTGTCTTCATTTTGATCTCAAATCGCAGAACAAAAATGTAGCTGTCATTTGGTATTTAATTAATTACAAGAAGGTTCCGGGTTTAAGATAAGATTAGAGAAAACAAGCTTTTATTGTCTCCCTTAGGAGAAATCCATTTGGATAGGTGCCGCAAATGTATACATATACATAAATAATACTCAACTGCACAAAAATCAATAAATAAATGTTCGAAGGTTTGAATCCCCTTGGGGCCAGGGGCTTTTCTTTGAGTTTGCGTGCTTTTCGGGTGTGTGTGGGTTCTGTGCTGGTCCTGAAGCTTCCTCACGCAGCCCAAGGATGTATTTGGGGATCAGTGAAGCAACAGTTGCATCAATAAAAGTTGGTTGAGCAACTTTTGTTGCTGTGTTCTTGAAGGCCGTGATCCTTCTTTTTTCTTTTTTTTTTTTAATACATAGTAATTAATTTTAATCTTTATTTAACCTTTCATGTTTTTATCATGACGGACTTTGATCCGACAGCTGAGCTGCTGGCGTTCTTTTAAAATTCCTTTTTAAATTCTCGGGTCAAGCAATTTGCTGTTGGCTGACAAGCGCGCTCTCCGCCACGAAAATGAATTTGACAGTTGATGCAGTTACAAATTTACAGCATAAAGAGAAACAACACTCAGGGCTGCGAGGAATCCTGTTCAACGGCCACTTTAGCTCCACACGACAGATGAAGTCGTGAAGTCAAAATTAAGATTAAAATCTGCAAGTTAATTCTATGAAGGAAAGTCTTTATAGGCACAAAATGTGTGTTTCACTGATGAAAAAGATGAAAACATAAACCCTGACACACTCATGCTAATGTGTTCTGGGAGAGCTGTCAAACTGGATGTTGATGAAGTAGGTGAGTTTGACCTCTGTTGCTTTGGGAGGAAATGTAAAATGACCCCCCTTTTCACCGAGATGGGGGGAATTATCCTGAGACTCATCCTGATAAATATCTAAGGTGTGGGGCTGGTGCAATATTTCACTAACATTATAGCACTTCGTAATTACGCAGATGTCATTAAACTGTCCAGTGTGCCCTCAGCTCGTTTTGTTTTTCACGGTTTACCAGCATTTAGCAGATCAGATGCCACAGATGTGTTTTTAAAATGTGGACATGCACAGAAAACCTAATAAGACGAGGCTAAAAGGGGAAAAGCAATGAATAATAAGCAGATAAAACATGAGATGGAAAGAATATGGGATGCAGGACCTGGCACTTTAAAGAGAAATGTGACTATACCGCTAAACAGGCTCCTTTTACACTGCAACAGATGCTGAAAAGCAGCACCATAATTCACTCAATCAAGAGTGAGATGTTAGGCAGCAAGCTGCTAAGCTCCCCCAAGTGCCAGACCTCTGACCATTTCAACAGTTTCAGCTTATAGTTTAATATAGAGTCAGAAATATGAGGCCTGGTTTACCTTTTCTATGCAAAAACACAAAAAAATGTGGCATAGATCAAAAAGAAATGTAGGTCCAGTATCCAGATGATTATTAATATGTAATATGTAATATGTTGGAGTCTGTGGAAAAATTCCTGACCTTTTTAATGCAACACTGCTTAAATTATTAGATTCTGTGGTGTATTAATGACCCTACTGCCATGTCAAAAGGTCTTTGATATGGACTGTCAGATTCAAGTCAAATGCAGCATTCAGCAGCTTGAGCAGCACTAACAAATACCTCCAAAAGTAATTACTGCCGCTATTATTCTTTATATCGTGGGTTCTTCTTCTTATCAGTTATAAAATGCTTTACCTATGCATAATGTTGTAGTAGCCATAAAAATACAGCCAATTCATCTCTGTCTTTGAACAGCAATAATGGCACTGTGATTAAACCCAAGAATTAATTTGCACAGCAGCAGTTATAGTTTGGAGCTCATAATTCATTTTGAACATTAATTAAACGGTAACTCCCATGCAAAAGAAAAACAAAAAAAACCCCTATTATCTGTGATTGGAATCTATAGAGTGGAGTGTATACATTTACATTTTGAAGTGCTATGAAGGACAGGAATTGAGTTCAATATTTTCTGCTGGGCTTTCTCCGGAAGATAATTATTCACAGGCTGTCAGACACTCACCCAGACACAGGGGAGAAGTTTGCTGGAGGTTAGGAATGCTCGGTGACACTTCCTCAAATCCGTATCCAAAAAGTTGAGCCTCAATCTGTTTGTTTTAGCACCTGATTGAAGCGCCTGATGGGCTCTGACGCCGCGTCACTAAATAGCCTCCACGGAATGACAACACCCCAGACTGTGCTCAGCTCACACACACACACACACACACACACACACACACACACACACACACACACACACACACACACACACACACACACACACACACACACACACACACACACACACATCTCAGCGGCATCTGACAGATGCTGGAAACAGCCCGAGCTTGTGATTTCAGGTACGAAACCAGTGGTTTACTACTGTCAAATACATCATAATCCACAAATTTGAACTTTCACCCTTGCTAATAGTTCGCTAAAACCCAACATATGTGTCTTTTTTAACATAGTGTATGATTTACCTCCTGTTTGTAATTGAACATCTTCAGGAAAAAGGCTGGCTTCCCTTTACAGGACAGTCCTTAGAGACAGAGAGTGTTTCACTTTTTTTTTTTTTTTTTACTACGGCCTAAATGGTCTGTAATTAAGGGTTAGCTAAAATGTGTTTCTCTGAGCATGACTTGGATTAATGAGCCCTTCAGTTACTGTTTATCTTCTCAGACAGTTGATGGGACTCCAATGTGTCGTTACACTCAGCAGCTATATGGCTGAATATGGATGTGTGAGTCAGGCAGAGGGTGAGAAAGAACCTCTACAAGTAAAAGAGAGTTTAAAATGTTGCGACTGTATTGTGATGTCATTTGAATGGTCTCATCTGTGGACGCGATGACTGTCAAACATTAATGTCAAAATGTGTCCAATTGGGTCCCTTTTAGTTGGAAAACAGCAGCTGCAGGGAAGTTCCAAGGTTAATTTTAAAATTTATGACTTGCTGCAAGATCGGAAATGTGCATACAGATGTATTATGTGTGTAAATGAATGAATTTGACTGACCTCACACACCCTTTCACATACACTCTCAGTGTCAGAGAGGCTGAGAGGAGTGACAACCATGTGAACGCGCTCAGCTCCACTCCTTTCACGTCACTGATTCCATCTCTTGTGCGTTTTCTAACTACAGCCTCTGCGAGTATGTGAGCGTGTGCGAGGGGGGCCTTTAAGGTGGTAATCCATGAATTTTTTCTTTCTCTGTTCAAGGCCCTAAGAGCTAATTACTGGGGTGTTTCTGTGCCGCACTTCCCCAATCTGTCACTCACAAAGTGTGCTCAGTTTTTGTTGAAAGGCTCGAATTTCTGTCTGTGACACTCTCTCTGTCTCTGCAGTCATGCTGCCTGTCAACGCTCGCGTTAAGTGCCTCGTGCCTTGTCTGATTTCTCCAAACAAAAGTGAAACAGTGAAAAGTCAAACTAGACAAACTGTTTGAAAGGTGAATGTTTTAGTGATTCAGTCGTTCATCATCATCTTCTTCCTCTTATTCAAAGCATTGTGACGCGTATTTTCATTGCTGCCACTTTATATGCCTTTTTCTTTGCTTTTTTACTCTCTTAAGTCTGAATTCTGAGCGAAATGAAAGTACTAATAATCACTGCTCAAGCAAAACCATTGAACAATCTGTCTTTGATATAAAAAAACTGAATAGTCATTTTGAAATTCACCAGAAATACAGACTGCCTTAGTTTGGGGAGAGAGCGTGCACCCCAACGACAAATAATCCACTAATACCATGACACCAAACCATAATCTTATCTATATATTCTTGCAGGACTAATGCAAAGATTTCCAAAGGGGGTGTTTTGCACTAATAACACATTCTGCATATTTCCCTGCTGAGTGAACACGCTGGTGCATCATCTGCCCTGTTAATGACACTCTTTGCTCGTCCTCCCTAATTATGCTCTGTTTTCAGACAGGACACTGGTTAATTGATACCACCTGCGGTACCTTTACTGACTGAATTAATATGATAATGACAAACATTTCCCCTTTGGAACATCATCACGCTAATTATTTATTGACATTTAATTAAATATGAATAAAAGGAATGTTGTGGATATTTATTTCCTCGATCTTTCTTGGCTGTCTGAGGAACATGGAAGGCTTCCAGTGCTATAGCTCCACTGTTAGCGGTCACTCACTCAGTCACGCATGAATGGAGTATGGAAACGCACAGCCGGGAGGACAAAAGTGGAGTGTGGCCTGAGAGAGAGCCTGTCAAAGCCTGAAACAGATGCGGCTATATCACGCAAGTGTGCAAAGCATGCGTGTTGCCATGGTGATGTATGAGGTATACAGGTAGTTGTGCTGCATCCGAGTACAAATGTATGTGTGGTCCCCCCCCCCTCCTTTTTTTTTTATATCCAGGTGTGTTCTCATAAATGTGTGTGTTTGTGAGTGCCTGTTTGTGTGTGGCCTGGAAATTATCTGCTCATTCATCACTGCCTGAGCGACTGAGCCCAAAGACCATCCATCTTCTGGCCTTTCACAGCCAAGGCTGACACTCAAGGTGTTTGTATGACTTGATGTCCCCCTCTGCAGAATATTGTGTGTGTGTGTGTGTGTGTGTGTGTGTGTGTGTGTGTGTGTGAGTGCGCGCGCGTGCACGCGTGCCTGTGTGTGTGTATCTCCTTGTTTATTGGCCTGCTTACGTGTTAAAACTACTTTACAACTGCTGCACTGGTTAAATGTCAGAGCCCATTTTAAATCAGGTTAAAGCAGATGTTGTGCAGATAAAAACCAACCCAAATTGGAGGTGTTTGCAACACATGCACGTATTAGACTCAGTGCATCAGAGAAGTCCTTCCTGGTGTTGATGTCTCGCATTCAGCCTTGTCAAACTGTTTGCTGCTAAATATTGGCAACTACAAAAGCATCCCCCACTTATTATTGCCTGCCTCCGGCTATGACCTTAGCATAGGCCGTGCACTTGCCTATTCCTTCCTCAATTGTGTGTGAGTGGGTGCTTACAGTTCCAGGCCTCTCTCATTCTTCCTTCAAAGGTCAGCCGTCAGACGGTATTGAGCAGCGCTAAAGGTGAAAGAAACATGAAATATGTTAAGTGATGAACTAAAAGAGGAGCATAAGTGTGAGTCGGATGGATGCTTTGCAGTGATATATGGAAACTATAGCCAAAGAAATTAGCAAATCAGCAGTAAAACATGTTGAAAAGGCAAATGTGTTGTAGTGTAATGGGTTGCTTATTGAGTTAAGACATCTTCCCATCACTCTCGCTTATTTCAGGCTGTCCTCAATTAAAATTTATCCGATCCCTGTTACATAACCTCAGTTATGTTGTGCAGAATCCAATGTCCTCTGCCCAAATTGAATGACTACATACTATTGATGTACAACCAGCATTCTGGTGAAAAACTGCATGGAGTGGGAGATCAGGTGTCAGAGGAGGGTAAGGTGAGAATGACTGTCTGCTCTGTACATCATCAACACCTTAATTTTCTGTCTGTTTTGACTTCTACATGCATCCTGACCAGGAGCTTTAGTTAAACCAGTCTGATCAGCCTCCGGTCTGCTTTTAGACCCGTCTAATGATAACATGGAGCAGTAATTAACTTTGGAACCTGAGCGCTCCTGTCAGCATGTTAGATCGTTTAAACCATTAATGAATTCGAGCTGTGTAAATGGGCACAATTCTCTTTCCTCTCTGCTTCTGTGGGATCACTGCAGGAAATGTAATTAATATTTTCTTCATTAATGATGTATTACTTTACCCATTTGCATCCAATTTGCTGTTAATTGGAATGATTCCCTTATACAACGGCACAGACGGGAAGGTGCCACAGTTCTCCTCCTCCTGGGGTTACTATGAGGGCATTTGTTCAGGTGCGGTCAAATGGAAATATTTTAATGGGCGAATGACTGGAAGTGGCCTCCACACATGCACTTAGCTTTAAAAGTGAACAGGAAGGTGTACTCTGACAGTGGATTACACAAACCCATACAAACAGCAATTTCTGGGCAGCAGGAGCAGCCATTTGAGGCTGTGGTGGCAAAATTGATGTACGGGATCTGTGCTAAACACGCAGAACTCATGAGGGAAGTTCAGTGTCTAAGTTTTTCTTTAACTGAGGACTGTAACAATTTAAGAACGTTCTAAGAAGGAAAACAATGATCAAAACATAGGAAAATGTAAGACTTGGGCAACATTCAGAAATCCAGACACAAACAATGCAGTGTGAAATTAGTTTTATTGAAATGGCATGCTTTATAATGCATGTGCATAATTGAATATCAGGCAATAAAAACAGAACAAAATGCGCTGTTCTGAATTTATTTCTGGATTTTAATTCAATCACAGAGTGGGTCAGATGTCTCTGAGCCTACTTGGAGCTCAACTTCCTTCACTCTCTGTTTAATGGGACTCTCTGCTGTTTGGTAATGGACCAGTCCAGTGCCATCTTATTATCTCAGCTGGTTTGCTTAAAAGGCTGCCGATGGCTTTCTATGGAGGGGTTTTTAAGTGTCATCAGAAAAATCAAAGTGAGGCAAACCCCCCCAGAACATTGCTTTTTTTAGTGCAAAAAGTCAGTATCCTGACTCAAGATTTCTCCTTCATTTTTATGAACCACAACTGAGGGTCAAGCAACACAGATTTTTGTATTGGAAAACTAGGGAATCAATCGTAGCACCTTGCAAGGGCAGGGATTTATTGTGTAAGTGACGGATTTGAATATTTTGGCATGATATACTATTCTGATAGATCAGTATTGAGATGACCTTCCAGTCTGCTTCAAACATGTCTGTTGAATTATTCTAGTGTTAGAATGTACAAATGAACAGCCTTTGTTATTAAAGATGACACAATGACATGAGAAACATACAGGGTTTTGCAATCAAATGAACAAATGTTAGTCCTTAAGTAATGACCTTCTGACTGGAGCTGCACTTTCAAGACTGCATAAAACTAAACTCTTGGCTATTCATATTTCTGTACAAATTGTCTCACCTTGGCTCAGCATGGTGCGGTCTGGTGTGTGTCTCCATTGTTGTTTGTTTCTTTTCTTCCCTGTCTGTCTCAAAAAGGACAGTATAAATCAATAATGTAGGACCCGACCTGAATTCTGACAATAGAAATGGAGATATAACAACATTATAAGAACACAATAAGTGTAATAAACAAATATCAAAACTCTCCTACACTGTACAGATGAACTAAGCTTTATTTGTGAGTCCAGAGAGAGTTTTTATTGTCCCTCACTAATGAACACGCCTGCATATTCACTAATCTGCAGTGTTAATGCCTAATCTTCCCTGCAGCACAGTAACACCCCAGTGAGTTTACAAATGAAATATGCCACCATGCCAAGTCACTGTGTCTCTTGACCTTTCCTAAAACTCTGCAGCCCTCTAATGCTTCTTTGCCTATCTCCACTCACACGCGCGCACGCACGCACGCACACACACACACACACACACACACACACACACACACACACACTTCCATCCAGGCAGGCAGACGAACAGCTCTGCAAACACTGCACCTTACAAGATGCTGTACTGCGTCTCTCCCTCTCCGTCTGCCTCTCTCGCTTTTTTTTCTCTCCAGGCTCAACAAACAAACAAACACTGCTAAGTCGCTCTTTGTATTCATGTGTCGACTTTTGTGTCTGCGTATGTTTTAATTTGAATGGATTTCAGGTGCCTCCATTGCCAACCATCTCCCTCCGTGTTCTCTTCTTTGATCTGGTTGACATTGAAGCTTGCTCTCCTCCCACACCCCCCCACACCCATATTTTTCTCACTCTCTCTAAACCCCCAAGAGACCTTACATTGTACTATCACTCACTTCTCTCTCCCCTCTCTTCTTTTTTCCCTTCAGTCTCACCTTTTTTTCCTGCCATCTCGTTCTCCAAACAGATTTCTGGGCTCGCTGTACAGCCTGGAGGCCAATATTGCTCCCAGCTTTTATTTCTAAGGTTCAGGAGGTCACTGTGGCTGCTAGCCACCACTGCCTCATGGGCAGTGACCTGCATAGATCCGTCATGTCTGGGCTTAAGTCCCAGCAGCCCATTAGCATTACAGGCCGATAGGAAGACAGGAGTGTTACTCCCCTGTCATGCATGTGTGTAACAGGAACGAAGAAGCTTGTCCAGGTTGTTCTAATTTAGACAACAATAATCTTCATTCAAGGGTAATCCAGTGTTAAATCCAGTTCTACAAGTCTGGCAGTAGTATGTTGTCAGCCTCAGTGTTGATCTTCAGTTCCATTGAGCAAACAGGTTGGGAGTTTTGCACCCTGACCAGCATAAGTTCACTTCAAGGTGGACAGGAGGTTCAGCAGACACTGTCCAAGGTGAGACGGGTGAGGGGAGATTTTGGTGGCCGTGCTGAGACACTGGGAACTGGCTTTGTCTTTCAGGGAGGGCAGAGGGCAGCAGACAATTTTTTTTTTTCTTTTTTTGGGGGGGGCTGTCTTAATAACCCCCCCACAGGGCTTTACTGTTAGCAGCTGAACAGCCGGGTAGCACATAGAGATGCAGCAGGCCATCACACTTTATAGTGGCTCAGTAAAAGGCTACCAGCAGCTCTGCATCAAGGTCATTTTCGGAGCAGCACACTGAGGAAGTGCAGTTGCTCTGAGGGCTTTTTAACTACCACTGTGGTGTTGGCAGGCCTGACGTTGGACACCTTCCACTGATGCAGAGCAGGAGAAGATCTTCTCAGTGCCTCCTTAAGTCCACCACCGTCTCATTGTATCTTCTTTAAATATCATAATTGAAATGCTATTCAAAACCTCGGAACTTGACCTTTAGCTCTGGGAGTTAGCTGGTAATGTTTGTCAGGAAAGGTCAAGGCCAATTGTTGCCAGTTTAGACTGTTAAATCAAGGCAAAACATTCCTGATAATCTTACTTTTTGGAATAAATCTGTTTCGGAAGCACATGTTTTGGGGCCACAGCCTCACCTGAACCTTCGGTAGGCTAATTTCTTCGCTTCTTATCTTAATTGAGAGGTCAAACAAAGACTGATATTTAAATTCTGTTGAATCTTTTGTTCAGCTCAAATGCTGAATTGTTTTTTTTTAATAGTCAATTTTTCTCTTTTCTCTGAATCCCTGCAGCTGAAGTAACTGGATGTTTGATGAAATTATAATTTCAGTAATGACATGGGGGAATGAATGCTGTATTTCATCTCAGCATGAGATACCTCTCCATTGTTGGGTAAATTACGGTATTTTGTGACACCCTTTTGATTCGTTTTCTATATTAAAGAAGAAATTGTGAATACCCCAAACCCAAAGGACCATTAGTGCGTTAGTTTTCAGTCTGCCTGCAGCAAAATTCAATCAGTCTGAATATATTACTTAGAAAAAGGGCCTTCCATGTCTGAGAATCAGTGTACCAGCAGTACAGTAGCTGATATTATCATACTAATGGACTGATGTGGGCCTTAAAATGGAAATTACCTTTTTGTCTTTTAAGAAGGAGAAGTATAAAGCCATTTCTTGTTTAATATACCAGTGGTAATATTTATCATTTCCAAAATTATCACAAGAAATTATTCTGGGATCCTATGTGTGAAAATATATATTTTCATATTTAGCATTCCAACTTTTTGAATATACAGATACAAAGATGGTGAAAACCTACTTTATAAGTGAGCATAAAAACCCCTGCTGCAGATTTTTCAAGCCTTGATTTTAATTAATAGAATTCTCCAAGATGAATCAGTCTGGGATCATTGTAAACATAGGAGACTTGCATCAAAACAAAAAACAAAAAACAAAAAAACTATATCTATCTATCTATCTATCTATCTATCTATCTATCTATC
>BJFM01000413.1:0-11728 GCA_016586285.1 Arothron firmamentum
TAGTACTGACAGGAGCTGGAACAGGAGCAGCTCCCCATGTGAGAACCACAGTTGTATCGACATGACGGCTGACCTGAGAAACACAGGAGGGTTAGCATCCAGAATAATCGCTGCTGCTTACTTTAATGAGAGAATCCCAGTTCTATGATTCCCCTTCCTGGCCTGATGTGCCAGTAACACCTTGCATTGTTTGGAAATGAATATGGATTCAGTAATTGGGGCTGAAAAAGTGCCATAATTTCCATACAGGTAGCCTCCACATGATGCGCCTGAATCTACTCATCCATCAAAGTAAAATTAATAAATAAGAAATAGAAAATGAAGACAGTCTGAAAAAAAAATCTGGTAAGACAGCAAACACAAGAAAGCATGGATCAAGAGATGTTTGTGAATAAGATGATCCAGTGGCCGTAAAGCCATAAATACCTGTGGGGACTCCTGTTGTTGGTCCTAATGTGTTTGCTTGGCAGTGAGCTGTCAAACACACAATAAGACAATTTCTATAGAAACCAATCCATCACATTTATAAAGGTGCTTACAGCTACATGACACTTACTGTAGTAATCACGGCAACAGTTGCCATAGTACCGACAGGAGCTGGAACAGGAGCAGCTCCCCATGTGATAACCACAGTTGTATCGACATGAGGGCTGACCTGAGAAACACAGGAGGGTTAACTCATAAAAAATATTTACTATTTTCAGTCTTGATAAATGGCTGCTGACAGTGTGGTTACTGGTCATGGAAAATGTAATCAGAAGAAACTACAGATCTATGACAATTTCCATTAAAAAAGTTCAGTCATCTATGTGCTAAAGTCAAAGCAACATTAACGCCACCATGGCTGGAAATTGTGCTGTTATTTTGGTGTGACTTACTTGTCCATGAGCCAAATGTGATTCTTGGTGCCAATTCTGTGAAATATGTTGGTTTAATGGAAGAGGGATAAAGAAAATAATCTTTGAACCAAATGTCCACACATGCTATGAAATACATAACTTTAAAGTTTTAAGTTGAATGATTGCAATAATAACAAAAACAAGAACAGGCCAACCGTACCTTCTGTCCCACATGAAGCAATGAAGCCACAAAGAACCAGCAAAGTCCACATGGTGAAGTTGTTCACCTTCTGCTTCACACACTTGGGATTGTGGTTTATATAGCCAGCGGCCGTATGGAAACAGCAGCAATAAATAATCTCTTGACATCATTTGTGAGATGACTGGATGACTGTAATATCCATGAGAAAGGAACATATGGTTGTCGATCACCAGCTGTGTGTCAAAGTTGTTTCAGTATGTGTTTTCAGATATTTGCTTCAGACTTTCCAAAAGGGACTTTATGGAGGTTCCTGGGAAAATGGCTGATTTAAGTAAAGTATCGTCAGGGTTGGGAGCTGCCTGGAGTCTGTCAGGAGTCATTGGCAGAGAGACAAGTCTACATCCTGGACAGGTCACCCGTCCATCGCTCAGCTCGGGGCAGTTTAGCGTGTTGAATCAACCTCATAGGTTCCCACGTCAGCACACAGAGAAGATGTAAAAAAGACCTGAGCCGGAATTAAACCCGGAACCTTCTCACCCAGGCAACTGTGCTGCTAACCTCTGTGCTCTAATTTTTTTACTTCATAAATTATGTTGCATCACTTTATTTTCAAATTAATAGAATCCAAAGGCAGAATCTGCCTGTGGCATACAGGCATCAACACACCACCACTGGAAGGCTCGGATGATCGTTGCACTATATTTATGTATCAAATCAAGCGCTTTTACATTCATCTTATATCTCGAACATGCTGATGACACCACATTATTTGGTGAAACACCCAACCAACTCTGGGAATTCTCACAACATCCGGTCCATTCTGGCTCGAACCCCTTGGCTCTGCAGTTTCTAAAACAGGAGACAAAAGACCAGAGTTAGCAGGGCCTTCATGGCCCCCATCATGCAGCTGTCCTGGATTTTGACCCCCACTAATCTGATCGGTCATATCCCAGAGGCGCCCGTACACCCATGGGTGTGTAAAGCTGGATCAATATCTGCATTTGGATTAAAGAGGAGAAAAGAGAAGTTATTCAGACCCCAGACCTGGTTCTAGTCAAAGCTAAAGGGATTTTTTCAGTGTTTTCATTATTGACTCTAAAGTTTGCTTTGTCAAATAATAACTGTTGGGCAGTTCGGTTGACATGAAACTCAGGTTGTAAAATACTTGACATTATGGTGAGAAACTTGATTTGGTCTCACCCTGTTGATTCAGGTGTGTGTAAAGGATTTTCCTTATTATCTACCCCGGATACCCAAATGAGGTCACTTGATTAATTTGCACTAATTTAAAACATTATATTGGGGAATCTGATGTCATAAACATGCTTTCCACAATTTCCCAACAAATTGAAGTGCATTTGAGTAAAATGTTCTGCAAGTTTTTAAAACTTTTCAGGTCATATTTATCATAATTTTTTACTAGTTTGTGAATTTGCACTGCTCTAATGTTGGCAGAGCCACTGTGGTTAATCAGTAACCTGGGTGGGAGGCGCCATGTCTGGCTGACCAACATAAGGACAGAAAAGGAGCCAGGAAGTCATCCAGCAGCAGCACATACGGTAAGCAAGCCCCATCATACAGTTTTTTTATATATATATTTTTTAACTGCCAACATTGAAAACTTAACTGGTTGACAGAAGTTTCAGATCAGTGCAAATGACACAAAACTTCAAAACTTCTAAAACCATTCTGAATTTTTTTTTTTTTTAACTCCCTCACAGGGTTGGCCATGAACATAATAAGGAGCCAAAGTCATTTGCTCATCTCTTCCATGGGGCCATCAGTTCATATTTTCAGCATCTTAAACTCAGAATTATGTCCTCTGTTTCTGTAGGAGCCTCATCCTTCCTCTTTTTTGCATACTTGGCATTAATATGGTATTCCACTTTCAATAGGATGAAAAATGACTGTTTCTATACCTTCACAGAGGCACATCTGTTGAGAAAGCCACAGATTACAAGTCTGATGGCGGTTGGGCAGAAGCTGTCCCTGCTATCTTCTTCCTGAGGGTAGGAGGGAGAAGAGTCTGTGGCAGAGGTGAGTGGGATCGCTGGCGATACGTGTTGCCCTTGACAGGCAGCGTTGTTTCGCCAGGTCCCTGACGGGTGGCAGCTTGGTCCCAATGATTTTTGCCGCTGACCTCACCACTCTCCCCAGTGCCTTCCTGTCTGAGGCACATAAAGGCTGTTGTCTTTGAATTGACACGTAAGTGTTGATAAAATTGAGCACCAACATTCACAGTGTAGAGCATAATGATTTTAACATATTGTATCTGCCTGTTTTTTCTTACTTTCCCCCCCAAAACATGAGAAAATCTGCTGCCAGCTTTTTTCAGCTTATTAGCGCCCCCTGGAGGTTTATTTGCAATCTTGCACATGTGAGAAATTCTACAAGTGTGATCTTTGCACCTTCCGCTGCATCACATTACCTTTAAATCGTTAAATTTTATATCTTGGGGGGAGAGATGCTGATGCTACGATTGCAGTCAGGTCATAAAAGCAAAGTCAGGTCATAAAAACAAAGTAATTAAGCAGAAGGACAATAAGATCTGATTCTAACCTGACCACAACAGAAACACACTTTAAAATATGGCCAGAATTCATCTTTTTATGGAAGAGATTCAAGAATTAATCAACTTATTTCACTTGTTCAGAACAGAGTTAGAAATGACCTTCTTGAAGGAGAAGGATGCAAACACTTAAGCATCACTGGTCACATGTTTTCCAGAAAAAGCTATTCTTTGTCAGATTTATAATCTAATAGAAAATATGTCCTGATTGTTACTATCGTTATTTTACAATGAATTCACATTTGCATAAGTGGCTAGTTGATTGAATGAACAAATGTTTGTAACTGCTTGAAAAATGTCAATTTATTGTGCCCAGAAAAAAAAGTGTGGTAAAACTATTTTACATAAAATATTATATTTTGAGAGCTGTATATATGATCTTTTCAAAAGGATTTTCCCAAATTCATTTAAAATGGATGTCCAAAAGTTCTGTTGTTTCTCTTTAAACTCCAAACTGTTGCCAGGTAACCAATGGTAATCGGAGCAGCTGCCATCGTCATCCTCCCTGCTGGATGTCTAAAGATAACTCTGTATGTCAGTGGCTGATATCAACTGGGTCAACACTCACAAACCAAACATGTTAACCTGATTGTGCAGAACATTTCAGACCAGTCGATGTTTGAAAAGTTATTAACCGATAAGATGTCAAATGGACAACTACCTCGAGATGAAGAGCGTAATGGAACATAAAGAAAACCTCCAGACAGAAAAGAGAAAAGAGAAAACAGAAACTGCACAAATACCAGGAGAACATAGAAACATAGAAAGACCCAAAACAAAAAGACACGACCTTGTGTGCAGTTATACATATACATATTGAATTTATTTTGAATCCATTTGGGCTTGCTTAGATAACTAGCTTTACAGCTGTCAATTAAAAAAAATATATTTCATAAGTTCTGTGTCCACGTCAGAAGGAGCTGAAGTTGTGTAAATTGTTGGAGTCAGAACAAGACGACTGAACTTGCGGATGTTTAACGGAGGAGGAGTCTTATTACCGCCTCCACTTTAGGGGCGGTGCCCGTCTACTTTACTACGTTCTGATTCGGTAGAGCTCGCGTCGCTCAAAGGTAAACTCCCAAATGATTGGTCAGCGTGATGGCTCTTCTCGCCTTCTGAACTTGATGGTCTGCTCACAAACTCGGGTCCGACTCTGCGGCGGCTGTAGTGTGGCACACTTGTTCGGCCTTGTCTGGGGTGAAAAAGTAAGGTTACCGGCGAGGTTCCAGGGCTTCGGTCAGTTTTACGTTGGTTCGTAAAAGTGGAAACCGGAAAAAATCCAAAACCTCGATTACAAACTTTCCCCCACCTGAAAGGACAGTTTGGATAAAAATGGCAGACAGCGTGGAACATGAAGTCTCTTCTACCACTCCTTTCTTCGCCGAGGAGGTGCATCACTACCAGGCCGAGCCTGAACGTGAGCCAGACCAGCCCAAACAAGACCTTTTCAGTGTAGATGATATTGTGGACTTGGTCGGCGGGGCTCATGACGCCTTAAATCGACACATCGCTGAAGATAATGCGTCACACGAGTTGACTGAAACTCATCCAGAGGACTCGGTGTCAGAAGTACCAGAAACAGAATCTGGGCCAGATTCCACCAGCTACTCCTTCCTTCCTGACACGTCTGAAGCCGTCGCCCCCAAAGCTGAACCCGAAAGCACAAAGATCGAACCAGAGGCGCTGGCTGTCCCTGAGAGCGACGCCCTCCCCGTGGTCGAACCCTGGAAAGCAGCGTCAGACCCCGCAGAGGCAGCAGAGCGAGCTGCGGTGACAGAGGAACCATCGGCTCCTTCATCTTGTAAGTTTCTGATCGAGAAAAAGGCCATAAACGGTGCAAGTGATGAGGTTTGACGGTTTAAGCAGATGAAACTTGTTTTTTTATGTCATTTTTCAGGATTTTTTTTTTTTTTTAACCTAATCGCTTTTATCAGAACTCGGCATTGTGTCTACACTGACGCGCCGACAGGGTATATATGCATCCGGAAGAAAAAAATCTTTTTTTTATGGACCGACTTTATTCAGTAGCATTAGCTTATATTTCATATAAACCCTAAAATTAATTTTCATTTTCTTCTCAGATTTGTTTGTTGTGCGGTTCTAGTTAGCGAGCTAGCCAGACTCGCTATGCTAGCCTGAGGCTATGCGGGCGATCTCTCATCCTGAAGCCGACCTGCTGTTTGACACATGGGTTAACAGTTTAGGGAAATTCAGCCTTTAAACAGAATAGTGGGGAAACAAGTCAAGTCTGCTCCTTTCCCTGTGCAGATTAGCGTTGGTGATGTTAGCTGGTTAGCCCCAGTTTTCGCCTATGCGGCCCACCTGTTTTGACAATCAGCAAGAGGCGTTTTGTGACTGAGCAGATGAGCTGGCAGTATTGCGTTGTGTAGCTTTAGCGTTATATCAATGGCTCTTACGGTTACATTCACCACCAGACCTCATTTTTTATTTTACATAATACATTTATTGTATACCATCATGCCCCCATTCTTTGAAACAGCCGTTTCCATCTGCCGTACCCGGCTGCTGCGTGCGCTTTTGGCTAAACATCAACACGACCAGAGAGCCATAATCGGACACACTTCATTTCTGAAGTAGTCTATTTCTAATCTTAATCTGCTTTTCATTTTTATATTCAACTCAATTTATATAATGTCAGTTAATAAGTGTGTGTGGTCAGTACTTCATTTTAAATTTTATTTGAACACTTCATGTTAAAGTGTTCAAGTAACTGTCCGATAAAAGAGCTACCGTTCGTTAGCACCGCACAGTGTACCAAAGCAGCAACCCAGAGATTAGTCACAACAAAGGAATTCACTCAGCGTCCACTCCCTGTCTGCTTCCCAGCGTTTCTCTGCCATCACCAGGCTGTCGTCAGCGCCTTTATTCCCATTTCCATATTTTTTACTCTGGCGGATGGGCTGGTCCCCCCAGCTCCACCCAACCAACACCCCCAGACTGGTCTGGTTTAGCTGGACAGGCCTAGCTGCCTCCCCCCTGAACCGTTGCGCTGTCATGGTGGTTTAAATGGTGTTGTGTTGTTGTTGTTGGAACATTTTTGGATGTGTGTATTTGGAGATGCTGTTGCTGTTTACTGGGGTGTGACAGGTGCGCAGGCCCGCATGGTCTCCTGCAGGCCTGTGGAGCAGGCAGCACAGAGCCAGGGTGGGGCTGCTGTTCGAGCCCCAGTCTCCAATTTAAACATGGCAGCCATCTGTCTGAATTGAAGATTTCACATTTTATGTTACATTTATGCTTTGTAACTGGTGTTCCATACCATCTTTTGAACTGGGAAATAGAATAATTTTATTGTCAGTGCAATTGTTTTTGAGATCTAAATGTTATATTGTCATCAGCATCTATTCTTTCATATATGTACCTACAACTAATCCAGATTGGTGATGTCTAATTTAGGATGATGCTCCTTTATTTAGATTGAGATTAATTGGATCAAATGTGTCTGTCACGCCCGGTCTTGGTGTTGTCTGATCTACCGTAGATCACCTGACCTTTTTACCTTCCATCTATTACATCAATGGTGAAAAAGGTCCAGCAAGAAGAGGTTTTAATCTCTTCCTATAATCAGGTGACTGAAAACATTTCAGAAACTGCAAACATTCCTTCCAGTTTATCCTTATTTATTACAGAGTGGGTTTTTTTTAAACGTTAACTTTTTGATAGTTGATCAAGTGGATTTTTGGCTGCTTTAAATTGTGGTGAAAATATCAAACAGCAGATTGACAGGCTGCTTATTTGATAGCGGTCAGGCGGTTGCCACCGACCTGAATCTTGTTTTGGGTCACCTACAACTGTCGGTGTTCGTTTGTGGAGAGATCATGATGAGTTTAGGTGGATTAGATAGATGATCTCTGTCTGTCTCTCTCTTTATCTCTCTGGATTGTCATTTTCGCCTTTGAGATGATGATGATGGTTGTTGTTGTAATAATATTAATAGACCAGACCTGACACTGGAATAATTACATTTTTGATGTTTATTAAATATGTTGCTATTTGATCAATTGGGAGTTTTTAATGTTTAGAAATTCCACATATTCAGGTTTTTACATTGTGACATTTTTGTTTATCTGACAGTGAGCTGAAGATAAAAGGACATTGGAGTCATCTTGAACATTTTATACTGTTGTGATGCTTATAATGAAACAGAGTATCTGTTTAGTTGCATTCTGGATAATTCATTTATGTCATTGTCTAGGACCTTGAAAAATGAATTTTACATTGTGGATACTGTCACATTTGGCTTTATGTAAGTTTTCTCATTGGTTTAATCCTGCAGATCCTCTCATTGGCTGGAAGCTAAACCTCGACAGCAGAGGTAACCTGGTGTATGAGCATCAAGTCAATAATTTGGGATCAAAATTCACACAAATGAAATCGGCATGAAACAATCAATCAGCTTATTGGCTCACAGTTGATTTCTGATCATGTCTACTAATGTGTTCTTTTGTGATAAGACTTTTCATGATGCATTGCGTTAACCTTTTCCGGTGTTGCATTAGGAAATTGGTGATTCATTGTCTTTGTCACATCACAGGGCACTTCCCTCTGCCTGATCTCAGTTCTGATGCTTTCAAATTTGCCCTGAATCATCCTCCGTCTGTGGTGAGATGAGCGAAATCAGATCCCCGATTGCTTGGAGGATGTGAGATACTGAAGCCTTAGGACTGGGCTTTTTGCTTCAGTCCTTTTTACACACACCAAGACACACACACACACACTCGCACTAAGATACTCACTGTGTTGATGGTAAACTGCATTCACTGGACTTTTTTGTGCACGATGAACCACCACCATTGTGCCATGTTTGTGTTGCTTTTTGCACATTTGCAACTGTCAGAGATAGGAGCAAGTTGAAATTGCTCACTCCAAAGAAGAAGAATTTAACTTTGCAGAATGAAAAACACACAACGGTCTGTAACCTCATCAACATGTGACTTGTTTGCTGGCTGAGAACAGTTTCCTGCTGTGACTACTGCTTCTCTGGGTTTTTTGTGGTTTCTGTCTTTCTTCTGGCCATTTTCTTCTCTTCGTTCTGACTGTTCCATTTCTCTTTCTCTCTGGTTTCCTCCACAGATGTAACTTCTTCTTCTAAAGCTCAACCTCTTCCTCTGATGCAATTCCCTACAGGCAAGTTTTCTGTGCTCGCTGTGTTTGCCACCCTTGTTTGTTTTCTTTTACCACCTTTTTAGTTCAGTTTGTGATTGAAGTGAAGATTAAAACTCTAGACGCATGTCATCTTTACTGACTTTATGCGGCATGTTTGTAGATTCATTGAATGTGTGTGTGTGAGATGCTGTAGAGTAGACTTACATGAGTTTTTAGCATAAATGTAATGATTCTCCTCAAATGTTGCAGTTTGTTTCAGATGTAATTGCCCTTAACTCTGAGGAATATTGAGAGGAATCATTATTCACCCTTATTTAACAGTTTATACTTGTAATATTGAGTATGATGTGTTGTGTCAGACGTGGTTTCGAATTGTTCCAGCACCATATGTCAAACTCAGGGTGACCACCAGACAAACGCTGCCAGAACTCGACCGCGGACTATCATTCTGATTGCTTTGAAACATTTTAAATAAGGATTCTGAGATATTTTATTCATGTTTTAATGTATATATTCACTTTAAGCCCACATATTTAAGTGCTGACTTGGCAGAAATGAGCTGCTCTGTCTCCATCTTCACCACTGCACAAAACTGGATCACAAGATCATCACAGAAGTAAAAGTCTGAGCATAAATGATGCCCTTTTTTAATGAACAGTAATTTCGTCTCCACTGTCGGTCTTTGAGCAGCGCTTGTCTGGTCCTCATGGTCCTGTCCAGGTGTGGTAAGCTCTGTATGAAGGAGAGTATGTTTTTGATATGTGCTGTGTTGCATTCTCCCCCTCCCTCTCTACTCAAGAACTTGGGCAGAAGGGGGATTCCCCTGCACCCATCTCTCCTCTCTCCCCTGTTCACTCCCCTGACTCTCTGGAGGAGCTGTCTCTGACTGAGAGTCCCAACCAGCCCCCAACTTTAGGTGCAGCCACACCCCTGGGCTCGTTATCGATTGAACCTTCTACGGCTCGCTCCACTCTCTTCAAGGAAGACATGCCGTGGCTTGGTAAAGAGGGGGACTCTGGACCAGGATGTAGTCAGAATAAGGAAGATCTTCTGGACCCTGTTGCTGGTCCATACTTGAGTCTAGGGAAAGAACAAGGCCCTCATAATCCATGCGAAGACAGCGGAGTTTCCTTTTCACCTGAAGAGAAGCTACTTGGCTCAAACAGGTCCTCCAGTGGCCCCTCCCCTGTGAACCCAAAGATGATGGTCCCTGAGTCTCACCTTGCCTCCTCCAACCCAACAGAGTACTGGGATTCAAACTTCCTCAAATCTGAAGACGATTCCAAGGTCTCTATGGATTCCTTCTCCAAGGACATGGCTCCCATTAGCTCCAGGTATGAACATGACCTGCTGGGCAACCAGTCTGATGAAGATGAAGACTTAATGTATGAAGTGAAGAAGAATAATAATCCATTTGAAGGCTACTCCCCACTGGCTGATAGTGGCTTTGCTCCCTTTGGAGAATCCAAGTCTGAGAGCAAGGCCTCAAAAATGTCAGAGAGTCCGACTCCGGACCTGGTCCAGTATGGCCAGACTGGAGAATGCCAGGATGCACCACCGTCTTTCTTGGATGAAGCGAAATCATTTGAGAGCAAGAAGGGGTCAGCAAATCAGTTCTCAGCTGCATTCAAAGATGATGAAGAGGAAGATTCAGCTCTCCCACCCTCACTTCCAGACATCCTCAAATCTTCTCCTTTGAATCCTGACAAGATTGACTCTGGCTCTTCAGAAGGAAGTCCAGAAGAGCAGAGTCCAATTTTTGAGAGGAAGATGATGGAGTCACCCAACCCTCCGATCAATTTATCTGCCAATAATCCATTTGCCTTTGATGCTAAAGTATCCTTGTTGAAAGAGATGACAGAGGAAATGGAGGTGAAAACAAAAGAGGGGATTGCAAAAGCAGAAGAGGATAAGAGCTTTGGAGCTCTTGATCTTGTCAAAGAAGCTGAAGAAACCACCCCTGCCAAGGTCAAAGAGGAGGAACCTGTCGAGATCGAGCAGAAAGATTGGTTCTCAACCAACGATTCTCCCAAAGTTAAAGAAAAGTTTGAGCCGCTAGACTTGAAGGGCAAAATCACAAACACTGAGGACTCTGATTCGGAGTCGCCTACAGCTGATTCCCTCTCTCCAGTCCTTGAAGCCATGGCAAAGAACCCAGCCATTTTCCAGGTTGAAACCGAGAAGACCCTGCCAATGGACGTGGAGGAAGCAGAGTTGGCAGAAGAGGTCTCTGAACACGAAGTGTCCTCTGAGGAGTTTGAGTTCATCGAGCGACCCCCGAAGGGCGTCATTGACGAATTCCTTGAGGCTCTTGATACATCCAAGTTAACATCACCCAAACCCCCAGAGATCCCTCCAGATGATGATCTGGTCTTGGAGCAGCAAGACGTGGCAGCAGTTTCTGCTTCACTTCCTCTGCTGGAGCTCAAAGAAGAGGCTCAGTGTCAGAGCTACCATCTCCTCACTCAGGCCTCCCCGCAGAAGAGCAAGGCCGAGCTGGAGAAGCTCGACACTGAGCAGGCCCCAGCCGCAGCCCTGCCTGTCCAAAGCAGCGCCGGGCAACCAGAGGAGGCCGTTCACCAGAAGAGTGCTGGAACAGTGTTAAAGATGCCAAACCTGAACATAAGAGCAGGTAAAACAAAGCTGTGCTGTCATGGAGCTACCACCCCCGCACCCAGCTTCCCTTCAGTTATCACCAGCCCTTCATGTTCATCACATCGTTCATCTCATCCTTCTTTTCTCAGTTTTGCCCACATTGACTTTAGGAGCATCACCTCCCTCTGTCCCCTTTCTCTGCATGGTTTTGCATCTACTTTGAAAGGAGACGCCTGCATTTAGTTAACCTCCTCTTTATTTGTGTTGTGTGTTTGATCTTCTGCTTTTCCTGCCTGTTTTCTGTCTCATCAGTAACATTTCTGTTAACATGGTGATTTTTTTTGTTTGTTTGTTTGTTTAATGTGACGGTAAGTAACAATTTGAATTTTCATCTGCGAG
>BJFM01000413.1:11792-26777 GCA_016586285.1 Arothron firmamentum
TTTTTTTTTTTTTTTTTTTCAAATTAACTAGACAAAACTGAACTGGTTTAGGTTTTTCAAGCATTGGCATTTGTATGGTTGTTTATAACTTAGTACTTGAAAGAAAAAAAATCCAGTTATTGTTTGAACTGAAACCACCAGGTATTCGATAACTCCTGGTCAGAAGGTTGACGTGAAGGTTCAGCAGATTCTTCTTGTTAGCTACATTTTTCTTTTTGTATCAGGTTACCTCGCTTATCCAGTTTTAGCTTCTCTCTCATCTGGAAATAACTTCACATAGCAATCTGAAAGCAAACACCGTCATGGAGCCAAACAGAGAGATAGCTGCCGACCCCACCCTGACCCAACAGGCTGCTACTGTTTCCTTCACATGGAGGTTACATCACACCCTGAACATCCTGAAGACCTTTGCTGGGACAGGTTCTCCCTCTGATGGTTATTGTTGAGGAGGGAAGTTTCAGGCACAGGTTAGATTCAGATGAGATATTTTATTAAAATATTCCCTGATGCTCACGAGAGACATTTCTAGGTGGATTATGGATGGTCGGCAGAACAGAAGGTCCTCGTAACGTCACAGGGCTGCTTGAGAATACAGACTTGGTTTTAGGTTACAGGTTAGAATTTGTTTAAGGGGTTAGGTATTTATGTGGCGTTAGGAGCTGGGGAATATATTATGTCTATGAATATCCTCACAAAGATAGGTGGGTGTGTGTGTGAGGGGGGCCTCCTCCCTGCACTGCGACACTAACGGAACCACAAAGGGTTCGCTGACCCAGAAAACTTGCTTATTACACAACTGTATCTGCAGAATGCTGATACAGTTGCTGTACAGTCATTTTATTAGCTTATCTAATATAAGATTCTTTATTGTCATTGATTATTTTGTTTTGCAACGTGGATGGGGTATTGGTGACTTCTCTGTGGGCTTGTTTAGTACTCTTACATTACCTGGTTATGGGTTATTGATACTTCTGTTGGCCATTAAGGACCTATTGTGAATGTAAAGGTGAATAGTGATTCATGCTGTTGCAGAAAAGCAGGTTTAAAACCTTTTTAATCATTAACCTTCTGTCTTTGAAGAAAATGAAATCTCTGGCTTCTCTGTGGTCATGGGGAACAGGAGGTTTCCAGGGTATTTCAGCTTGAAACAGCTTTTACAGTTCTGTGGTATGAACTCTGGCATGAATGTGATGAAGGTGAAGGGTCTCGGAGTCAAACTTTGCACTTTACTTCATTGTGTGTCATGTGCAGGGTTGTTTCCAGATAAGAGGCAGGTGATGAATCATGGTCTCCAACTTATTTCATACCAATGAACTTAAAAGTACAATAGCCACTGGGATTATATTCCACTTGTCTGTAGTGACTTAAATCCAGTGGTCATGTTGCTGTTTGTGGTCGTGGCTTATTCTGATCTGGAGAGAAGTTTCAAAACGAAACGAGCACCCTCTAGTGGACAAGACGGGTGTAGCTGACTGGGAATGTTTCATTGCATCTTTTAATTCTGTGCTGTGTTAAAGTTTCAAGCCAAACCAGCAAAGTTGCCAAATATTAGCAGTTTTATGCTTCATTAACATGAACCAGAACATCTAAACCCTGAAAGTTGTTATTAGAACACAGCAAATGACGACCTATGATTAAGAACCCTGTTAGTCAAACAGTATTTTAGAAATCAATGTTTGTTTTTTTTACATCCATTGCTTTCTTTTTTCTTCTTTTTTTCCTTTTCTTTCTTTAGTTTTATGGTGTCTTTTTGCTAATAAATTTGTGAAGCAGTATATATACATGCAATGTTAGATAAGCTATGCCTGTTAGATAACCTGTTCTGGACCCAACATGCAGTGTTTTCTGCAGGTAGGAGGTGATACGTTATGCAGCAGGGTTGAATCAGTCTGTTGCTTAAGCTTCTCCCCGGTTTGTCCATGATGGCCAGCACCCCCACCTCCGGGGCGATGAGCTGCGAGATTGTCTGAGGCTGGCTCAGCTTCAGAGGTTTGCGTTCAGACGTGAGTCAGGCTGCCTCGTCAGCAGATCAAACATGACAGAAGTGAGGGAGTGAGGTAAAAGTTAAAAAATGGGGGAAAGGGAAGAATGGAGGGAGGAGGTGAAGGAGGAGGTGCTGCGTCACTGTGCTGGCAGCAGACAGTCAGCTGACGCAGCTGATTCGCTCGCTGCAGTCGTCTCCCCTCCCTGTAGGCAGCTTCACTCAGGTCTTTCTGCAGACAGAGTTCCTCCACACGTTCTGCCTGTGTGTTTGAGAGCCTGTCTGCTGATCTGACAACATGGACACGGACAAGTGTGTGGACCAGACCTGGAGGGAGCAGGGTAATGTCTCCACCTCCTCCTTTCTCTTCACTGCAGATGTTTTAATTTCTTTGCCTCTTTTCGGTCTTTGGGGGCGATGATGATTGCGAGGAACCGTCTGGCAGCCGTTCTAGAAGGTTCTCATGTTCACCTTTGGTTGTGCTGACATGATGGCGTAAAGTTCTGGCTCCAAGCATGAAGGGATTTGGAGGACCTTTGACCAGTTGTCTGGTGGAGGGGAGGAGCAACATTATCAGGTGGATTAATGATTGGCTCCGGTGCTGGAGATATGTTAATGAGCTGGAAGTGAGACAGACAGGAGCTTTGTCCTCAGGTAGAAGACAACAGAAGAGGATTAGCACCTTTTCAACTCAGTCACATTTCGGAAAATCTTTAATGAGCACAAATGAGCTCAAAGCTTTACTTTGTGAGGCTTCTTTCCGGACGTTTATTAGGCTGCGAGTGTGTGTGCGTGTGTGAGAGATCTGACATGAATCGTTAACATGGTGAACACAGACAGGATGAATCTGCTTCTTTGTTGTTCACAGTGGTATCATTGTGATGTGTTCATGAGCAACGGTTATTTCAGTGTCAGTCTGTAAATGAACCAGTAATAAAGTGAAACACTGTCTTTGTTCCAAATGCAAAATTTCACTGAAGAGTGTCTAAAGATGATCAGCTGTTAGGTTTGTCCACAGAAACATGATGAAAGTTTGCATCAGCTCTGACATTCCAGTGTGTTCAGGTACCACAAGTGAAATTTGGTGATCCTTTTGGATGAAAACATGCTTGTGGAACCTTGAAACATGCTCAGTTTGAGGTCTGACCACATATGAACTTCCTGGTTAATGCCATACACAAAAAAAATGATCCTCAACAATCTGTTATTTCCATAGCAGAACCAAAACCATAACCATTAGTTCGTCTGATGTGTCTAGTTTTACTGGCTCGTTTTAGCCTCTCTATCCCATTGTAATTGTCTATTTACCGTCTCTGTCCCAGTTAACCGGCCCATTGAAGGTCCATTTTGAGCATTCCTTGGTTAACGTTGGGGTATGTTTGATGTGTTTCACTGAACACGTCAGCCGGGTGGTGTGTTGAGTAAACTGGGGATAAAAAAAACATATTAGCAGCCCTCTTAGAATGCTTCCATGGACTTTAAACTGGACAGATCTCCTTATGGTTGCCTCTCAGGAGGCTGTAGTTCTTTCTTTTTATCTTGAGCTCTTTTTTCAGACGGTTGTCCTTTCACACTCGGGTTGTGCAACATACCGCCTCCTGCTAAAATGTAGCATTAAGTTAAATTGCAGAGAGTTAAAAAAAAAATTAACATTTCACAGATTAGTACTACAGGCATGGCGTTGAGGCTCCGCTGTCCTCTACCATAGACGCAGAGGCTTCTATGAATATTATTATGTAATCCGTATTTTTACTCATTTCCTTCCAAATTTTGAGATAGGAACCCAAACATTGCGGAACCAACGGACACCATGTTGCTCAAAGCTGGGGAACACGAGTCCAAGAGCGAAGAGACCTTAGTGCCCTCTGGCGGTTGTGTCCGCAACATCCGGACGAAATTAATTCGTTTTTCCTCCATAGTTTAGTTTTTAATTGGAACAAACTGTACTATTAAGCTCGTTAAGGACGGGCCGGACTGCGCATGCTCGCTCTCTCTGCCCTCCCTCTCCTCTCTCTCTTCTATACCTCCCTCCGTCTCTCTCCCTCCCTCTCCCCGCTTGTCAGCCAGCCCTGCCGCTGCTGCTGCTCAGCGGAGCTTCAAGATGGACGCCAAACGGGGTTAGTGTTTAATCTTTTCCCTCGCGCTTCTCATCTTACATGAAGCGTTTCGTTGCTTGTTTTTAACTGTTTGTTAGCGGGTAAACGTCGATAGGAGCGCGGGGTCTGTGGCTCCGTCTTGGGCACGGTTTGTGGCTGATGCGGTCGTCTGCGGAGGTCATGTGGGACGGATTTACCCCCGTCGGTGCGACTGGACGCCGTCGGGTGCCGTCAGGCGGTCCCCTGGGCTGATGGAAGTCTTTGTGGGTACTGGCTGTGATTCAGCAGCGGGATCAGAGGAGAGATTAAACATGGAGATCAGCGCTTTAGCTAACGTAGTTGTGATGCGGGCTCTATTTTTAGCGCTTCTCCTGCGAGTTTAGCACGCCTGCTACCATATGTAGCCAGCAACCACATTTGGTCCGTGGACCCGCCTCCTCTTGCTCTTGTCTTGGCTGCTGGCTCCACGTTTTAACATCCAGACAACACCTCCATGTCTGAACAGCTGCCTCCATGTGTGGAACACTGCTGTTAGCAGCGGCTAGCTGTCAGCTAGCGGAGCGGCTAGCTGTCAAGGCCCGCACGAGGGCCAGAAAATGAAACGAATTTGATGTTTGAGTTTCCTCGATTACATCATCGTTGGCCAAGTATCTGATTCACACGATTATCTTTAAGACCTGGCTTAACGGCTGTGCAGTTACCAGGCAGCATTAGCAGGAAATACAGAATCAGGAGTAAAATACTTGGTTGAAGTTTCGACAACACACTTTCAGTTAATTAGCTCGGATCAAATTGAGAAAAGATGATTGCTAGTCTTAACACTGATGAGGGTAGTTTTCAAATGTCGTCAGTCTGGTTCTGATTGACAGAACTGATCGCTTGAGTTCAGGGGTCATCAACCCAGCCCTACAAGGCCCGCCATTCAGCCGGGTGTCTGCCCTGCCCAGTTTTTACAAAGGAAACTGGGATAACAGGTGGACAGAAACCCCTGCTAGCCTTGCATGGCTGGGTTGAAGACCCCTGTTTTAGATTACTTAAGGTTAGACATAAGAGTGTTCCGTGTGTGACATCGGACACTCATGAGAGCGATTGGTGGTTGATCCTGGTTTGTGTTAAACATGCTAACGTGTCTGCAGGAAGACTCATTTGCAGCATTCAGCTTCACCAGCTCCCTGACTGGTGCAGAGAACATGTCTGCTATTGTCTTTGCATAGAGCGCCTGCTTGTCCTGCCGTCGGTGGCTAAGTGGTGCAGAAATTACACTTCAGAGTTGTCACTTCTGCACCCGACTGGCTCAGTCATGAGCAGGGAGCTTCAGATTCCAGCGTAGAGCTTAACATGACGTTTAATTTGTTCGCCGTGCGTCGGCCACCAGCAGACAGGGAACTCGTTCTCTTCTAATATCGTCCACTGACCTGTGTGGAATTCCCTGCTGAAACCTGAGCATGCTCGGAGGATGACCTGCACCATGAGCTGCGCTCTCAGATCCACACCTCGCTCTCTATGGAGACTTGAAACTGACAAACATCCAATGTTATGGGTGGAAATGGTTGCGTAGTGATGAAAGCTTCACATTCAATTACTGTTGTAGGTCGCAGCTCATGTGTTGATCTGCTGGGTGCTCACATGGTCTCAGATAGGCCGGACAGAGTCCAAGTGTTGCGATCACGTCGGCAGCGGATGACTCGGCGGGGCGTCACAGGACCGCTCCATGTCGAGGAGCTAAGCGAGATGAACCCTTCCTCCCCGAGGTCGTTTCAACAGATTCAAACTGAAGCTAAAAGGGATCCTTTTTTTTTTTTTTTTTTTAATGTAAAGATCAAATGTATCTGATCGTTCAGTCTAACCACTTTCTCATGTGAGGGTGCAGCATGGAGCTCGGTCTCTGTAGGCGACACTAACCCCTCCTCTTCCTCCTCCTGCAGTGGTGGATCTTGTGTACTGGCGGGATGTGAAGACCACAGGTGTGGTGTTTGGCGCCTCCCTCCTGCTGCTGCTGTCTCTGATGGCGTGCAGCATCGTGAGCGTCATCTCCTACATCGGCCTGGCCCTGCTGTCCGTCACCATCAGCTTCAGGATATACAAAGGCATCCTGCAGGCCATCCAGAAGTCTGATGAAGGACATCCGTTCAAGTGAGGCTTCGACCAAATCAAACAAGCACGCAGCCAACGCGGCTCAGCTGTTTCACACGTGGACGGAGGACGATCGTTTCTGCTCGGTCTTTCAGGCAGTACCTGGACGAGGAGGTGGCGCTGTCTGAGGAGACGGTCCACAAGTACAGCGACATGGCTCTGGCCAAACTCAACAAGACCATCGCAGAAGTCAGGCGCCTGTTCCTGGTGGAGGACCTGGTGGACTCCATCAAGGTGAGCAGCTCATGCAGAGCACGTCTGGACACGCATGTCAGCTTTAATTAGTAGGCTTTAGTTGAAGCATGTGAGACGTGCGGCAGATGTGCTGAGCTGCAGTCGAGGTCAGCAGCAGTGCGAAGCGTGGCCTCCGTTCATGGGTCACGCGTTCCGCGGACTGATATCTGATGATGTCATCTGGTGCAAAGAGACGTGGCTGTAAACACACCGTTGAGAAATGTTTTCCCTCAGATCTGACTCCACCCCCTGCCTGACACGTGTGTTCAGGTTATTCTGATGAGCCTTTAGTGAAATTATTTTTGCTTCTCAAAGTTAATTCCAGTTTAATTTCACCCAGAAGCAAAGGAGGAAATATGCACCAACATCCAGTCTGCAGAGGGTTTTTTCAGCTTTCTCACGTCTGTTTCCATAGTTTGCAGTGTTGATGTGGATCCTGACCTACGTCGGTGCCTTGTTCAACGGCCTCACCCTGCTCATCCTGGGTAAGTCTGTCCTTCAGCCACTGGGGCCAACCGAGCCTTCCTCTGGCTCCATCTGCTGGTGACATGAGGTCATGGTTCTGTGATGCCTTCACTGACTGCTCATCAGGTGGAAAGTAAAATGCTCAATAATTGTTGTTGTTGTTCAGGTCTGATTGCAGTTTTCAGCTGCCCGATCGTTTATGAGAAACACCAGGTGAGTCTTTGTCAACTTACCTGTCCACATGTCTCAACTGAAACTTTATTCTAAAGGTGTGTGTGTGTGTGTGTTTGTGCGTGTTTAGGCTCAGATTGATCATTACCTGGCTCTGGTCAACAACCAAGTGACAGATATCATTGGAAAGTAAGTTGAAAAAAAAAAAAATCTGAAAAGAATTTAACTGCGTTTATTCTCATGAGAGCGGCAGTGATGGATTCTCTGACTTCCTGCAGGATCCAGGCGAAGGTCCCGGGCATGAAACGTAAAGCGGACTGAAGCGAAGGTGGAGTCTAGACTCGTGAAGTCCTGGCTGGATGGTGGTCAGCAGGCTGGGGTGTGGTTGGGGCGGGGCTTGGATATGATTGAGACATCTGGCATGTATGCAGTCCTAATTTTATTTGTCAAAAATAATAAATTCATTTTTCCAGTTGAGAATTCCTGTTCGTGTATCATCTGAACGACGCGTTGAGGCATCGGGCTTGTCCTCAAGGTTCCGTGTCAACTCCGGGACGTAGACTTTCACGTGTAGAATGATGGTTTGTGTCAGATGCTAATGCTCACAGAAACATTTATTCTTGAATTAGCCGGCCCTGTGCATTGTGAGAAGTCAACCGCTACCTTGGCGAAGACAGTTGAATTTTTCTGTAGTTTATTGAGAGCGGCGTGAACGAGTGGACTGACCACTGAGCTGAGACCTTAACTTTTTTTAATTTCTTTTTCTTTTCTTTTTTTACCATCATGTCCCTCAACTCAAGCTTTTTGCTGCGTGTTTTCACTTTGGATGTGAAAGATCTAGATCAGTGTCTGACTCCTGGTGGCGGGGGGCGGGGCTTGTACTACCATTTAAAATCATCAGTGCTTCAGAGTAACTAGTTAGAATTTTCCTAGCAAACCTTCACAATATTCCCATTCTTCATCGCAGCTGTAACAAAAGTCTGGAAACAGGTTTACATTCATCCACATCAAAAATAAGAAAAACACACAAAAAAAGGACTTACATGAAAAAGAAAATAAGCGTTCTGTCTGTGGAGCCACAATCTTAAAATTGCAAGTTGACGTGAATTTTGGATCCTTTGAGCATTTTGTTTGTCTAATTGTGACGCTAAACTTTAACTGTAACAATAAAACGCTGTTTGTGGAATGCATTGTGAGATGTAAACAGTTATCAATAAAGCTTCTAGACGAATAAAGTCGTGCCTGCTCATGTGTTTGTCAGCATCCACCGATTACGATGAAGTCCAGAAGATCAGGAAACGGCAAAGAATTAAAAATAAGCCAGCTTCTTTGCCGGATCTAATGATTTTTTTATTTTATTTTTTTTTAACTGAAATCCATCGTTGCTAAGAGTCATCTGCTGTTGGTGTCACTCAGCATCACGTTATGAAAACTTTAAAAAGGAAGTTTAGTTCCCCTTTGGATCAACGGTGAAATCCACTAACTAAAAATAAAGCAAGATTTTATTTATTTATTTATTTATTTAACCTAAAAATAAATAAATAAATAAATAAATAAATAATAACCCAGAACCCCTGAGGGTCCTCCAATCACATGGATAATACTGAAAATGTCTAACTTTACTGCTGCTGTTCCTCATTTATTGTTTAAAACTAAATCAGTTGCCAGGTTCCGCGACTGTCTCTTTAAAACTTTGCTCTGAGGTCATCGTCTGCTGGGCGGAATCGAAAGTAAAGCGAGAGTCGTGTGGGCGTTTTTCTTTTCTCTTTTTTCTCTGTTTGTTTAACCAGTCGTCGTTTCGTCACCAGAAGCTGCCGTGTTTCATTCCGGACGGGTCTGACCGCGGGTGAGTTCAGCGGCTTCCACGCAGGAGCTCCACACTAAATCCGCTTAAACCGACCAACGCATGTTGTCGGAACAGAGTTGAAACGTTGCGGTCAAACGTGCTCAAGTTTGTTTTCACGCATTAGAATTTTTTTTTTTCTTAAATTGAAATTAATATAACGGAGATCTGGGAAAGAATGTGTAACAATGTATATAAAGCTGACAAAGGAACTGTGTCTGGGTGTATCAGTGTGGTTTGTGGTCATGGTTGTTGGTTTGGGTCATGGATGTGCATTCCAGACTTCCTGTTAATTTTTTGTTATTTGTCTAAATGGACAGATTCATCATTTTTTTGTGTTTTGATTAGATCGATAATGTCCTGATGTTCTGCCTGGATTTTGTTGGGTTTTTTTTTTTAAGGACAACGGTGGGACGTCTCTCCTGATGTGAAACCAGCATCTTTAGATCGATTTCAGAAATAAAACATGACATCATCCACAAAGAAATGGCAACAGAGATCCTCCAGTACTGTTGGTGGAGCCAGATCAGGTCCTGGACCAGGATCTGGACCTGGATCTGGACCTGGATCTGTAGCCATGCGGAGTAACGCATCAATGGAACCTCCACTTGCCTTTAAAATGTCTGTGGAAGGAAGGTGAGAATAAAGCTGAGCGGACGATGTCATCCTTAAACCCTAGCACATGTATTCCGTGCCGTTGTTGTGTTATCCTCATGGTTAGCGACCGGTTGCTATGGTGATTGATGGTGGACCCTCTGCGGTGTTCTCTTTCAGTGTGCAGCCGCAGGGATCAGACTCTCCTAAAGCTAATTGGGCCCTGGAGGAGGAGGAAGCAGAACATTCGCCCAGCGTCCAGATGTGAGTGTCCGAGGCCTCTGAGGAGCGTCGCTTTTCTCAGAAGAGCGCCAGCAGTCATGTGACTCACCTGGACGACCTTTCACCTCGGTTTGTGTGCGTCTGTAGATGTAGCTTAAATGAACTGTTGACGATTCCTCACCAGAGCGGACGGGCGGAGCTCACACTTTTCTGATGGTCTGACCCTGAAGGAGCATCCGACAGCTCTGGACTCCACCTTCACGGTCCGAACACCAGCAGATCAGGTTCTGCTTCCCCGAGCTTGGGCCGAGACTTCAGCCTGCCTCCTTCTTTTGCAGCTGCTGAAGGAGAACATCTTCGCCTTTGTGGAGAACGAGCTGAAGGTGATCCAGAGGCTTCTGAGCTCCGATTACCCAGAACGTCTGGAGGAGGAGGAGGAGGAGGAGGAGGAGAAGGAGCTTCAGGGCAGCCGAGACGCTTTCCTGAAGATCACGGTGAACTTCCTGAGGAGGATGAAGCAGGAGGGGCTGGCTGACCATCTGCAGAGTGGTGAGGAGATGCCTCTGGGAGCTTTTTTATTCATGCTTTTTTTTTTCAGGAGTGGTTTTGAGGGGTTCTCGTTTGTCCAGGAAACCCAGCCGCCGTCTATCAGCGCCAACTCAAATCCACCCTGAAGACAAAGTTCCAGAGGGTGTTTGAGGGGGTCGCCAAAGGGGGGAACGCGGCGCTCCTGAATCAGATCTACACCGAGCTCTACATCACCGAGGGCGGGTCCGCGCGGGTCAACGACGAGCACGAGATCCAGCAGATGGAGTCGGCCTCCAGGAGAGCAGGCAGACCAGAAACCACAATCAGACACCAAGACATCTTCAGGCCTTCACCCGGACGCGACGGGCCAATCAGAACAGTGATGACGCAGGGCGTGGCCGGCATCGGCAAAACGGTCCTGACCCAGAAGTTTGCCCTGGACTGGGCTGAAGACCAGGCCAACCAGGACATCCACTTCCTGTTTCCGTTCACCTTCAGGGAGCTGAACCTCCTGAGAGAAGAGCGGTTCAGCTTGGAGGAACTTGTTCAGAACTTTTTTAGCGAAACCAAAGAGGCGGGAATCTTTAGGCTCCACGAGGCCCAGGTGGTCTTCATCTTTGACGGCCTGGACGAGTGTCGGCTTCCCCTGGACTTCCGCGGCAACAAGACCCTGACGGACATCGCCGAGGCTGCCCCGGTGGACGTTCTGCTGACCAACCTCATCAGAGGGAACCTGCTTCCTTCTGCTCGGCTCTGGATCACCACAAGACCTGCAGCGACCAATCAGATCCAGCCGGAGTGCGTTAACGTGATGACGGAGGTCCGAGGGTACCTGGATCCGCAGAAGGAAGAGTACTTCAGGAAGAGGTTCCTGAAGGAGGAGGAGGCCAGCAGAATCATCTCGCACGTCAGGAGATCCCGAAGCCTCCACATCATGTGTCACATTCCGATCTTCTGCTGGATCACCGCTACAGTTCTGGAGGACGTGGTGAAGACCGGAGAGGGGGCAGAGCTGCCGAGGACCCTGACGGAGATGTACATCCACTTCCTGGTGCTTCAGTCCAAACTGAAGATTGTCAAATACCACGGAGGAGCTGGAGCAGACCCACACTGGAGTCCCGAGAACAGGGAGATGATCCAGCGTCTGGGGAAGCTGGCCTTCGAGCAGCTGCAGAAAGGCAACCTCATCTTCTATGAATCGGATCTGACGGAGTGCGACATCGACCTCACGGCCGCCTCCATGTATTCGGGAGTGTTCACGCAGATCTTCAAAGAGGAGCGAGGACTCTACCTGGACAGGGTCTTCTGCTTCGTCCATCTGAGCGTCCAGGAGTTTCTGGCGGCACTTTACGTCCATCTGATGTTCATCGACTCTGGCGTGGATCTTCTCTCAGGAGAACCATCCAGTCAGGATTCAGGAGGAGGAACCTTCTACCAGAGCGCAGTGAAGCAGGCCACCAGGAGCCCCAATGGACACCTAGACCTGTTCCTCCGCTTCCTCCTGGGTCTTTCTCTGCAGACCAACCAAAGGCTCCTCAGGGGCCTCCTGACAAAGGCAGAAACGGGAGCAGAGGCCAGTCAGGAGACGATCAAGTACATCAAGGAGAAGATTGGCGAGAGTCTGTCCACAGAGAGGAGCATCAACCTGTTTCACTGCCTGAACGAGCTGAACGACGGCTCTCTGGTGGAGGAGATCCAGCAGGCCCTGCGGTCTGGACGACTGTCCACAGAGCGGCTGTCTCCTGCTCAGTGGTCGGCTCTGGTCTTCATATTGCTGTCCTCAGATGAAGACCTGGAGGTGTTTGACCTGAAGAAGTACTCTGCCTCAGAGGAAGCTCTTCTGTGGCTCCTGCCGGTGGTCAAAGCCTCCAGCAGAGTTCTGTAAGTGCACGTTAGCCTTTACGTGGAGGACTGTGCCTTTAACGTTCTTCCTCCCGCTCGTGTCTCCAGGCTGAGTGGATGCAACCTGTCGGAGAGGAGCTGTGAAGCTCTGGCCACGGTTCTCGGCTCCTCCAGGCTCCAAGAACTGGATCTGAGCAACAACAACCTGCACGATTCTGGGCTGAAGCTGCTCACTGCGGGCCTGAGGAGTCCACAGTGCACCCTGGACACCCTGAGGTCAGGAACCCGCAGATTCACACCCGCTGACGTCTGATGACCTCGCAGAGAGGGAGCGCTGGAAGGAGGAGGATGGAATCAGGACGTTCATCAGCCCTGTGCTCTGTTTCAGGCTGTCGGGCTGCCTGATCACCGGCGAAGGCTTCGTTTCTCTGGCCTCGGCTCTGAAGGCCAACCCGTCCCATCTGCGGGTTCTGGACCTGAGCTTTAACCATCCGGGAGATCTGGGACAGGAACTGTTGCGGTCTGGACTCAAGGACCCGCAGTGGAACCTGGCCACTCTCAGGTGAGCAGTGATCATCTCCCAAACAGCCGGCCTGGCGCGCCTGACCGCCTGTTGCCCCTCTGTTCCAGGATGGAGCCTGCTGGGCTCCAGTGGCTGACCCCGGGCTTGAGGAAGTGTAAGTGTCTCCACCTCCACATCCACCCGGAGGGTCGGATGTCGGCTTAACCTCAAACGTTTGTCCGTCAGATTCCTGCAAGCTGTCATTCGACACCAACAGCGTGAACAGAAAGATCCGCCTCTCCGAGGACAGACGGGCCACCTACGTGGGGCAGGAGGAGCCGTATCCAGACCACCCAGACCGGTTCGACGAGTGGCCTCAGCTGCTGTGCGATGCTGGGCTGACTGGGCGCTTTTACTGGGAGGTGGAGTGGACCGGGCACGTGGACATAGCGCTGAGTCACAGAGGGATCAACCGAGCGGGACACCAGTACGACTGCAGGTTTGGCAGGAACGAGCAGTCCTGGAGCCTGGAGTGCTCCCAGGACGGCTACTGTGTGTGGCACAACAACACCGGCACCGTCGCTACCACCTCCACCACCACCTCCACCACCTCCACTACCACCACCACCACCGCCGCCGCCGCCGAGGAGGCGGTGGTGAACAGGGCGGCTGTGTTCCTGGACTGGCCCGCTGGGATTCTGTCCTTTTACACGGTCTGCTCCGGTAGACTGACCCACCTCCACACCTTCAACACCACCTTCACAGAGCCTCTTTATCCCGGCTTTGGCTTCTGGGCCAGCTGGTCCGGCTCAGTGTGTCTGTGCTCCGTGTAGCAGCAACAGTTTCCATCCACAAACCAGCTGATCATAACGGCAGAGCCCCTCCCACACACACACACACACACACACACACGTCTTTGTACTCCTATCTTTGTAAGAACCCAGTTCTACCTTTGACCCTTAAACCCGTCTAAACCCTCAAACAGCCCAGTAAAGTTCTGAGGACCAGACAAAATGCCCCCCCCCCACCCCCCCGAACCGCACTGTACTGCTAGTGAAGTGTGTATTTTGCCTGTGTAGCAAGTACAAGAACACACTCACACACACACACACACACACACTCATTAGCAGCCGGGTGTCAGGGGGCGGGAGGGTGTGGGATTCCTCACAGAGGTGATCTGGGCCTGGTCGGTTCTGCAGCCCAGCTGCATGTAGGCACACTTACATTTACGCACTTTTATATATTCTAAACAGAAATAATAACAGAAAAGGCTGTGATGTCCGTTTGCTTGCTTTTATAACACTGTAAACAGATTTTTCTACATTATTTCACATATTTTTGGTGCAGCGAGAAGCAAAGCTGAATCATTTCCTCTCAACTATAAAAGTCTTCTGTTGATCAGTGTGTAACGTGATATTTTATTTTTTATATAAAATAGGATGTGTTGTAGTCAGTTTTCATCTCAAGCAGAAATAAATTAACATATAAATAATAACAGTTGGCTCAAACTTTGTCGGACATGATTCGTTTGTTTCAGTTTCAGATGAGTTGCTGAAGTGTGTGTGTGTGTGTGTCCGTGCGCGAGTGTGTTTTGACCTCCTGGATGAACATCTCTCATCACCACAGTAACTCAGAGCATCCCATAATACAGTTGTTGCTCTGAGAGAAACAAGGTTCTAAATATAGAGCAGTGCTACGGTCAGCCAGTCATCGACAGAGAGAGAGAGTGTGTGTGTGTGTGTGTGTGTGTGTGTGAGATAGGGTTATTGCTGAGTCACATGTTCTGTCAGGATGGATGCTGAGATGACCCCTCCCGCAGTGATGATGTCATCACATCAGCCTCAGCGACTCTGCCTCTGTCAGAGCGATCAATCGATCCTTTTATTGATTGTTGATGGTGGATTTCCCACTGGTTCTGGTTCTGACCAGTTCAAACCTGGAAAAACATGTCGTCACCGCTGCTGATTTGTTGAAGCGTCTGCACTCCTTTTGGATGATGTCATTGACTGAAGCTCGTCAGACTTTGTGCTTGATCAATTACAAATATGAAACGTTAGCCCCGCCCCCACCCCCACTGATGTAAACAAAGATGGCCACCGCCTGTCGCTGAGATAGCTAGCATTGTACCTTTTAGCAGTCTCTCTTATTACTGCTGAGGTGTGGTTTTGTTGTACATTTATATTGTTTTTTTTATTTCTCATTTGTGTTTGAGTCAAACCTTTTATCTGCTGGACTTTAAACTCCACCTCTGACCAAGCTGGCAGCCAATCAGAGCGGGACACGCCCTTTGGTCGCCCTTCATCTCCAGCACTTGTTTCTCCTTTCTGTCTCTCAACCACTGCTCTCTCTCCATCTCTCTTTCTCTCTCTCTCTC
>BJFM01000413.1:39659-81069 GCA_016586285.1 Arothron firmamentum
TGTGTGTGTGTGTGTGGCAGCCCAGTGTGATCTGATCTGCTCATGTCTGGGGGCGGCTGGGATGCATCCTGACCCCGCTGTAAGCAACCAGAGCCTTCTGTCCATGCTCTAGGGGGCAGTGTTGAGCACTGTGACCTGGGCTGAGTGGGCAAAGACCTGATTTTAGCCGCTACAAAAATGCCAGAAACTCTTTTACAAAAAAACATGATACACAAGCAAACACTTGGCAGGTGCCAATACATCTGAACGTGTTCGCACACGCCTGATGGAACATAAAATGATGGTACTATGATGGTAAAGGTGATCAGGCACCAACACACACATCTTTAAATACTAAACGCAGCGGCTACGTGCGGATACTCAGACATTTTGCAGACACAAATGTGTCTGGCTGCTGAGAAGATTAGTTTTTATTCCGCGGCTGTGAAATATAAAAAAAACTCACTTTTAACAGGGAGAAACCTTGAGCAGGACCAGGCTCATGGCTGGATGGGGGTGGGGGAGGGTACAGCAGGAGAGAAGGACAGAAAGAGGAGAGGAACAGACCCATACATGCAAATATAACATTTCCACTAAGGACACAGGACAAGAACTGGGCAGGTTTGCTGCCACACCCGCCTGACTCACTGCTGGCTCACCAGCCTCTGCCTCCACTCCTTTCCTCTCCCTCTGGTTTTCTAAAGTTAAAGTTTCAATTCTGCATTTGTTCCATGAGCTGGTTCATTCCATTTTAGTTCAGTTTTGCAGAGCAAGAGCTTGTGTGTGTGTGTGTGTGTGTGTGTGTGTGTATGAGAGAGAGAGCTATGTCGGAATTAATGAACTGAACTATAATATGTTGAGAGAAAAAAGCAGCATCAGTTTGTGGCACTTGGTCTTGATTCTGTGACGCTGCGCCACACGTCGGTCCGTGCATGTGCCTGCGCATGTGACCGATGTGATGTGATGTGTGTTTCAGGGATCCGCTACAGTACAGATGTGTCTGTGGACGAGGTGAAGGCTCTCGCCTCATTGATGACGTACAAATGTGCAGTTGTAGGTCAGTGGAAAAACACACGCACACACACACACACACACACACACACACAAGACCCTTTACAGGTTTGTTTTGTCTGATGTGTTCCAGATGTTCCGTTCGGTGGAGCCAAAGCTGGTGTGAAGATCAACCCAAAGAAATATTCAGTAAGTTCGGTCTTCTTGCTCTGTGGTTCTCCTTCATCGAGGCTCCGACCGTGGGCAGGGTGGCAGCCATCCATGGGTTTGCTGGCCGGGCTGATGCAGTTTTCCTGACATTCATAACATTTTTATCTCGTTGGTTTTCCTCCGCTCGTCGTTTGATTGTGCGTCTGTCTTCAGGACAACGAGCTGGAGAAGATCACCAGAAGGTTCACCATCGAGCTGGCCAAGAAAGGCTTCATCGGTGGGTGACGAGTCAGCCGGGAGCAGCCAGCCAGCACGGGCCTCTTGTTGACGTGTGTGTGTATGTGTGTGTGTGTGTGTGGTTCTGCAGGGCCCGGCATAGACGTTCCCGCTCCAGACATGAGCACCGGGGAGAGGGAGATGTCCTGGATCGCCGACACCTTCGCCACCACTATGGGACACTACGTGAGTTGCTCTGGAGCTGCCCTTTCTCCCCCTGGTCCACTCGGGTCACCTGACGTGTGACGCACCGTACCTGAAGTCCTTGCACCGTGCTGGTGCTGGTGCTGGTGGGCTTTTGACTGTGGAAGCCTTTAGAAGCTCTAGCGGGGCAGATCTGTGCTTCCAGCTGTGCTTCTTTGCTGGAGGCTCCTTTGAGCTGCAGCCAAGGTGTCCTCTTTTGAATCACAGCTGTTGTTGGTTGTCGACAGACTGACCCCCGCACTCTCCTAACCCGGGGACTGGTGTCACAGGTAAAACCGTTCCCTCTCAATCCTTTGACCTTTGCTGGGTGGTGACCGTGTCTGGGTCTCTGGGGGAAACCCTCTTCTGTGCCGCTGGAGACTTTGCTGACAAAGGTTTCCAAAGGCTCCTTTTTTAAAAACCATCTTCTGCATATGAATTAACTTCCACTTCACTTCTCTCCACACTTTCATGTATGAGCAATATTCAGTCCACGCAGTAGAAGTGGAAGTGCTTCATCAGCAGCCTCCAGACTCTGCGGTTCGCTAGCTTTAGCTGGTCATGTTTCCTATTCAATCGTGCTCTACACTGCCCCCCACAGGTTAAACCAAGTTTTGTCCCAAATGTTATTACATCCCACGGCGGTTACTCTTCTAGATCTACCATATTATAAACATTTAGATATTTGAGAGCAAGTGATGAGATTTCTTCTTGTGCTTGATTCTATTTTGATTCTCTTTTTCTTTGTAGCGCCTGAAATTGGTCACATATTTATTTTATATTTGCTCTGGGTCCTCCAGGACATCAACGCTCACGCCTGCGTCACTGGAAAGCCCATCAGCCAGGGAGGAATCCACGGCCGAATCTCGGCCACGGGCCGTGGCGTTTTCCACGGCATCGAGAACTTCATCAATGAAGCGGCCTACATGAGCCAGCTGGGGATGTGTCCCGGCTTCCAGGACAAGACCTTTGTCATCCAGGTATAGGTGTGTGTGTGCGTGTGCGTGTGCGCGTGAAACAGGTTATCTCAGTCACAGTTTACTTCATTCGTGGCCGACTTTCCTCTGCAGGTGCGACTGTGACCTGCAATGACCTTTAACCCCACCCACTGAACGCATTAATGGGGATTTCCTGGCAAACCTTTTCTCCCTTCTGTCCTTTGCATCCTGCAGGGTTTCGGTAACGTGGGTCTTCACTCAATGCGCTACCTTCATCGTTACGGGGCGAAGTGCATCGGCATCGGAGAAATGGACGGAAGCATCTGGAACCCCAACGGGATTGATCCTAAAGAGCTGGAAGACTACAAACTGGTCAGTGCCCATCAATGACCTTCAGCACACACACACACACACACACACACACACACACACACACACATTGATCTATGAACACGGACCCAAACTGGTCAGTAAACACCTGTGATTTTCACCTGCAGGCTAACGGGACCATTGTGGGCTTCCCGAATTCGACGCCGTATGAGGGGAGCATCCTGGAGGCCGACTGCGACATCCTGATTCCCGCCGCCAGTGAGAAACAGCTGACCAAGAGCAACGCGCGCAACATCAAAGCCAAGGTGCGCCCTTCCTCCCGTCCGTTGGCGGTTACGGGCCGTCATGGCTGACCTGCGTTCCTTTCAGATTATTGCTGAAGGCGCCAACGGTCCCACCACGCCTGAGGCCGATAAAATCTTCCTGGAGAGAAACATCTTGGTCATACCGGTCAGTCGCCCTCCAAACGGACTTCCCGCCACATCCTGGCGCCGTCTCCTTACGCCTGCTTGCCGTCTGTTTCAGGACATGTACCTGAACGCTGGGGGAGTGACAGTCTCTTACTTTGAATGGCTGAAGAACCTGAATCACGTCAGCTACGGTCGACTCACCTTCAAATACGAGCGGGACTCCAACTACCACCTGCTCAGTGAGGGTTCCCCCTGCTGTCGCCGCACTGAATTACAGCAGCTGCTGAATCTCTGCGCTCACTCGCATCGTTCTCTCCGCCTCCAGTGTCCGTTCAGGAGAGTTTAGAGAGGAAGTTCGGGAAACATGGAGGCGCCATTCCCATCGTCCCCACAACTGAATTCCAGACCAGAATTGCTGTGAGTACACACATACTACTACTGCTACTACTAATCCTACTACTGCTACTACTAATCCTACTACTACTACTACTACTACTACTACTACTACTACTACTGCTGCTGCTGCTGCTACTGCTGCTAATAGCACTGCTACTGATACCAGTACTGTGTTTCTTCTTCTTGGCATTTATCTTGATGGTATTTTCAGGGAGCCTCAGAGAAAGACATCGTTCACTCGGGACTCGCCTTCACCATGGAGAGATCGGCCAGGGTAACAAACACACACACACACACACACATAAACACACACACACACACACACACACACACACACAGATTTTGTACATCTCTCTTTGTAAGGACTTTCAGACCCTGATTTGTTTCACTGGTATTCACCAGACAAACCCACCCACCCACCATGGCTGTGGGTTGAGTGGATTAGTTTTCATTAAAATAACTTTGAGGTGCTCCAGACGAGTGTTCCCTCACTCCCAACAAATGTCCTCACTTTTCTGGCGAAATATTTCATTCTTCACTATGTAGCATCTGCAACACACACTCTCAACAAAGCCTTTCTTATCTATACCCCCCCACCCCACCCCACCCACAGCAAATCATGCGGACAGCTAAGAAGTACAACCTGGGCTTGGATCTGCGGACGGCCGCTTACGTCAACGCCATCGAGAAGGTTTTCCAGGTTTACAACGAGGCCGGACTCATCTTCACTTAGACGCTCCTGTGTGTCACCTGTGTCCGTCTCGCTGTTGCTCTGGATCACACTGCCTCTGATTGGATGAATGTGTTGGGGGTTTTTTTTATCTTCTTCTCTTGAAACCAAACCAAAGATGTCTGAGAGCCGAATGGTCTGATCGGCTGCTTCACTCGTGTGGATGGAAACAGGAAACCAGGCCAAAGTTTGTGGACCCCTGCTCATGTTCTTAGAAAATCCCCTGGTTATTTAAAATTAAAAGTTCAAATTAATCTTAAATTAAGATTATTAAAATTAAACTGAATCATTAGTTTCATTCCTGAATTCAAAAGAAAAAACTTACATTTCATTACAAATGAGTAGTTGCATTAAAGAGGAAGTTTGTATGCTTATTCTTCTCCTTATATTATCATTATTATTATTATTATTGTTACTTCTGGGTGTCCACACACTTTTGAGCTGTCGGTGAGCTCAGACTTTGCACAGAAATATTTTTTTCTTACAAACATATCTCCTCAGGACTCCTCAGGATTACTCATGTTTATTGATCAGCGTTTAACTGCTGCTAAAATCCATAAACACTACCAGATTCACAAGAAGTCTGCAGATGTTCATCTATGCAAATAAAGGGACAGGAAATCGCAAAAAAGCCCCGCAGCTTTAATTTTATTCTTGTTATTATTTACCGTGCCTTAAAAATGATTGTCAGTGAGAATCTTCATCGTTTCCATGGAGACCGAGCATAAGAATGACGTAGGTCTGTTGGGCTGGGGCTGCACTGCTGGGGAAATGAGCTGAAACCATATTTTCTGCCATTGAGATTCTGTTGGAAGCAAATGTTACTGAAAAAAAAATAAATATTCAAAAAGAATCCTTGCGTGTGAGTATGCATGTGTTTTACCTGGATTTTACAGATGAAACGTATATTTTATATTGGTTCCACAGAATCTTCCAGACTTATCTTTCATGTGTCATCATTTAAGTGACGCATTTTTAGATTTCAATTTTTTCAATTTGTAGTTATCTTAAATGAAATATGGTGACAGTCGACACAACGTTTATTTCTTAAAGTTTGTTTAAGATCGATGTGGGCGTGGCTTAATATCCTTCCACCAATCAGCGTGCTGTATTTGCCATGTGTCTGCGGAATTCCCCTCCAGCTGCGGGGCTTTCCGATCTTACTGGCTCGAGGACAGTGTTTCCTGGTGGAAAAGATCCTCAAAGTAAAAGCTAAATAATGTTGACTGCTCCACATTTTTTAAACGAATAAAAGGGTAAAACCACACAAACATTCCGAGGCAAAAATGGGTCAGTTCCTAAAAAAACAAAATTTGTGACTTTTCCGAATTAGATAGATATTGTTATCTTAACTTGGTATCCGTAAGAAGGTCTTTCATTTATTTTGAAAGCGTTAACAGGAAACAGTATGTAGTTTTATATGTTTTATTTTTCTCCAGTTTGGAGTTTTGTGTTTTTGATTCGGACATCGCTACAGCTGACAGGTAAAACTCACCTGATAGTAAAGTTTAACTTCACCTTATCAGTAATTATCAATAACAATCAGCTTCTTAACGGCTCTATGAGTTTAAGACGAAAAGTTTCTGGTTGCCGATCATTTAACGGGCTGATGACCAGCTGATCTAAGCGACGTCTGTACGCTTTATTGACAATTGTATTCTGGTCATTAATCGATACATGTTTTGCGTTAAAGATAAGAAACTATACTAATCAAGTTGTGACTTAAGAAAAATATCGCAACACCGGGATTTAATAACTTGGTTTCACATCAGTCTTAGATGATATCACTAATCACTCATGATCAATTAAATATTGACGCGTAAATTATTGTTGGAATGATTACATTTCAAACCAAAGTTAATTAGCTATATTGCTATTGAAAAATAATGAAGCCTATTGCAATTTTGCTGTTTTTTAATCAAGGCTTCGCAAATCCAAACAGCGTTTTCAAGTAGATGTGTGTGTGTGTGTGTGTGTGTGTGTGTGTGTGTGTGTGTGTGTGTGTGTGTGTGTGTGTGTGTGTGTGTGTGTGTGTGTGTGTGTGTGTGTGTGTGTGTGACAGTTCGGGTGATGCTACAACGTGACCTGTAGCTAACAAGTGATTGCGTTTGTCGATAAAATGTTGTTATTTTGACTCTCAGGCTGAGTGTAAACTTTCATTTGACTAATTTTACACTTTTCACCTTTTATTGAGTTTAATTTAGCTGTTTTTGGCCTCTAAAGAGTTGACGTTTGCACGTTTGAGAGTGTAACTCCAGAAACAGCTTGCAGTCACTGTGCTAAGCTAAGATCAGTGCAGCAGATTCAGTTCTTAAGTCTGCTGGAAATGTAGGATTGTCCGTAAATAATCAGTGAGGAGGAAGAGTGGAAATTCCCTCTGAAGCACACACGCACATGCACAACCTCTCGTTAACAACAGATTTTTCTTATTTTTCTTTGTATAGAAAGGAGGGGGGAAAAAGCCCATAAGGAGGAAGAACAACCATCATTCAGTCAGCTGAGCTTCCATCACCTCATCATCATCATCATCAGTCATCATGGCTGGAGCACTCAGGTACATGCATTCTTTACAATTTTTTTTAACAGTCTCTTATCAGAAATACACCTTTTTATTGTATATAGCAGCTTTAGCTGGCTAATTGCATTAGCCGACCAACCTTTCCACTTCTGTAAATGTTGAGTTTGGAAATGATGCTCCACCAGTTAAGACAGAAGCCGTAAAGAGATTTAACTATAAACTACGTGTTAGTATATTAATATTACTCATCAACCAGAGTTCACTTTCTGGCTTTTCTTTCATTTATCGAGTTAAAAAAACTCCCCTTTGTTGTGTTGCGCAATGCTGGCCTGGCGTTCCAGCTCTCTGGTGTCAAACTGGTGACATTTTCAGAAAACTCAAATTAGAATAATAACATTAAGCACTTGACTATAAAAAATGAACACAAATGAAGTTAGAATTAGCTCAGCTCGTCACGCTGCAGCTATGAGCCAACCAGGTTTGCTTTTTTCTAGTCCCAATTTTTCATAATAATGTTTAATTTGTCATAAAGGGACTGTCAAAGGAAGAAAAAGTTTGGTCACTTTTAAGATAAACATGAATCTGTTTCAGAGAAACAGAATCAAACTTTCCCCGCTGCGCTTTTATTCTGACCTGATTGGCTGCTTTTGGGGGGGGGGGCTGTCCCTCTGGAGACGGCCAGGAAGTCAACAGATGACAAAACAAAAAGCACCAAAAAGAAGAGAGTAGGGATGTGGAAGAGAAGTGAGTCTGGAGGTCAGGACATGCGCTTTCGGGACGTTTTCTCAGGTTTGTCCTTAAATTCTGCTGCGCGTTTTCACTTAGACATGAAATTCTCAGGGAACCTTTTTCTGTCTGAAATGTCTAACTATGATTATGAAATCACAGAAATAGCTCACCGTAAACACCACATCTGTGCTCCGCTACGTTCACAGAAATCTGAATTATTGCTCATTTTGTGCTGTGGTTGAATTTATGCGTCAATGCTGCTTTTCATGAGATTTCAAGTAAACATACTGTCAAAATACCCAAGCTGTTTTTGTTATTTCGCCTGGAAGGAATTCAGCAAGTTGCTTGAGCATGCCAAGTTATTTTTGCAATAATAATCTGTCGCCATTGTGGATTTTTGGGGGGTAAATCATCAGTCAAGTGAGCACACAGATGACAGCGGATGGTTACACCATCGTAATGTGCAGAGATGAAGCTGAATATGAGCACGCCTCTAGTTGGTTGACATAGTTCAAATGATTTGAATAAGTCTTTGAAATATTTATACAGCGTGACAACAGCCCGGAACGGGATTCCTTTCAGTTAATTCAAAGTAAATCCAGTTAGTCTGCAGTTTAATCCTGGCGATAGGTGGGCATTTTGGATCTGTTTCCACTCTCTGTGCTAAACTACGATAATTAGCATTAGCTGTAGCTCTGCAGTTCTGGTTGCGGCTGCTGCTCAGACTGGTCACACTGGTGCTGGGCTGCGGGATTCTGGGTCGGTCGTCTTCATTTGAGACGGAGGAGGCTGCGTGTTGCACGGCGGCCCAGCCCACTTGCACTGCTCATCTGGAATTCTGGGGGTTTTCCTACACGTGGCCACTTCCAGGAAGTGACTGACAACAGACTGGGAGGAGGAGGGTAAAACAAGAGAGAGAGAGAGAGAGACAGAGAGAGACAGAGAGAGAGGAAGAGAGAGAGAGAGAGGGCGTGCTGCAGTTTTATTTCTGTTGTGACGCCGGGACTTTTAGTGACATACGAGGGAATTTAAAGTGACTCAGGTCTGCGTGTGTTTGTGTGCGCGCGCGTGTGTGTGTGTGTGTGTGCGTGTTTGACTTCCACAACATGCATTCTGCGCCTGTGATGACTCTTTTGGCTGGTTCTCCTCCCTTCAGGGCTCGGAGGGCCCATCCTGGGTTTTGGGGGTCTGGTCTTGAGTGTGTTTAACTTTTGTTCGTGTCTTTGTGTTTCAGGATGACTGAGGCTCAGTTCGTCAGCGTCTACGACAACGAAGTGAGTTGCTTTTTGGTTGTTTTGGTCAGATAATCAACACATGTGCAGCGTGGCATTTTGAGGAGGTGCATTCAGGTTCTCGGTGGATAATCCTGATCTTCCTCATGAAGCCGGTGGATCAGCTGATTGATTGATCAGGTTGCTTCGATGTCAGACGCGTGGTGGGAGTTCTGGGTTCAGATTTGAAAAGGAGATGCTAGCGTCATGAAAACCAAAATTCTGAACCGTTCTTTGAACAAGCGAGGTGAAATCCAGCGTTTCCCTCATCGGAAGCGGCTGCTGATTCATCAGCTTATTGATCACTGATCTGCTGTGTTCTCCAGCTGCAGATGAATTTGATGCCGTACGACTACATTCCTCCGGTGGACATAAAGACGGAACCTTACATACCTGAGACAGGTACGCACGGCTGATTCCCATCGCTTCTGTCGGTCGGTTACTCATGTCTGTAGGTCGGACGGGTCCCTGACCCAGACCGGAGGTGTTGGGACCTTCCAGAAGTCAAAGTGAAAATGTGACGTGTGTTTCAGCTCATGGGCCGTACATCCAGATCATCGAGGAGCCCAAACAGGTGAGACCTCACGTCCTGTCCGTAGTCCAGCTACAGGCTATCCACCGGAACCATCCGGTAAAAGCAGGGCTTCGGAGCCCGGGATAAACGTACGAAAGGGTCTGACGCCCTGGTGTGTGTTGGCAGAGAGGTTTTCGCTTCCGTTATGAGTGTGAGGGTCCGTCCCACGGTGGACTTCCAGGAGCCTCCAGTGAGAAGAACAGAAGGACCTACCCCACCGTCAAGGTGCCGACCTCCCCGTGACCTTTCACACATCAGATATCACCATCTGCTAGCTTTAGCGCGTTAGCTTGTGTTTCAGATGAGGTGTGGACTTTGCCTGTTTCTGCTGTACAGATAAATAATTACGTGGGTCACGCTCGCGTGGAGGTGCAGCTGGTGACGCACACCGATCCTCCCCGCGTTCATGCGCACAGCCTGGTGGGACGGCACTGCACCGAGAACGGCACCTGCACGGTCGACGTGGGCCCCAACGACCTCACAGCCTCGTCAGTAGCCAATCAGATTCCTGCTTTCCGTCAGGAACACCCCAGGATGTCAGATGTTTCGGCTTTAACTTGTGACGTCACGTCCTGTAGATTCAGCAACCTGGGGATCCTCCATGTGACCAAGAAAAGCGTTGCGGAGGTCCTGACCAGGAGACTCAGAGAAGAGAGGAGACGACAGAAAGGAGCTCACTGTCACCTGACAGGTCGGGCATCACGTGACTGCTGTCAGCCAATCGACAGACAGCATCTCTGCCGAACATCTGTTCGGACCTCGCTTCGGTATTAAATCTCGATGAAATCTTTTCTGCCTCTCAGATTCGGAGGAAAGCTCCATCCTGAAGGAGGCCAAGGAGCTGGGGAAGATGATGGACCTGAACATCGTCCGGCTGAAGTTCACGGCCTACCTGCAGGACAGCAATGGCGGCTTCACGCGGGCGCTGAAACCCGTCGTCTCCAACGCCATCTATGACAGCAGTGAGTCCGACACACCAAACCATGAGTCAGCGATTAGCGTGCGCGTGCATGAGCCAGCAGAGGAGACGTGCTCAGTGTCCTGCTGCTGTTTTTCCTGCAGAGTCCCCGAATGCCTCCAACCTGAAAATCTCCCGGATGGATAAGACGTGCGGGACGGTTCTGGGAGGGGACGAGATCTTCCTGCTCTGCGACAAAGTCCAGAAAGGTAAGACGAGAGGTCCTCTCTGCCCGTCCACCGGCCAGGGAGGGTCCCATCACGCCCCTGTGCTCCACAGACGACATCGAGATCCGTTTCTACGAGGAGGACGAGGGAGGCTGGGAGGCGTTTGGCGACTTCTCGCCTACAGACGTTCACAAACAGGTAAAGACAGGTCCACGGGAAGACCAAGACCTCGCGCTCAGCTGTTGGCTGTTATTTAACGCCTCGGTTTAAGTGTATAATTGTATTTTTGGTTTAAGGTTACAGTCCCGTGGCAACTGTGGGGGCAGTAGTGAGCACTGGACCTCCTGTTTCCGTGAGACTGTAACACCCCGATGATCTGTTGTTTCCTCAGTACGCCATCGTCTTCAAGACGCCGCCCTATCACAGCGCCGAGATCGAGCGTCCCGTCACCGTCTTCCTGCAGCTGAAACGGAAGAAGGCCGGCGACAGCAGCGACCCGAAGCAGTTCACCTACATCCCTCACGTGCAAGGTAAGCCCCGCCCCCTTTAGCTCCACCCCAGCTCCTTCTGAATGTGAAGGTCTGCCTCCTGCTGCCCAGACAAAGAGGAGGTGCTGAGGAAGAAGCAGAAGCCACTGCCTCACTACGAGCCCTGGAGAGGAGGAGGAGGAGCCGGAGCAGGAGCTGGCTTTGGAGGAGGAGGAGGAGGAGGTGGGTTTGGAGGAGGAGGAGGAGGAGATGGGTTTGGAGGAGGAGGAGGAGGAGGAGGTGGGTTTGGAGGAGGAGGAGGAGGAGGTGGGTTTGGAGGAGGAGGAGGAGGTGGGTTTGGAGGAGGAGGAGGAGGGTTTGGAGGAGGAGGAGGAAGAGGAGGAGGTGGGTTTGGAGGAGGAGGAGGAGGTGGGTTTGGAGGAGGAGGAGGTGGGTTTGGAGGAGGAGGAGGTGGGTTTGGAGGAGGAGGAGGAGGGTTTGGAGGAGGAGGAGGAGGTGGTTGAGCTTGTTTTCATGAGCATAGATACGACCATTATCAGATTATCACACAACACCCTGGTGTCTTCATGCCTTTATAGCCGTTAATCTGAATTATTTTGTTCTGTTTTTCTTTGCTTGTGTGAACAAAAACATGGACGTGATGAAGCTGATGGACTGAACATCTGATTATTACAATGATCTGACTGCTGCTCACGCAAACCGGCTCATTAATGAGGTAACCATGGTGTGGTTTCTGTCAGGATACCACTTTAACCAGCAGATGAATGGAGGAGGAGGAGGAGGAGGAGGAGGAGGAGGAGGAGTGTTCTTCCCCGGAGGCTTCACTGGTTTAAATGGAGGGGGCGGGACTCCCATTTCAAGCTCCGCCCCTCATTCACAGAGAGGTGGAAACGTGAGGGGACGGAGCGCCGCCACACCGCTGCAGCATCAGCTGTATCACATTGGTGAGACTGTTGTCATGACAACCAGACACGCTGCGCATCCAGGCATAATCACGGGACCCTTTTTCCGATGGCGACGCTCATCATGTGACCCTGCTCTTCCAGCCAGCGCCCTCCACAACAGCGCGTCTCAGAGCGCCCGGCAGACGGCTGCCGCCCTGCTGCAGTACTGCAGCACCGGGGACACGCGGGTCCTGCTGGCCGTCCACAGGCACCTGTGTGGGGTCCAGGACACCAACGGAGACACGTCAGTCACCAGCGATGCGGTGTTTGTGGACTGCTGTGCGAATCTCAGAGGCTGAGTTTGTGTTGGGGTTGTTTTTTTTCCCACAGTCCTTTGCACCTGGCCATCATTCATCAGCAGACCGCCGTCGTCCAACAGCTGATCCAAACGCTGCTGAGCAGCCAGCAACAAAGCATCCTCAACACAGCCAACCACCTGCTGCAGGTAAAACCCCCCCCAGCCCCGTGCTGACATCAGCAGAACGTGCACGTGGCTGATCGCATCACTTCCTGCGTGTGCAGACGCCGCTGCACCTGGCCGTGATCACCCGCCAGGTGAAGGTGGTGGAGATGCTGCTGAGGGCGGGCGTCGACCCCAGTCGGCTGGACAAAGATGGCCGCAGTCCCGTCCACCTGGCGTCGTTGGCCGGCGACAGCGCCATACTCCGCCTCCTACTGACTCACCTGGGAGAAAGCCACGCCCACGTGGTCAACAGCCCCGACTATCACGGTGAGAGCCGCTCAAATGCCTGATCATCCTGGCTAAAGAAACAAAGCCTCATGGGTGTTCCCCGCCCCAGGTCTTCATCCCCTCCACCTGGCCGTGAGGAGGGACGGCGAGCGCTGCCTCCGCCTGCTGGTGGAGGGCGGAGCCAAAATCAGCGCACCTGAGCAGAAGAGCGGAAACACGGCCCTCCACCTGGCTGTGAAGGAGAACCTGTTCAAGGTGGCCTGCACGCTGATCACAGAGGTAGCAGCGGCGCCGCTCCAGTGATGTCGTAACCACCCCAGAGCGTTCGCTGAATCTGTCACGTTTGCAGCTGAAGGCGGAGGTGAACGTGTGCACGTACGGCGGAAACACGCCTCTGCACCTGGCGGCCAGCCAGGGCTCGCCAACGCTCTGCTCCATGCTCATCGCTGCAGGTGAGCTCCCAGCCACGTTTGCGCTCACCTTAGTTTGAGAACAGGCAGCTTTCATGACCGTCAACGGTTCCTCAGGCGCCGATAAAAACATGGAGAACGACGAGCCCCTCCTCTTCAGCTCCTCTTCAGATGAAGACGAACCTGAGGGACACGCCGCAGAGACCTCGCAGCCAATCACTCGCAAGAGACCTGCAGGGGGACACACCCCCCTGGACCTCGCCAGCTGCCAAAAGGCAAGCAGACCCCTTTTCAACGAAGCCGTGCTGCGTCCTTCTGTGCTCCTCTCCTGTGTCCTTGTCTCCTGATGTCCTCCTGTCCTCATGTCCTCAGGTGAGGAACCTGCTGACCTCCAGAAACAGTCCAAAGTCTGCCTATTCCAGCAGTAAGAAGATGAAACCGACCTCCGAAGGTTCGTTCCTCTCTTCAGCCATGTCGCTCACAGGTCAGAGCACACCTTATTCAGGATGTTTCCACCGCAGGGGCGGAGTCTGCCAGCTTGGACGAGGACACGGTGACCCGGCTGATGGACGCGCTGAGCGACACAGACGTTCCCTGGATGAAGCTGGCGGAGAAGCTGGGGATGAAAACGCTGACTCAGCTGTACGTGGATACGGAGGCGCCCTGTCAGCACCTGCTGCAGCACTACAAGGTAACGCCGCCAGCCCCGCCCCTCTGATCACATGACACGCAGCAGTCTGACCGCAGTCTGCGTGTCCAGCTGGCAGGAGGTCCGGTCCAGGTTCTGATCGAGGCTCTGCAGGATCTCGGCCTGTCTGAAGGAGTTCGGCTTCTGAGGAACACAGAACGACAACAGGAGAAACACAACACTGGTAACACACACACACACACACACACACACAGACGTCTGCTTACGCGCACGCACGTTTGCACTCACACACACATCTACACGCACGCCTCCACACAGTCATGGACGCACACATCACTTTGATGCTTCTCTGTCCAATCAGAAGCCACGGTTGACAGCGGCTTCAGCAGCCAGCCAATGGAGGACGAGCAGGAGCCGGTGGCCAATCAGTGAGGGGCAGGATGTCAAAGGTTAATCCATCCTTTGGGAAGCAGAACTGTACAGAACTTTTCGAGCCGGCTCAGATGCCGTCAGAGGAGCCCAGCGTTCAGCCACAGTGAGATTTTAAAAATCCCAACAGGAAGTTCAAGCGTGTCGGTCAGCTCAGCTTCAGTCCGAGTTATTTATCTAGTTTTAGTTCTAATTTTTTTATGTTTTTGTTTTAGTTGCTTTGTGTCTGATGTCCGACGACAAATTTAAACCTTCCAGGATGACAAAAAACCTGCGGAAGTGAAGAAGTGCAGAAACTAAAAAATAAATAAATGAATCTCATCAATAATTAACACATTAAATCTAAAAATTTTAAAGCATTGAAAGAAAAGCTAATAACTTCAGTTCTGAACAGTGACTTTGAGTAGCATGAACTATTTTAGCCACAATAAACGATCCGTTTATTGTCCGTTATTTAAAAAGAATTTGAGCTTCTGCGCTAAATTTGTTAGTTTTGTTGACATCAGTTGTTTTTACTAATACCGTGTATTCAGTCTGATATGAACTGCAGCGCTCTTAAGAATCTTTGAATAAAACCATGTTTGCTGCCAGTGTATGCAAAGGTTGGTGTTCTAAAGTGCATTACACCAGTCTGATTACTGAATCAGACTGGTGTAATCTTATATTGTAAAGTAGTATCTTATCAGTCAGCATTTATGAACCTGTGGAACTGAACGAAAAGCAGTCATTATTTTCAAACAGTTTTATTTTTGCTCCTAAACTTCAGAAACATGTTTCACTATGACAGGAACCTCACAGGAAGTGGATGCATTTTTAGCTAATATCAGCGTTCTGACAGCAACACTGAGAGAATTTACAAAAAAAACCGTCACAGAAATGAGTCATCAAGAGACAAATACAATAAATAATTCAAAAGTCTGCCTTTACTCTAAAACTAAAATATCCTAAAATGCACCAGGCGTGAGCTCGCAACATTAGCTAGACGCTCAGCCCGACTACATTATGGCTTCTCAACATGTAGCTTTTATTTACAGGGTTTAGATACGGACATCTGCAAGTGTCCATGACGTTGTTGTACAGGATTTACACGGGGACAAATACAGATTATATGATATTTAAAGGAGTAAATACCAGATGACAAACCGGTTTAAGCAGCATTTGTTACACTGCTGCTGTCACAAAGGAAGCCAACGATAGGGCTCCGTACAGATTAAGAATAAAAAAGGTGTGACGTTTAAAACATGTTTTCCAGATTTAAAACACAAAACAGATGACAGAACTGTAAAAGATGCACATTTTAGTGTCGGTACCCTCTGAGATCAGCTGGGCTTAGCTGACTTTTGTACAGCATGTAATAACATGTCAAGAAAAGACACGTGAGCAGAATCACCAGGATGTCCGACATCTGTAATAATATCGCGACACGTGTGCCGCCCTGTGTGGGAGGGAGGGCCACAGTCTATACTGTAGCCAGCCACCAGGGGCACAGGGATGTTATGGACTATTGATCAGCTCTGATATTCTCTTTTGGTCATCAAATATTATAAAACATTTTTCCTTATTTTAACTTTGAGGGACTGACCAAAGTCATGTGACCTTAACTTAGAAGTGCAACGGGAGCATCATGTGGTCCACAATCCTACAGGGTTCACATGTTAACTCATTAATATCTTCACTACCCCCCCCAAAAAAATCTATTTACAAAGTACAAAACTACAGAGGTCTATTGGACCACCCCCTCAAAAAGGACAAAATAAATAAGCAAATCTCAAAATTCTACACATCAAATGAGTCAAACTATGAAAATTATACGAAGAAAATGTTCTGTTTTCATCATGATCACCTCCCATTCACAAAAGATGAAAAATACTTGTGTTCTATCATTTTTGCAAGTTGAGTCAGATTAAACAATTTCGTAACGATGCAGAAAAAGATGCGACCCTCTCTGCTGCCACCCAGCGGTCAGAAAGTGGTTTCACAGCTTTGAACACTGAGGACACACAGTGGCGACAGTCTGTAACTGCAGGTGGAAAACCAGCAGGGGGGTCGAAGCCCAGTCCTGGAGGGAAGAATCCGGCTCGGTCCTAACCCTAACCCGCCCCTCCAGGACTGAGTTCCTCTGCCTTAAATCATCAAACGTTAACACAATAAATCAGACTGTAGACCCTCTCGATCTTTCAATGATCACAGATTCAAGCAGGTTTTGCATTCCAGCATTTTTCTCTCAGCAAACATCTACAAAAGTTCAAAAGTGACAAATCTTTGCCGTAAAAACAACAAAGGTAGTGACACGTAGAGAGCGATGTCACCTCCTGTCTGGGAATGTTGTTCTGACTGAAATATTCCTGAATATTTCTCTCAGTCAGACTGACAAACCAGATAATTAAGTTGGACAATTATTCTACTGTTCCCACATAAGAGTCATTAAGTGATTAAGTCATTAAAGTGATATTGTTATTTCTTTGTTGCTTTAGTCAGCAGATCAGTCACTGATGATCTTCATGCATGTTTGTTCCAGCAAGAAGAAAAAATATAACAAAAACAGCTTTAATCAGCCTCCTTATGGTTTGATACACACACACACACACACACAGACATACACACACACACACACACACACTGGAGTGTCGTTTTGTATGTTTACTCTCCATGGTCTTTCCAGACATTTTTCCTTTTTTCTTCCATCTTCTCTGCTGCCATGGCAACAGGCCCAGCACTTTATCTGTTTTATAGGGTTGGCATGGCAACCCTCACACCCGTGTGAAGTTAGAAAGTACCGCCGTCACTTCCACCCAGGAAGTCCCTGAACGTGTCACAGGAAGTAAAGCTTTTACTTTGAAACACACTGACGGCCTGTTCGTCGTCAGCCTTTTCAAACTTGGGTTCATTTAAAGTCCTCTCTCCCACAGACTTTGAACGCCTCACAACATGGCTGCAGTTTAACAGAAAACATGAGCGCCCGCTGGGCTGCGTCAACAGCCGCTTCGCCTCAAGCTGCCTCTTCCTGTCTGCTGCCCTGCTGCTGCAGCTCGGGCTGGCCGGCGCCGCTGCTCTTCTTCCCTTCTTCCTGGATGCTGCCGCTGGCACTCTTGGAGGTGGAGGATGCAGAGGAAGTGACCTTCATGCTCTTGGACTTCTTGGAGGGCTTTTCCTTTGTGGCGGAGGAGTCCTGAGGCAGCGTGGGGCTGGAATGTGCCCTCTGCAGCCCACCGTCGCTAAACAATCGCGCCTCAAAGGCCGACAGGTCCTCATCCCCGCTCAGCAGTTTGGCGCGTAGCAGCATGGCGTACGTACCGTAGCGGGTTTTCTGGAAGAGCCAGAAGAACCTTTGGTTTGATGGTTGCTTTATAGAGGCGTTAAAGTCAAACCGTAAAAACAATCCCACCCGATTTAATAATTAAAGTGTGTGTGTGCGTGTGTGTGTGTGTGTGCGTGTTCACCTCAAACTCCAGGTACTCCTGCCGGGCTTTTTGCTCCTCCAGTTCGCGACCTTTGACTTTACGCTCCGGTGTCGACGCCGTCAGATCGACCAGTTCTGAGCAAACGGATCGGAACCGGTTCTCGTGAGATTTGGCCTGCTCCTCCTGTCAGGACAGACCAGCGTTGCCACGACTCAGCGCGTGAAACGACCGTTTAAACGCAACAGCGATTGTGAAGAATCGGTGAAATATGGAAAAGAAGAACCTGTGTCAGCTTGGTGCTGGAACCGGGCAGCAGGGGGCGACTGAATCTCTTCTGAGAGCCGATCGCCGCTGGAAACGGAGGAGCGGAAAACATGGCCGCCACCAGATTGATGCGTGTGATCCATGACTGCATCTCTTCTGTGTTCCTGCAAGAAACCTGGGCTTAATCAGGCGTTGGAGGTGAAGGAGGTGAAAGATGGCCGTGCTGGTTCTTACGGCGCCTGGAAGAGGAAGACCCTCCAGTCGGCCGTCCTCAGGTAGAAGACGTTGGGCCTCTTCCTGTAGTCAGCAGCTCTCATGGCCAGGGAGTGATGGACAGAGACAGCATTCTTCACGTCCTCCTCCGTCAGCTCACGCTCCGCGCGGTACTCATCCTGCCAGCCAATCACAGAGCAGCAAGATAAGACCCAGAATGCACAGCTTTGATTCCTGGGGTGTGTGAGACAGAGGGGCTGCTGGGAAATAACTTTTACCTTCTGCAGGTAGAGCACCAGACCCTTCAGCATGATGTAGAAGGACTTCCACCCCCTCTTCCCCCGAGGAGCTGGCGGACAAAGGCATCATGGGACAACTTACAAGGTAAGGCTTGAAATTCATGAACCTCATCAGAATCGGATTTTTATTTCAATTTGACACTTTTATGATGTTTGAAGAATTTAAAAGAGACATTTTAGGGAAGGAATAAACAGAAAAGGACGCCGTACTTCTCTTTCCGTCAGGGTCGGCGTGGACTTTGCGAACCAGGAAGCCGCTCTTGTAAAGCTCCCCGTCGGCCTGCTGGGCGACACCAACCAGAGGGTTTCCTCCAGAGCCCAGACGCTTCATGGTGTGGGAGGCCGAGTCTGTCCGGACGGTGTCCGTCAGCTCCGACACCGACTTCAGCTCCTCTTCATCACTTTGGAAGATCATTCACAGGAAAAACAGTAAGACGCTCCGTGCAAGTTCACCTTCCACAGTCAAATGAAGAGAATATACAGCATCGCTCTTCTGTTGTTACAGTCGTTACCATAGCAACTAATGGCTCGCAACAGAGCCGGAGGGTGATGATGATGATGATGTCATGACCTCATAATGTGCGGTCACCTCAACGTCTCGTCACGTTTACAGCAAAAAAACAAAACAAAACGTGTGTTTCCTTGTGTGTGTGTCTGTGTCTGTGTGTGTGTGTGTCTGCAGTTGTGCATGGGCGTTAAAATGGTGACCTGTAATTACCGCCACGAAACGGGCACATGGGGAATGGTTACCATAGTAACAGAGGCTTAAATAAGAAAGTCAGGGCAGCAGGGACGCACACAGAAATGTGTAGACAGTGTGATCACACAAACACTCACACACAGAGTTTTGCATCTGCTGTGTGTTAAACCAGTGTTACTACGAAACCAGTAACTGGTTCTTACTGGAGGAACAAACTCACATGGTCCACTGAAGCTTCTCGTTCTTGATGGAGTTGTATAGAGTCTGCAAAAAGAAAACACGCACAAGTTTTAGAGTTCTGTGTGTGTGTGTGTGAAGGTCAGATACGGAAAAACAAGAAATATTTCACTCTACGTGTCTATATATTTTTTATTATTATTTTAAGTTTATTTTCAAGGGAAAATAAGTCTATAGATCTAGTTTTTCTGTTTTCTTTTTTGTTGTTGTTTGTTTGTTGTATCATTGGAACAATTCTATCTTATTCTGTCCTGCACAGGTTAATGGTTTTCTCTGGTGTTTCAGCGCCCCCTGCTGGCCTGTGTGGAAAAGTCGTCTTCTACCTTCTTCTTGCGGCTCTGTCGGTGCTGCTGTCCGTCCTGCGTTTTTCCCAGCAGGTCTGGGAAGGCCAGCGGTTTCAGGGAGCGGGATCGAGGCGTCCTGGGATACCTGAACGGGTCCGTTTCCTTGGAGTCTCGCCCACTCCGGACTGAGCACAGGGAGCGCGACCGCATGCGCCCTGACGAGGGGATGCTGTTGACACCAATCATGATGGTGTGTTTGGAGGGTCACCGGCCGAAGCTGTTGTTGATGGTCAGACTCCGCTCGTGGACTTCACTGATCTCTGACTTTGCCCAGACATCAAATCTGCGGCGTTTCAGTTGGGTTGTTCCAGAAGCGCAAAAAAAAAAAAATCCTGATGATCACAGGTGAATCTCAATGAACGCGTCTCTCTCACACACACACACACGGTTTGGTTTGTGTGTGTGTGTGTCAGCAGAGAAGCAGCAGCAGCTCAAAATATTCAAAAACCGTTCAACGTCGACTGCTGAGTCAACACTTTCCCACAGCGTCTGCGTTCAGACAGGACCTCGAACGCAGCGTTCTGGTGCGGCGGCGGCAGCGGCGGCGGTGGCGGAGGAGAACCCCTGGACTGTGTGACGGAGAAAACGCATCAGCAGCCCGCTCCCTCGCTTCAGCCAAACAGTGAAAAAAAGAGAGGCTGGGAGGAACGAGCACACCCACACATGCAGACGGTGGGGGGGGCACCCCAAAACTGACGTCAGTTTCCTCCTGAGATGAAAAACAGAGTGATGCAGGAGCCTCCTGTTGCACAAAGGAAAGAAAGAATCCCTTTTGTGCTCCACCTCCTCTTCTCTGCAGGAGAATCACTTCTTCAGGTGAGCTCCTCCACTTCATCGTCTCCTCTTCACCTCCTCTTCTCATCCTCTTCCTTTCCTCCAGCTCCTCTCCCTCCTCGCCCTCCTCTTCAACTCCTCCTCTCCCTCCAATTGTCTCTTCCTCTTCACCACTTCCTCTTCCTCTCTGTTTAAAGTTGGGGAATGCTCGCTTGCCCTCCCTTCCTCCCCTCTCTCTCTCTCTTTCAATGCGCATTCTGTCTTGCCATCAGCAGCCAATCATAGCGCACAGATGGGCTTTTGTTCCCGCCCATTCTTTGCTGTGAGCTGTCAATCACAGAGGACCCTCAGAGCCGCAGCCACAACAGTGACTCAGCACGTCTGTGGCTAAACATGACTAAGTATTTTTATCCGTAGCGGCAGATGACGGCACACGTTTACCATCTACGCTTCACCCTCACTTTGAAATTATTTTCAGTCTGCAACCCTGTAGATTTTATGACTTAATGACTCCTTACAATTAAAATATGCTTCATTTTTTTCCCCACGCATCTATTAACTATTAAATAAGTTATTTCTGGTTCAGTATGTACATCTTAAATATGTATTCAGTTTCAAATGATGGTGCAGCATTCATTTAATCTGTTTTCAGTACTCTAAACATTTTTGTGTTTTTTTTTATATCCCGTTTTCACACCTTAGAGAAGAAACATATAAATACTCTTCCATATGTGTTTCTATGCAATAAGTCTTTTAAGGGGAGTTTCTGTGATCTATAGTTGAATATAAGGATTTTAATCTTGTTTTTAGTTGTTTTGTTTTTCCAGCTTGGTTTTTTTCCTCTCCAGGGTAGAAACACACCTACTGAGTATAATTCATGTTTTTCACTGATCAACACTCCGAGCTTCCTCCCACACACTCACTGCAGCACCAGGCGGAAAGATGCACGCGCGCGCGCGCACACACACACACACACGCGCGCACGCACACACACACACACACACACACACACACACACACACACACACACACACACACACACACACACACACACAGAGCCTGGAGTTAGAAATTAAATTAATGCATCTCCCTCTCCCTCATCTGTGTTGGCAATCACAAGCAAAAACGATCCTGAGAATGTTGTAATATGTGCCCGTGTGTGTGTCTGTGTGTCTGTGTCTGTGTGTGTGTCTGTGTCTGTGTATGTGTGTTCTTGTACTTGCTACAAACTGAGTACCAAAATACCCATTATACTAGGAAAGTGAGGACATTTGTCACAACTTGTGACAAATGTTTGAGGGGTTTGAGGCTTGGTTTTAAGGTTGGGGTTAGAATTGGGTTCAGGTGAGGGTTAGTCAAGATGGTTAGGGTAAGGGGCTGGGTAGTACATTATGCCCAAATCCTCACAAAGCTAGAAGTACAAGGGTGTGTGTATGTGTGTGTCTGTTACCTTGAGCAGATCTTTGGGGAAATCATGTCCATCATTGAGACCCTCCAGGTTGGAGATGAACTGACTGCAGGACATCCGCTTGCCTACGTTCTACACAGACACACACACACACAGACACACACAGACACACACACACACACGCACACGCACACACATGTCAGTTGTATCTTCTCTTGAGTGGACAGCTTGTTGCCATGGTAACAACATCACTCCCTTTAACAAGTGTCAAGCCTGAAGAGCTGACAGTGTGACAGTGTTGACATGAAGCGCGCCGCTACTGTCAGAGATGTTACACAACCACAAACTGTAACTCTCCCACCACACAGGTGGAGGCAGGCGGCCAGTAGAGGGCGCCACTGCGCAGCCTCACTTCTACGTTTTTGTTCACCCCTTTTCTGGTTTAAACGAGAGTATCGCGTGACTGTGTAGAACGTATGATGAATAGCTGTCGTATCCTCCCGCGCGGTAATAATAACACCTCTCATATTGTTTGTACACAGATTCCAGAGGTGTCTACAGCATCTGCGGTCGCCACGGAACAACCGAGCTGCTACTGCTAACACCTGCTGACGGGACTTCCTGTAAGACACAGCTGAAACACCTCATGAAAACACTCACAGCTGATTTTGTTGTGTCATTGCGCGTGCACAGTGGTCACATGATCCTGCTGTTAGCAGAGCTATTAGCGAGACAACTGTCACGAAGCTAATTTATGAAAACATGGCTTAAATGCAAATGCTCATGTTTCTGTGCAGTGTTGCTAATGTTTACTACTCAAGACTCATTCAGGAAATGTAAACGTGCTTTGTTGCGACTCACGTTTCCATGGAGATCTGTGTTCAACAGCATGACAGCACATGTCAAAGTATGGATGCTGTCTGACAGAGAGAGAGAGAGAGAGAGAGAGAGAGATGAGAGCGAGCGAGAGATTAAATTATGATACTGCAGACAGACAGTCAGTCAGTCAGTCAGTCAGTCAGTCAGTCAGACAGTCAGACAGTCAGTCAGGTACCTTCAGTCGCCTCACTCTCACTGTTACACTCTCTGTATCTCTTGGAGAAGTGTGCGAGGACTCTCTCTCTCTCCTGAGTTTCTCCAATCAGGGCGAACTTCCTCAGGAACATCCTGCAAGGACCACACCTCCGTCACTCTGGTGCTAACATGCTGTGTCTCAGCCAAGTGCATTGTGGGAGTCAGTGTGGTGGCGTATGAGCAGACCTGAGCGCGTGGTCAATGGTCATCCCAGTGAAGTCAAAGTTGCTCAGGTATTCTTCCACGACCATCTGGCTGAAGTCGTTACTGGAACACACAAACAGCAGAGGCATCAGCAGCCAGTCAGAGGGCGGGCCACGCCGGCGCCGGCCTCCTGCACATACGCACTGACTTCTTGCTAAGGTGTCGGGCCACGTCGGATTTCCTGAAGCCCTCCAGGTTGTACAGTCTTTTGGCCAGACGCTTGGCAGCCTGCAGGTCGGCCGTGGTGCCGTTGGCCAGCCCGTCATTGCTGCCCCCGAGGTCCAGGCGCTCCGCCTGCGGGTACAGCAGCTCGGCGGGACGGTTCACTGGACGCTCCCTGATGAGGACAGTTCAGATCATCAGGTGTGTGTGTGTTTGTGTGTGTGTGTGTATGTGTATGGGGGGGTATCTTTATGGCCAGTAATAACACCCTGTTTCTATGGTTACAGTGCAACCAGCATCTAAACACAGCAAAACGTTACTAGATGAAAAAAACAGCTTCTGTTTTTCTGACTCAAAGCATGATGGGAGCCCTGGAGACAGAAGCTAATGACAGACTTAATAACAGGAAATACTGACTCATAATGTGAATTCATTTTTAGTCATGCAGTCACAGTCCAGTGGCAGATGTTAGCACGTTAGGATTTCAGTATGTTCAAGATGTGTCCATCAAATATTTTTGTGCACACTAGCATGGTGAAATTAGCATTTAGCAGGGTTGTGCATCCTTACAGAATATGATTTAATTCAAGACTCCTTGTTTTTGCCTTCGTGCTGTTGTAAAAAAACCAAAGTTAAACGACAACGGCTAGCCTGCTGCCATCTTACTCTGCAAAGTGTTTAATGCGTCTCATCTACACACACCCGTACAGATCAGGTCAGAGCATCGCTTCAGTTAACGCACCTCTCTAGTGAATCAAGTCCAGTCTTCATGCCGTTGTCGTTACTGTGTGAAAATGGGCAGCAGGAAGAAGCTGTGACCAAAAGTAGGAAGTGGCCACCAGCCGCTAGTCACTTCCTGCTGCACCTTTATCAGGTGTTTCACTTCAAGTTTGCCTTCAACCTTTACCGGCTGACTCATGAATCTGAAATGCATCAAAATCTGGAGACAACAATAGGAGGTTTCCCTGACCTTGAGCGTTGACCTTCATTAGATACGTCCTCTGTAGCGTCACATGACTACAGACCAATCAATGTGGAATTCTTTACCAAAAATTTAGAGAAGGCTTGCTTGCAACTACACAGCATGACATCCAATCAGATGGCCGGACACCGAGTAGTATGTAGTACTTCCTGTCACGTATCCACGGCTACGGGGAGTGAACGAGAGTGCGGATGTTTCTGTCGGCAATTCCTTCCTCCTCCAACATGGCCCATTCAACCAGGACAGAAATATTCTCTTGAGCAGCAGCACACAGGGAACCTCGCTTTACAGGATGCCAGGAGTGTTTTTTCTTTACCCAGCAGCCACTGGGGCCTGCCCATCTCTGACCACAAAAGCCAAAAACCCAGAATACCACTGATTCTAGGTTTGCTACTTCTGTAGCGTTTCTTGAATTAAAGGATGTGACTTGAAAATGACTGCTCAGAGGTCGGTTTGCGACAATGATAGAAATTCCTCTCTCTGCGGCCTCAAAGGCTGAGATTGAAGTTTTTTCTGAGACTGAAACAAGTTTTGTTTCACCATCAAGCCTTATTCTTTTCAATGACTGAATGAAAATGGCTGACGTGACGGCTCACCCATCTTTATCTGGGTCAACGATCTGCCGTCATGCTAACAAAGCACGCTAACAACACGTTGTCATTTTCAGGTGAATGCTAACGTAACTATGCTAGCAGGCACGTGTTTAGTGTATGGATGGATCATTTTTGTTCAGTGGGATGAAGCTGAAATTAATCGTTATATCAGACTGGGTTAAATATGGAGGGTCAAAATTAGAACAGCGTGCTGTGCTTTGTCCTTTAAACAGCTGTGTGATGTCACAACAGCCTTCATCATCACCTCCATCCCCATCATCCTGCAGCAAAACCCACAGGCAGGGACGAAAGAAGGACCCTGAGCGTCTCTGAGCTGAAGTGTTTGATGACTCAGACTGTTATTTTCCAGGGTGTGTCAGACAACTTTCAGCCGGTAACCACGACGACTGCAGCAGCAGCAGCAGCACACAGAGGGACTGTCCTAGCCCGCCATCGCTCCACTCGTCTCCTGCATTCATGTTGACAAGCAAAGGTCTGATTAAAGAAGGGGTTAGCGTGTTCCGCATGGTGCCGTTCTGATCTAGAGAGGAACGAGGACCAGGGTCAGTAACGGTTCTGAAGCCGTGCAGCGCGGTACCTCCAGCAGTGGTGCTCCCTGTCGGGTCACCACAGCAGCTTTAGCTGGTCTGACGGCGACAGACTAGCACCCCTGAGGTGGAAAGTGCTATTACCAGACCGGGCAGGTGAAAGCTAGCCGGTTAGCGTGCTAACTTCAGTAGATAGCAGAGAAGATGGTGACTATCACAGCCGGCTGGGTTAGCGGCAGACTCACCTGTACACGGCCGGGTAGGGTGAGGCGTACAGGTACCTGTCCTCCAGAGCTCCGCCTCCCCAGCACATCAGGTAGCTGGCCATGTCGGCGTGAGTGGCCCCGCCCACTCTCACACCCAGCCCAAACTGAGCAGCTGCAAGTCAACAAACATCTACTAGGATATCCTCCTGGCCCGAGGTGATACCCAGTGACATCACCCAAAGTTTCATCTGATGATGTAATGAGACATCGTCGGTCTTCTGAGTCGTCCTGCAGCGGTTTCTCTCTAACGTGCCCGATCCAGTTCTCTCCCAGGTCAACTCCTCCTCCTCCTCCCGGCTCCTCTGAGCTCCTCTTGCTGCTCCTCACTGCTGTTGTTCAACTTTTCAAAGATCCTCATTGCCGGCTCCCCCAAACTTTCTCTGCGGACTCAGACGGATCCGCTCTTCCCTCCCTGCCTCCATCAGCTGGGTTATTTTCCTCCCACTGAGGGGGGAGGAGGTATGCGCTTCCTTCCCCAAACGACCCCAGATGCCCCGCCTCCTCCTCCTCCTACTGTCCTCTCCTTCCTTTCATTGTCTCCACAAACTTTCTTGGAAGTTTTAGTCGTCAGAGCAGAAACAGCTACTAAATTACATTTCACATCAACTTGAGTGATGTTTTTCCTTCTTTTTGATTTTGGTATAATTCACCACATTTGTGATAAAATTCATTCTACACAGGAGATGGGACAGAGGCAAATAAACCGGCTGTCCTGGGAGAAAAGCGAAGAGCTCCTCTCGTTAGCCGTTTTTTTGTATTCAAACTCTTCAACCAGCAACCCTGAACCAGGTCAGAGTTCAGAAAGCAGGCAGCAGATGGAAGAGATCCACTGAGGGAAGAAGAGCAAGAGCAGCAGGAGGAGGAAGAGGAGGAGGAGGTCTAACAGGGAGTGTCTCCAAAAGTCTGACAGGAGTGGGAGGTCTTCAAGGAATGAATCCATCTGGAGTTTCCTTTCATAACAAGACCAAGAGTGTGTGTGTGTGTGTGTGTGTGTGTGTGTGTGTGTGTGTGTGTGTGTGTGTGTGTGTGTGTGAAATAGATCCCGCTAAAGCATTTATTTGAGAAAAGTGGATGTTGTGTTAGAGGCGGGTCCTGAGGGAAAGTAACCTCGACTGGTCATGTGACCTGTATTTGGCCCCCAGTCTCCAGGACAACTCCTGCTATTGTTGTGTTGAAATGCTTCCGAAATGCAAGCTGTTGCCGATTTTTGTCATCTGTGATGATTATTGAAACTCCAGATATGAAATGGTTCCTCGCAGCGCTCTAGCGCCACCGCATGGCCGATCAGTGTGACTGCAGCCTGGGTCACGCTCACTCACATCTATCAATTCTTTCATCACAGATGAAACTGCAGCTGCCCTGGCGGAGCATCTGGTACTCACCTGGCGGGGCCATGGAGCGAGGGGGTCGAGTTGGCCTTCCGGAAGCCGTCTTTGAGGATGGAGCGTCGCCACGATGCCTTCTCGGACATGGATCGAGACGGGTAGCTGCTGTCGTCTTTGGAGCCACTCTGGAGCCCCGGCCCCGAGGCACTGAGGCTGATTTCAGATCGGGACGTCTCGGGGGGTGTGGACGGATCGGGATGAGTCAGCGGTGCGAAGCTGAGCTCCATGATCTGTTTGGCGCTCTCGCAGATCTGACTCTGAACACACAAGCACACACACACAACAGGTCACAGCTGCCACTCAGCCGGTCGGGGCGGAGGCGGACCTCTCACCTGAATCTCAGGGGTGAGGGTGGGCAGGTCGAAGGTGAACACTGATGTAGACCCTGAGGTCAGCAGCTCCACGCTGTCCAGGCTGCTGTAGGAGGTGCCCTTGGCGCGGTGAGACTCCATGATGCTTTCAAAATGGCGGCTAAAAGAGTCGAGGTTGTTCTCAGAGGGTCGGCGTGGACTTCCGAGGGAGATCGGAGACTTGAGGCCGCCTTGAGCATTCGCTTCTGAGGTTCTGATGAGGTAAGCAGACAATGAACTGGGCCCGATGCAGTCGCACGGATAACAGCACTTAGTGGATTTGTTAGCCGTGGGTTGGTGGATGTACATGTGCTCACCTCAACACCTCCTCTTCCGCTTTGGGGGCTCTCGGTCTCTGCCTGTCTGCCACCACCTTCAGACTCAACCAGCTAGTCCCTTCACCTCCTTCAACCTTCTCCTCCTCCTCCCCCTCCTCCTCCTTTCCTTCCTTCCCCCCATCCATCTTTGGTCTTGGGTGGGCGTCGCCAGGCTTGAGGCCGGTGTGTCCCCGGATGCTGTGGTTGGTCTCAGAGCTCCTATTTATGTCCTCGCTGGCCTCCGCCTCTGCTCGCATCACCTGCCGGCCAGGGCGGAGGGCACGTTTTGCTACACATCTGTTAACTTTGAGGCGCGTCCTCTGACTGAGCTCACCTCGTCCAGGTCGGTCTCTCTGTAACACCGCAGCGGAACGGCGTCCAGGTCCGTCTCCGAGTACTTGATGGTGTGACGGATGATGCCAGTCTTGGGGGCGAAGTCGCAGGAGTCCGAGGTCACCAGCTCCACCTCGATCTGACGCACCTTGTGATGGGACGCCTTCTGCGCCGCGCTGTCTGGACCCTTCCTCCGATTGGTTGCCGTCGGATGGACGTAGGAGGGCGAGTCTGGAGGACAAAAGAGGAGGATTCACACCGACGACAGGAGCAGCGACAGACAACATCAGGCTAATTAAACACAAAAATGTTCCCTCAAGATCAAAAACAGCTAAATGTAGACCAGGAAGTGAGTGTCAGCTGTTTGGATCTTGTGAGTAGAGTTACGTAAGAGCTTTTCAACGCTAAGCTGAAGCTAATTGGCTTAGCGAAGCTCCTGAAGCTGCTGGTGAAGCGAGAGAGGAGGACTGGAGTTCTTTATCATTAACGTGGATATGACTCGCAGGTGAAAACACACAAAAGAAATTTAAGTTTATTTGAAACTACACAAATGCCAAACTGAACAAATTTGGTCTGTGAAAAGCTTAAATGAAATTTGGGACATGTTTATTTTCTGGAAACATCAATAAAACAAACTGTGGAGGTGGAGGAGCGAGTGAGGCACCTCTGCTGCAGTGTTTCTCCTCTCTCTGACCTCCAAACAGGAACTCCCACTTGGCTCGAGCGATCTTCTGCGACCGTGACGGCGTCGTCTCTGAGCTGCGGTCCGACTGCATGAGGAACACACAAACAGTAATCAAACTTCTGTTTTTAAAGTGCAGATCAACACTTCAGATTGATGTTTCATTTCCCTCAGATTCAAAAACGAACCAATGAACACCGGATATACGAATTGAATCGGGAGCACACACACACACACACACACACCAACTTAATCTGATTTATTGTTACTGCGGTGATCAAACTCCAGCATGCTACCAAAGCCCATCAGCCTCCCGCCCCGCCGACCTGCATCGCTGAGCCAGCGCCGCTTGTGTCTTGGCTGGACTGGCTCAAGGTTTCGGGTGACGGATGGGAACTGTCTCCCACGCTTCCTGTCACCCCACTGGAGCTTTGAGAAGATGTCCCGCTCCCAGTATGATCCAGAAGCTCCGTCTGTTCCCTGGACACACTTAGAAGGGGCATCTGCAGGCCCAGGCTTCCTCCCACCTTCCTGTGGTGCTCATCTAGACCAGCTCCACTCCTGCTGCACGTTGACTGCCTGTGCTTGTCTTCGTAGAGGCTGCCTCCATGCTGGAGCGGACCGGACTCCCTCCATTCATGGTTCCTGGAGGTGAAGCTGGCGGGGGCCTCTTTGGTTTGACTTCTCCTGGACCCCTCAGGACTGTCACAGAGGCGATGGTGCTGCCGTTGCTCGGTGACAGACGCTTTGTTTCCCGCCTGCTGCAGAGGTTGGTAGTGGTGGTTCTTAACGGGTGATGGAGCTCGCTGCCTGTGCCGATCCAAGACGGGCGACTGAGACTGGGGACACAGGCCTTGCTTTGAGGGACCGGGTGAGATGCGTCCAGGTCTGGTCAGAGGCGGCATCTGCTCTGTTTTCCTTCGGTGGTTCTGCTCGGGGGACCTTCGTCCCAGAAGACTGGCATAAGGATGTAGATATGTTCCTTCTGTGTTTGGACTCTCTGATCTCTGTGACTCTGCTGGAGAAGATGATGGAGAAGGAGTCCCCCTGTCTGCAAAATCAGCAGTCAGCTTGCAAGCGTACACCGCTTGCTTACCGGCTCCCTCATCGTTGGAGGATGGGGAGATGCTTCTCCTGCTGCTGGTGGGACTGACTGCGTTGCTGGTTCTGCCACAACGTGATGGGTTGTACTGGCTGTTAGTGGCTAAATCACCAGAAACACTGTAGCATCGACTACCTGTAGCACAGTGACTCCTGCTAGCATTGTTAGCATTGTAGCTATAATAGCCGCAGTGCTGAGGCTTCCCACTGGTGTGGAAGCCTGTCCTGCCACCACTGCTGACTGAGAGGTCCTGCTGAATATCTGTGGCTCTCCCCCCAGGTAACGGAGGGTACAATTTACTGGCCAGCCTGGGACTCTCCTCCACGACCTGTGGCCTTTGTGCTCTCTGTGTCTGGCTCTGACAATGAACATTCCTACCTGGGGCAGCTGGATAGGGCGAGTACTGAGTGTGCGCACACAAATGGTCAGACGCTGGACTTCTGGGGAGTCCGTTGACTGAATTGCGGAAGACCCCCCTGTCCAGCTCCACAGGCTGGGGTTTGGATGGGAGGGTGAGGGACCCACGTGGCAAGACGGGGGATCCCGCCCAGGATCGGCAACGAGGGGACTGATAGTTCCGTGGCAAGGTTGGGCTGTAAGTCGCCGGGTTATACCCGCCATATCTGTGCCGGAGCACTGGGGATGTAAACTCATCCAGGGTCCTGGCGTCTCTGGAAAACGTGTTGTTGGCGGCTCTCTGCGTGTAAGACCAGCACCACTGGGGCAGATTCTGAGGTTCTGAGTAGGGATAGTCAGCGTTGGGACGACCGCCATGCGCTGGTTGACCAGTGTACCACAGTGGATCGCTCAGCCGCTTCTGGGTGTGAGTCCCGAACGGCCCGTCCGTCCTGTTGAAAGCTCTGTCAGGCTCCCTTTGGCCAACAGGAGTATGGTGACCACCCATTTTGTGTACATGAGATTTCTCAATGTATCCATATGTCACAAGAGAGGTCTGGCCCCCATCACCCTCCAGCCCTTGGACAGCACAGGACCTGGCAAGGCTGGTGGGTGGAGATGTCAGTCTTCCAGAGGAAGTGGAGGATGGGGACAGAAGCACTCTTCCCTGCTTTGGATCCCTTTCGGGCCAGGTTGGACCTGGAGAGCCATGCTGGCTGGCGTGATGGAGCGTCTCAGGCGCCAGGACTTGTAGAAGTTGACCAAAACTGTCACACACGTGTCTCTGATCCTGAGCAGAAGAACCTGTGACGTCAGGGTTCTGGAGCTGGAAGGTGACGGACTGCCTGGAGGACTTAGAGGGTGTCATGCAGTTGGATTCCAGCTGTAGACGAGTGGCTGGGGACAGCTCTGGACTGTAGCTGGAACTGGACCGGCTGGAACTTCTCTGGGAGCACGGTAGGGTTTCAGGGCACTGCAGCATCAGATGACCGGCCCCTGTGTTTCCTGGCAGTTTCCCATCTTCCTCAGCAACAGGCCTGACCTCCACATACAGGTGGAGGACTTGACCTGCCTGAGACATGATGGCAGCTGAGCAACTTTATGCTTTTTGGTTTTCGTGTTATTTTTAGGGATCCCTTCGCCTCCCGTTGTGTGTCAAACTCTTGGAGGATGTTCAAGGTGGAAGTGGAATGTCAGGTCTGACATTGACGTCGCAGCTGTTCGTCATCTCTTCACCCTGCAGAAAGAAACAGACATGAACTCTTTTTTAGGGTGTAGAGAGTTTGTAAGAAGCAGATACAGATAAAACAGAGATGTTCTCAGGCTCTTTTAAAGGAATTGTGTGGTTTTTTTTTCAGAGTGGTCAACAGCAACTCAGCCAGGACACAGCGGAAGATAACGAACAACAGCAGACAAACATCAGTGCATCAACAGCGCCACCTGGCAGCAAACAGACTGGAGAGCATCCTAAGAGGTGACGTCTCTGAGAAACGTCTGAGGATGAGTGTGGAGAAAAGTGGAGAAAACATTACTCTCCTCCTGCAGCGTTACAAAAAAACATGCTTTTTCCTCGCAGGCGCAAAGAGGTCGGACTGCTCCTCTACGCTCATTCCACCCATCACAAATCTGCATCTTTCTGGGGAATCTGATTTAAGGTTGGTTTTGCTCTGAAAATGAAATTATGTGCTGTCCGTCTGTGACGTTCTTTATCTTCCAGAATAATCATCAATTCAAGTCTTTAGAGAAGCAGCAGAGCCTCGCATGTGAGTTTGATTCTTCTATTAATAGATGAGAAAAGCAGCTTGAAGCTCAGGTGTGAGAACCTGAACGGGTTTTGAGGAGGAGAGCGGTCATGTGACCAACATGGCTGTGACATGGACATTTACGTCTGCTGTGTCCCAATAATGTGGCTGCGTACACACGGGGAATTCTGACCTGCATAGATCTAAAGTTTTGGCTCAAATCCACTGAAACGCTCCAGAACTGACAGAAACAATGATGAGCAGAAAGAGACTGATGAAGATTCTTCAGCCACAGATCCAACATGATCTCAACCTCAACAGAGCAACTGTGCAAAGAGTGAAGACAGTGAAGATCCATGAGCAGGCAGCAGCTGGTGTCTGCAGACCAAACATCCGCAGGAGGAAACTCAGCCTCCCTCTGACCACACAAGGTCCTCATCCAACATTCAAAACTCCTGAAGACAGAGCAACTCTGAACACAATGACTGGAATTCATGACTAGAAACGTCTGGACTTTTAATACACCTTAACTGTTTCAGACCGATTGAGATGGTTTATAGAGGGGAAATTCTGATCATTTCAGGTAAGACTGTAAAACTGTTGTGTTTTAGAAATGACCTTCAGATAGATCTGAGAGCTCACAAGAAGATTAACGATGAGAAGAATGTAATATTTAACTTTTTAAAAATGTCACAACAAATGAGCCACTGACTGAAAGAATAAGTCAATTATTAATTCATGTAATTAACTGAAACACACACACGCACACACATGCACACACAGAGCTGAAACTTCATCAGCTGGAGTTTGAACAGTGATTGCAGAATGAATCTCCTTGTCATTATCACTGAACTCTGAACTCTGTTTACAGTTTTCCAGACACGCCACTAAGCTGAAATAAAATCGCACAATTAGTCCGACTCTTTCCTGGATCCTGGTAATAGGATTCCCCCAACACCACTCTCCTCCTCCTCCTCCTCCCTCCCAGCATGCACTGCACAAACCCGTAGACTCACATTTATAAAGCACAGGTATGCAGACACACATGGCTGACACTTTACCTGTACATCCTGTTGGTGCCCTGGGCTCAACAGCGAAAGCTCCTGCGTTGCCACGGTAATCTCCTCTTCCTCTCTCCGTGTTAGTGTAACCTTGTTTTATCCTCTCTGAACACTTGTTGTCTGCAGCAGTCGGCTCATCCAGCTTCCCCTCCTGTGGCTCCTCCTCTTCCTCCTCCTCCTCCTCCTCCTCCTCCTCCTTCTGATCTCTATCAATCATCTAAAGCCCCGCCCCTTTGATTCCAGGCAGAATGCTAGCCAATCACATTTAACCTGCAATCCGGACTGGTCAGCCAATCGTGAGCGGCCCTGGCAGACGGCAGGAAAAAGCTTACATGTACGTAGGGGTGTCAGAGGGTCACCGGACACTGTCAGGGCACACCACCATCTGTGATAGTGGTCTGTGGTGCGTTTAGGTCTGTAGATAACACCGGGATGGTCTACGACAACTTAAACTCCTGTAGTGGGATGGTCAGTGCTGAGTTTTTCTTTAGAAAACAGGATAGTCTGTGGTGAGTTAAGGGTCAGTGATTAGGGTGCTGCAGTCTATGGTGAGTTCACTGTCTTTTCACAGTGTGAGGAGAATTGTAATAATAGTAGGATGCTCTGTGGTGAGTTCACATCCGTGGTCTGAGGTGAGTTTACGGCCAGTAGTTAACTGTAGTTCGATCTGTGATGAGTTTAATGTCTTTCATTTTGCTGTCTGTAATGTTTATCAACTCCCCCCTTTAACATGATTTCTGTGTGTTTACATTTATGACTTAATGTAATCAGACAATTATTTATATTTATAAATATCAGAAACGTTACTCACTTAACGTTATTAATTTCTTAATAGTTAACAGGGTGCAGTGCACTCGTGATCAATAATATCGATACTTTATTAAATTAAATAATGGATCGGTCTGGGGGGCGTGTTTGTTCCCAGGCTGCTTTAGGCGCCGGTGCTTCCCTCATCCCGGGACTCAGAGCGCACCAGACTCCTTTCAAAAATGGATGACTGGAACGTTCCCATCGTTTTCTCCAAACCTCCCACGATCTTACACGACACTCGCTTTTTCCCTGAATATCGAAACCGTCCTTTACAGTTCGGCATGGTTCCGGACAACCAAATTGTTCTGCAATTGCAGGAACATCCACTTTCCAATGAAATGGATCCGTCTGCTGGGAACCGCTCAGCAAAATGAATGTCATCCAAAGCGGCTTGAAAAGTAGAAATACGATGAGAATAAAGCATTCTGCTGATCACTACCTAGCCCGAATTTATCTATTTATTACAATTAACTGAATTTGATGTTTAGTTAGAGTAGAGGTTTTCAAAATGTAGGTAAAAACAATTTGTTTTAAAAAATTTGTATTTTTTTCAAAGGAGTTTCGCGTGTGCTCTGCTTACCCGGAGTGAGAAAGAATTAAAGGAGTGTGGAGGATTTTATCAACCGATGCTGATCCACAGCAGCCCCGACCCTGAGTCACCCGGTGGATCCATCTGAGGTATCGGTGTCGCTTTACGGCCACAGCGGAGACAGATGTTCCGAAAACGGCAGCAGGGTCCGACTACATGCAGAGTCCGGCGGCGGTGGAGGTGCAGCGGGAGGCAACGGTCCACTTTTCAACCGTCTCCATCGGTATTTTACTTTTGTTTTGTTTTTAATGTTTTCTTGAATTTTATTTTTACTGCAGCTGCCTGACATTAGTTTACCTTCTCCACGGTGACTCCAACTTCCGCATCGTTCGAGTGACGCGACGGTGACGACATCGCCAACGTCACACGGACGACACAGTGGAAGCGCGAAGACTCGTTTTCCTTTGTTGATGTTTTACGGGAGAGGTTATGTGAGTTATTTCCAACATTCTGTCTTTGTCAGATTTTAAATTGCGAGGAGACATGTTAAAATTATTTTAGGTCCACTCTATTAATTCGTAATATCAAAAGTGCTTATTAACAAGCGGTCATCTATTGTGTTCGACTGCCATCTAGTGGTGCTATTGTGAAGCTCGATGTCAACATGACCTCTCTGATTGTGTGTGAATATGCTAATAATGCTAATATTTTTTGGATTTTTGAGCTTTACCTGAACTGTTAAAGAAACTAGATTTTTAAAACCATATGTTGCAATGGTATTATATACATAGAAATAAAGCAGGGATCAGGCTTTTGTTTAAATGTGGAAGAAAATCAGGTTTTGATGCAGCTGTTTAAGGGTTAGCTGTTGCAAGTCTCTTCAAGGTGAGCCGTTAGCGTATTCATACTCATCAATCACGTGTCCATTAATTGTAGTATTGCTGCAGAGCACCAGTAGATGGCGCTCAAAGACCGAAAATGGTTCTGAATGGACTTTGCGTATTACTTTGTCGTTATAAACAAAGGGATTACATTACTCAAATTTGGTGAAACGAGCTGAAATTTCATTTCATGTTTAAACCCTACATGAAATTACATTTCAGCACGTTCCACCAAATTTCAGTTTGACCAAAGTTCAGACTACCTTCAGATCTGTTCATCTTTTTTCAGGCCAGATGTTTGAGGGTGTTCAGATTGTATAAACATTACCATCCTTTTCAGAATCACCCGTCTGACCTGTGAAGACGGACATGACAGAACGAGCAGATTAAGAGTAGATCAAGATAAAGTTCATTTAAATTATAATCAACAAAGAGTCGTAATTAGGCTTTGTTTTATTTTTGGTGATTTTTATTTATTTATTTGTTTGTTTGTTTATTTTTGAGCTTTTCTCCAACATTTGGTGACCTTTGTTGACTCGGGACAGTTTTCCCTTTGTTTTAAGCAGCATAAATGTCCTTTACGGACTCAAACAGAGGAAACGACGTTCACGACAGGTGTGTCCTAAGCCCCGCCCCCAGGAGTGATAAATAGGGATGGACGCAGGTGGGAAACCGTCAGAAACGCCTTTGCCCTGCCTGCTTTCGGGCCGTCCGGACTTTATTTCTTCCACTTTTAAACTTGATTAAATTTAAGAGCGAGATGAACGAGTCACACCTTTCCGAGTTCACCTTCGAGCGGCGCTTCGACGACAGAGGAGCGATGGAGTGGATGCAGAATAACTGGTGAGGAACCGAGGAACCGTGTTTACCGAGAGCAGGAGGCAGCAGCAGTAGCCTCAGGAGGTTCCAACAGATACCTCTGCAGGAGGTTCCAGCATGCTTTCACCTGGACTTTAAACCTGCAGGTCTTGTTGATCGATACGTCTAATTTAACTCGGATATATCCAATTAATCGACTTAAAAAAAAAAATACAGGAAAATGGCAGCACACAGAGGTTATCTGCATGGTGGGTTTAATCAGAAACAAATCTCCAGCTCGTTCAGGTGAAACCAACTCTGTCTCTAGAGAGAGGCAGGTTTATTTGATATTTTGTTCATGCTGTCACTGGAATTTGTTGGATCTGGTTTTTCCTGTTTCGTCCGGCTGCAGCGATGATGAAATCCTCATCCGAAACACCAACAACTACAGTTTTCATTAAAAAAAAAAAAAAAAGAAAAAAAAGGAAACAAATATATGAAAACGGCGTCAGTAGCTTCAGGGTGAAGAAATTAAATATTCAAATAAAATACAGAGAAAAATGTTTTTTCAAAACACAAAGAAAATGTCTCTAATCTCTTTAAAGAGGGTTGATACTTCTGAATCACAGCCTGACAGTTTACTTTGTTGTTGCTAGGCAACATGACGAAACTTCAGTCAACTGTGAAATTGTGACTGTCAGGATTCAGGAATGTTAAATCAAATACTTTAAATTATTGACGCAGGTGAAGCTGAACCAAATTATTGTTAGAATGAAGGCGTGATGCTGGCGGAATTTTCTTATTTATTTATTTTTATTTCACTGAGCACCTTGTTTACATGGTATTTTAAAACCATCAATTTTTCATCATTTTCTTAAAATCTTCACAATTTGAAACAACACAGTCTGCATTTTCTAACCTATGTTAGCATTTGCTGAGTCTGGGCTTCTCCCAGGGGGCCAAAGGTTTTGGAGTTTTTATAGCAAAAAACACAAAGTGGCATATTTAGCTTTTTCTCTCTGTTTACTGTGATGATGTTTATCCTTCTGTTTTTGTCCCGCAGGAGTAAATCTTTTGTGTTCAGCGCTCTCTACGCCGTGCTGGTGTTTAGAGGTCAGCGCTACATGAGGCTGCGACCCAAAATGGACTTGCGGCTGCCGCTCATCCTCTGGTCACTTAGCCTCGCTATCTTCAGGTGAGGAGGAGCAATGACCATTGATGTGTCATGCTGAAGCATTTCAGTGTCCACATTTTGTTTTGTTTTTTTGGAAAAAAAAGAATCTGATCACATGACCAGGTTTATACTAAAGCGCCGACAACAGATACAGGTGCCTAATGAGCTCATCCTCAGTTTTAAATGTCCACCCCAACCAGCTCATTTACAGAGGCAAAGCTGTCGCCATAGTAACCAAGTGATTCCAAATGAGGGACCCGACAGCACATGCAGGACATAAAGTGAATGATCATCAAAACAGACGGAAGTGGAAAAGCGTCTAATCAACAGATTTACCTGACGTAATCACAAAGACTGCAGGAGGTCAGGTTACAGCTGGTCACATGACCACAACGCGAGCGCTTCATTCAGACTCCGCGTCATGATCTGAAGGCGCTGCTTTGTTGTTCAGCTGAGTCAGCAGAACGGCGGGACTCTGGGATCAGGTTTGACCTGATGCACGGAGGCCGTCTGAGAAAAACGAACATGTCAACCGTCACCCCGGTGACGCCTTCGAGCGTTCTCTTAAAAGTCTGTAAAAATAGGAAGATTTCTCCGCAGCCTGCAGTCCCTAAAGTGGTCAAACGGTGCTGATGACCTCTGTCTTTTCTTCTTCTGTGGTCTTGTGGCAGTATCGTCGGAGCGGTCCGGACCGGCGCCTACATGATCCACATCCTGAGGAGCAGTGGCTTCAGGCGCTCCATCTGTGATCAGAGCTTCTATTACGGACCTGTCAGCAAGTTCTGGGCGTACGCCTTTGTCCTCAGCAAAGCGCCCGAGCTGGGTGAGTGTTTGGTTTTTCTGACGCAGACAGGTGTCTTTAAACGCAGCACGTGTAAGGCGCCAGCTGATGATGGGCTGGGATATTCCATCCCTGGGTTCTGTCTTGTAGGCGACACAGCCTTCGTGGTCCTGAGGAAGCAGAAGTTGCTCTTCCTGCACTGGTACCACCACATCACCGTGCTGCTTTACTCATGGTACTCCTACAAAGACATGGTGGCGGGCGGCGGATGGTTCATGACCATGAACTACGCCGTGCACGCGCTCATGTACAGCTACTATGCTGCACGCGCCGCCGGCCTGCGTGTGCCACGCCCCTTTGCCGTGCTCATCACGAGTGCTCAGATTGCACAGATGACCATGGGGCTGGCGGTGAGCGCGCTGGTGTACCGCTGGATGCAGCACGGCGGCGACTGCCCGTCTCACCTGGATAACGTCACCTGGGCGGCGCTCATGTACCTGAGCTACCTCCTGCTCTTCTCCAACTTCTTCTACCACACCTACCTGCGGCGCCAGGCCAAAACTACCAAGACAGAGTGAGGGAAGGGCATGATGGGAGGTTTGAGTGAAGCTGCTGATGAGTTTAATGACTGAAGACTTGCAGGAAGTTTCAGTTTCAATGTTACGGAGGGGTGCGGAGCCCCCTCCTGCCGACGTGATGCCTCCTCATCTTTAATGTTGCGAATATTATTTATTTGATATTGATTTGATGCATGATGGCAGCTAATTTGCAGCCTGAAATCTCACTTTTCACTAAATGTTACATTGTGACAATCACAGGGTGTTTCTGTACACATGGTGCGTGTTTTTTTTTACAGATTTTATTTATTGTTATTTAATGTTTTTTGTAAGTTTAACACCTGTGACTGACTTGATGTTTCTATGAACACGTTGGTCTCATATTATGATTCTGCTGCTGATGGATGAGAAAAACGACGAATTTTGAACACTTTTATTGTTTTAAAAAAAGTCAAATAAAGAAGTTTCTGAGACTTGAACAAAATAGATGTCAGCTGTTGGAGTATAAACTGAGTGTACAGCAGAACAGGTAAAGGCTGAGGGGGCAGATGACGGACGGTGCGTTCAGGGTATCGGTTGTTTCTGCTTCATGTCCCTCCAGCTCTTCCACAGCAGCAGGTCACGGCTCTTAAACAGAGCCACCATGCAACGTGGCAGCTGGAATCCGTTAACCTGGCCCACGCCGTCGTCTCTGCCCATCGCCAGCAGCATGGTCACGTTGCCTGGGAAACCGAGATTTAAAACATCACTTTGATCTCTGGGCAGAAGTGAATGATACCCGGACAGTATGGTGGTTTATGGTTTAAAGTAGTCTTTCCATTTGTAAAGGGAGCATTGCGAGTGTGTGTGTGTGTGTGTGTGTGTGTACCTGTCCGATATGCTGTCAGCTGCTTTCCACTCAGACTGTTGGCAATGTTGCCAACGGCAACACCAGCATGCCGGTCCGCGTTGTATGCCGTCTTGGCTTCATTGACGTTATTGCAGTCGCCGATGGCGAATATGTTGGAGAATCCTTCGACCTGCAGGTGTTTGTTGACCTTCAGAGCACCGCTTTCAGTCATGTGATCAGCTGTGGACACAGAAACGTAGAGACAAGATTACCCAGAACACCCTGCTGCTCACCATGATTATCCAAGACCGTGTGTGTGTGTGTGTGTGCGCGTGCATATCTGTGTGCACTGACAGAAACTGGACTCGTAGGCTGAACTGTTGACTCTCAGGCCGGTGCAGAGGATGATCAGGTCTGTGTGTATCCGTTCTCCTTTGTCCGTCAGCACCTCCATGTTCTTCTTGGTCACGTTCAGTTGTAACTCTGACAGATTGGGCACTTTGTGTCCTGCGAGGTACACGGGGTCCGTTAAACGTGGACAGAGCCAGAAGCGGTCTGGACAGAGCTTACGTGTGCGTTCTTACCCAGCAGAATCTCGACTCCTTTCTCCAGCAGAACCTCTTTGGCCTGGTAGCGGACGATGGGCAGCATCTCTGGATCTGCCAGCTGCATTCTGGAGTGGACCAGAACCACCTGGAGACCAGATTATTGACAGGTTTGAAATTCCTGATCCTCATCAGTAATTTACAGCTCTACTGTTCAAAAGTTAAAAAAAAACAAAAAAAACAGCAGAATCCAGCCACGACATGCTTATGAGGTCAGAGGTCACCAGAGTGACACACAACCTGAGGTCAGTAGTTGCCATAAGGACACTTCACCTTCTTCTCTGGATATTCGGTCCTGATTTCAGCAGCCATTTCCACTCCGGTTGACCCACCTCCAATCACCAGAACTGAGTCTGCAGCCTGGACCTGAATACACACACACACACACACACACACACACACACACACACACACACACACACACAGGTTGTTGATGGGAATGATGTGGTCCTCAGCAGGGGTCGGTTCTGTTGTCATACCTGCCCGATAAAATCCTCATACGACTGCACGGCGCTCTGGTGAGACGCCACTTTGATGAACCTCCCAGGAAACGTCCCATCAGTCCCAGTAGACAGGATGAGGTGGGTGAACTGGATCTCCTGCAGCACAGAACACACTGTCAATCCCAAGACGCGGCTTAGGACCAGGCAGATGTCTCACGGGTCTCACCCGTCCTCCCTCCAGGACCACCGCCTGTCGCTCTATGTCGATCCGCTCCACTCGCCCCTGAACAAAGCTGTCCCCAAACGTGTTCACGTACGGGATAAACGTCCTGCTGGCAAAACCTGTCCATCGGATTAGGTCAGGGGTCAAAGTCTGACTGGTAACAGATTAAAAAAATGTAATGGCCATGATTTCAGGAGAGCTCGGTGTGACTCAAAAAGTCAGTGTGACAAAAAGCTAAAATAGAAAAACAAATGCATAATACCAAAAAGGCTTAAAATGTAAAGAAAAAAATCACAAGTACAGGGAAAATAAGGAAAGGTTATAAGATACAATAACTAATTGTGGATATGAAATGTCGTTACCAGGCTGAAGAGACGCTCTCAGACCAGCAACATTGTGATGAAAAGAGTCTCTCATGTCGATCAGAGTGAAGGCCAAACCTCGGGATTTGAGCTGGAGGGCCGCGGAAATCCCCCCGAACCCTCCACCCACGACCACAACGTGGACATCACCCGTAGACACCTGACCGCCCATACTGTGTACAAAACCAGGAAAAGATGCATTGGACTGAAGGCAGACATCTCTCACACACACACACACACCAAGAAATGTGTCTTTTTCTGTTTGGTGCTGATGCCATTGGGTGTATGTGTGTATGTGTGTGTGTGTGTGTGTGTGTGTGTGTGTGTATATATATATATATATATATATA
>BJFM01000413.1:81192-125347 GCA_016586285.1 Arothron firmamentum
TATATATATATATATATAGACAAAAAGTTTATTTATATATATATGGACAAAAAGGTTCCTAAAAAAAACTGATTAAATGAATGAACCGATCCTCCAACAATCAGAGCATTCTTTGATCTGAGTCAGGAGTCCAGATGTGGTCGACTCTGCGTGAGTCAGTCAGTTGTTTTCCGGATCAATGATCAGTTTAACACACGGGAATCGTCAACAAAAGCATTTGTGGAGTACTGGTTGTTATTCTCTGATCGCAGTACTCACCTTTAACTTCAAGGTTGTGGGAACGAAAAGAATGGAGGCAAAAAAAAAGTCTTCCTTTTCTTCCGACTACTTTACAGGTTCACGTGACCGGAAGTGCGTTTAGCCGGCCGTGCCCTCCGACGTGCGTGGATGGATCAGACAGCGTGAGCGTCGCCTGTATGCACAGCAGATAATTGCGTGAACCTAAACACCGCAACTGCCTGTTCGACACCCCATGACGTCATCGCGCAGTTATCCTCTGGTGCGTTCAGGTACCGTGGGAAATTTGAGGCCTTTACGAGCCGTACGCTGCTAAACTTTTGAAGATTTAATTTAGGAGATAAGTATGATTTTTTTTTTAAAAATATATATTTATTTTCAAAGTTAAGTGAGATGGAAATGGGAAAAAAACACAGTTTATACGTTGTTTCTGCAATTGAGTGAATGCGGTTTGTCTGTGTTAGTAGCAATGATGATGTAATCAAAGCAGCCTCCAACTCTGTCAAATACTTGGATCACCCAAAAATAAACAGAAGAGAGATGCTCTTGGATTCTCTCTCAATGGAAGAAATGTTTCCCATTTTGACTTTTAATTCTTTTTAATCTGTCCTGTTTTTTGTGGTTTTTGTGTGTGTTGTTCTTGTTGCACGACTAATTTCGGTGTACTGCAACGGTACAATGACAGTAAAGGCTTTTCTATTCTGGTGTTTTCCACCTGTTCATCTACTTAAAACTTTTATGTTTGCACTCTCATAGATTGACTTGATTTTCATGTTTTTCACATATGTTGCTTTATTCGAGTGATTTTATGTTTTCCTTTTTAATAACTTAAATCATTTAACGTCCCCACTTCAAGTTAGAATAGAATAGAATGCTTTCACTGACTTTTAATGGTAAAACGAAATTATGGGTTAATTTTGTAGCGGCAAAAACCTTAATATTTAAAAACATGTGTATTGATCAATGGTATCTGGTTTTATTGTGATATCACACCCGGAAGTCTTTTAGAACGAAAGAGATAAGCGGAAGTGAGGATGTGTGTTTCCGGTAGCTTCACGCGGCTGATGCTCCGTTACTGTGTTTCTTTCGTGTCGGTGGTTTAACAGTGGGCTACACGGCTGCGGGGGAACCGTGATGGAGGAAACGTGACGTCCTCTCTAAAGGAGCTGCAGGAGGGGCCGCAGGAGTAGGTGAGCTTTTTTGCGTTCAAAAAAAAAAAAAAAAAAGTTAACTAAAGTTAACAAACCGCGAATACTCCCTTTAGTTACCGTTACTGGACACACGCAACCTCTAGGACATGCGCATTCTCTATCTTTGACGTTTTTGTGGTCTATGATTGTGTGTGTTTTGCGTTTTTGCTCCTCAAACTGCGAGTCTTTTGTTCGCTCGCGGCTCCGTTCCCATGGTGAACCATCATCACCTCGCGAGAACCAGAAGTTTGACTGTAACGATGATCACTGTAACGGTGAACACTGTAACGGTGAACACTGTAACGGTGAACACTGTAACGAAGTACAGTCTGTGGACTAGCGGAGCTCACTGTAACTGCAGAACTGACTTTGCCGGTTTTTGTTTTACTTTAACCTTCTACTTAACATTCTTATGTTATTGTGGGCCAACTACCACACAAACTGTTTAAGGACACAATTAATTTGATCTTACATTAATTTCTCCTAAAGATACTTTTGTTTTATATTTGTGAAGTTGTACATCTACACTAAGATACATCAAAAACACTGTAATCTGGAGATAAACATTCTGAAAATATGCATTGTCAATATGTTTTAAGGTTAAAGTGTAGCAATGAGAGAACAGAGCCTTTTTACCTATTTAATCATTAATGGAGTCACAGCAGCTGTTTTGGCAAAACTGTCATTTTTTTCTGTCAATTATTTCATATCCATATTCATATCTCTCTTTGCATCTACTGGTGTCGCAGCGTCATGCTTGATGATGATGGAGGACGATGACCACAGCCACTACATCTCCCAGCTGAGGGCGGAGTTCGATAGCTGCGACACCTCAGCCTCTGGATTCCTGGAGCGGGATGAGCTGACGGCGCTGTGCCAGAAGCTGCACCTGGAAGCTCACCTGCAGCAGCTGCTGGACACGCTGCTGGGACACCGCGCCTGTGGGAGGGTAAATGTACACACAGTTTGTACCAACTGGCAGTAACGGTATGAGGATATTCATCACTGAGCCGTGCTTTGGTCCTCAGGTGAACTTTGAGGAGTTTAAAGACGGATTTGTGGCTGTTCTGTCTCACTCTTTGGACTTCAGCACGTCGGAGGATGACAGCAGCTACCTAGAGCCAGGTAACCTCACATTTCCACAGATCGTTGGTGCATCCTCTGTTGTTCAGGATCATGGAACAAAAAACGTTTTGTTCCTACAGTCATTCCTGAAGAGGTGAAGCCAAAGTTTGTGAAGGGAAAGAAGCGTTATGGACGGCGCTCCCGCCCCGACAAACCTGAGAGCGCTTTGAGCCAGGACTCAGAAGACTTGGGACCATCTGGGATGGAATCTTCAGACCTCTCGCCATCGGGCATCCGCAGAGCTAAACTGAGACGCTCGACATCACTGGAGAGCATTGAGGTCAGCCATCGTCTACTTCGCTTTGTGTTCCTTTAATTTTCTTTTACAGTCGTGGGAAAATAAATGTCTTTTGGTTGTCACGGATAGGGGGCGATATTTCACCTGTTGAAAAATATAGAAATGTGTTCTGCGCCATTGAAAAGCTCTGCATCTCCTCTTCTTTCCCTCATTTTACACATTAAATGTTTGACATTACAAGAAAATGCTGGCTGCAGCTAGTTTGTCTTTTTTCCTCCTCCAGTTTGGTGCTGAGTCAGGCCTCTGCAGCATCACGCAGGATTAAACTGGTTTCAGTTGAGACTCAGTTCAAATGTCCAGCAGAACTAGTGGGTCCAGTTTCATGTGTGGGGTGACCTCAGTCCTGCTGGTTATGACATATGAGTACCTGAGGGAGGAGGAGTCGCAGCAGGGGGGAGGAGTTGACACAGGCTTGTGTTTTGAAGAGGTTTTGAGGTTTGTGGGCGTGTTTCAGGAAGTGGTATTTTCAGGAATGTCTGCTGGCAGAAACTGGGAGCTGCTCTGGGTATGCTTGTTTGACTGCAGAAGAAGGGTCCACCTCCTCAGATCCATCATGCTCACTAAATGTGAAACATCTGTGATCATTAGTGATCCACCAGTTTTCCTCTTAGCTTTTCACTTTTTTAATTTTAAAACAACAGTCCATCAGGCAAAATTTACGCTGCTAACCGGTAAAGCGAAAAATTTTCATGGAACTCATCACCATGACTACCAGAGATTAATGCTGCAGCACTCTGTCTCTCTCTCTCTCTCTCCCCCCCCCTCTCTCTCTCTCACTCGCTCCCTCTCGCTATGTGGTTGTCCCTCGTCCAGAAATATCTGGAATTACTTCACATTGTCAAAATGTATTCTGTTACATAAAGAGCTTAAACACACACACGCACACACACACACACACACACACACACAAAATGTTCAGCCTGGCTGAAGTAATGAATGTTCAGAAATTCCTTCTGATCACTGGTTTGTTAGCACACACAAAACACACGCTTGCATACACACTCAATGTTTCACATTGTCTCTGCAGAGTCTGAAGTCTGATGTGGAGCCAGCCAATCAGGAGAAGTCAGAAGGTACGTTCTGCTGTCTAACTTTCATTTTTCTCCTTTTCGCAAACACACACACACACACACAGGTCTCGAGTTGTGTTCCGCTAAAAAAAAAAACCTGTATATGTATCTTATGACTAATGCAGCAAGTTTAGAACCAGGTTTGTCCTGCATGTTTGTGTTGCAGGCCCTCGGCTGGAGGAGGATGCAGAGCTGAGAGTGTTTGGAGGAAAGGGAGGAGATGTTGTGAAATCCCTTAATGACGACCTTGATCTGCAGCCAGTCAGTGCAGAGGTGAGACTCCGCCCACTGCCTACAATGGAACAGACCACCAAAGATTATTCTGTGGGCGCGCGTCCGTCTCTTTCCACCGAATGTGCGTGCCTGATGTGAAGAATGATGTCATCATTAGTATCAACTGGAAATTTCCTCAGGAGCTGCTCCAGAAGCTGGACTCTGATCTGGACAGAAGGGACTTCCATGTTGTGAGAGACGCCACACCTTTATCAAGCTCCACCCCTTTGCGATGCGTTGACCAGAGGAGGGGTCCTCACAGGGTCAGATACACATTTAACATGATGCAGCTTCACACTGAATTAACTCCCAACGACTGACGAGTCATCACTGGCATGAAGCATTTCAATGAATGCAAACTGCTTGAAATGATATAAAATATGTTGTTGTTAAACATCTGTTTAAATGTCGAATGTACGTGTAAATGTAAGTTTTTGATTCAACAACATGGTCTCTTTCTAGACAATGTTAAATTTACAGGAAGTCCCTGAATGTGTCACAGACCTCTGCTGCAGCTGTCCATCATCAGGCCAATCAGCTGGTAGCAGCTGGTAGCAGCTGCTAGCAGCTAGCTCACACAGTAGCATGTACTGCACTTCAGGTCTGATCTCAGGCTATAGATTGTTAACATGGGTCGCCTCAGACAGAAAGAAAAGCTCCAGCCAGGCTTCCTGCTTTACTCAGGTGACATTTACATCCAGTTGGTATGAAACCCTGAACTCGTGTCGGTGGGATTTCTGTTCCCACATGGCTGCAAGTGAGCAATGGTTAATCCAGATTAAGGTTTCCAGCGTGACCTACCAATAACAGCACCCAGTTAGACCTCTGACAGTCAGTACAGCGTTCAGTCTCAGACACAGCTCTGACTCTGCTTTCCTCTGTGAAGTCTCAGGCGGTCTTGGCCGAGCACTCGGGTCGCTCCACCACACCTTCTCTCCTGATGGCCACGGTGGGCCAGAGGGTCCTGAGTCGGCTGGATGACGGTACAGGATGCTGCAGCCCCGAGCAGGTGATGACTCTCTGGACTGAAGAGGGCATCAGGAGCAGCCGGGAGATCCTGCAGGTTAGTGCAGTTCATGGGTGAGACTTATGGTTGACTCATGTGAACCCTGATTTTCATCAGGTTTTTTGAGTATGTAGGACTGAAAACAAATAACTAAAAGTTAAATATCTTCAAACTATAAATTTTCTTTTGTGATGACTGATTCTGGTTTCATTTGTCACTGAATTTATTTTAGATTTAGTTACATTTTTACATTTTAAGTACTAGTTACACTAGTAATTCCATCCTTTCTACAGTCACCTAAATTAAAAAAATATGTTTATTTTCGTCTCTTCTTTTTCTTATTTTTTGTTCAGACACTGGACTTCTCTCTAGATGATCGTCTCAGCCTGGTGGACCTCACCCTGGCGCTGGACAATGAGCTGTTGGTCAGTGGAAATGGAATCCACCAGGCGGCGCTCATCTCCTACAAGAATGAGATCCAGCATCTGCAGTAAATAGATATTATACATTAATGGTTAGTTGAAGACCCCTACTCACTGTTTAGTTTAATAAAGATACTATCTGTGTGTGTGTGTGTGTGTGTGTGTGTGTGTGTGTGTGTGTCTCAGGGTGCTGGCGGAGCAGGCCTGCAGAGAGCGGGACAAAGTAAAGGCAGACCTGGATCACGCTGATCAGAGGAACCTGCAGCTGGTCAGAGAGGTGGATGACCGACACGCCAGCATGGAGAACCTCAACCAGAGCCGGATCAGGTCAGACTCGCATGTTCACACTCGATCAGGTCAGACAAATCCCTGCCGTGCATCTTTAATTACAGCTGCATTGGTGGTTTGGTGGGTGAAGCGTGCTCTGTGATTGGCAGGGACCTGGAACAGGAGTTCCGTGATAGGCTGACAGCTGTACGCAGCCAGGTGGAGCAGGAGAGCGACGTGCTCCTGCAGCAGGTGGAGCAGGAACGCGGCACCCTGCAGGAGGAGCTGTGGCTTCTCCGAGCGCAGGAGGCAGCGCTACAGGAGGAGCTCAGTGCTACTGCACAGGTGAGCTCACTTCCATGGCTGTCTGTACGACTTCCTGTCCCTGTTTTCAACCACCCGAAATACCGTCTTCTCAATTTAGAGTCTGAGATTGACCTCACTTCCTGCTGTAGGAACAGGAAATGGTTAAAAGTTAATACCCTGTAATGATTCCATGAAAAACACTTCCTGAGAAAAGACTTGAGGGCAACTAAAATTGGAGTATTCTTTAGTGAACTGTCAGAAACGAGGGCTGATTTGTATATTCTGATGAGTTTGGGCAGTTTTGATGAATACGTGTGAACCTTGTGTGATCAGGAGAACGCTGGTTTGGAGCAGGAGCTGCAGGTGGTGAAGCTGCAGCTAACAGAGGCTCAGAATTCTGTCAGCAGACTTCAGAACGACCTGGACCAGCTGCTCAATGACAAGGTATCATTGTAGCCCCGCTTTCCTAATATTCATCAGAAAAAAAACGGCTAAAATACAAAATGTAGCACATAAACTGAACCATGTTCCAGTATGAACCAGTGTAATACACACACACTAACACCGGTACACCTTCAAAGGTGTCAGGTGGTTTCCTGTATTATTGATGAGTTTCCACTCTGAATTCATTTTCCTCTCCGACTGATAAAGACGGCTTCTGAACCAGCATCACTATGAAAGCTCATGTCACCTTTCATCAACAGTTTGGCAGTCTGGACCCTGCTGGCTGTGGACCGAGTCTTGATGAACGATTCTCCGACCTCATCAAAGAATATGAACAGCAGTGCCGGGTAGGTGTGCGTGCGTGCGTGCGTGCGTGCGTGCGAATATTTAATTCAAACTTGGATTTCAGACTTTAAAATGTGAAATGGATACGTTGTAAGATGCTGTGAAGAGTTGTGATTTCTGTTGTTTTGTTTGTGCCTTTGAATGCCTCCTTTGGCTTCAACAGAAAATCAAGGTGAGAAAAGTTGTGCTGTTTTTGAGGCGGGACATAAAGATTCATTCACAGGGGATGAATCTGGTGGGACTGATGTCTGCTATTAATGTAAAAAATAAATAATGTAATCTATGGGCAGAACAGTTGTTAGCTGATTAGTTGGGGGAGGGACAATGGAGTGATGCTGATTCATCTGTAGCCTTGTGTGTGCATGTTTGTGCACGTGCTGTGTTCAGGAGCTGCGGGACAGAAATGATGAGCTGAGCTCAGAACTGGAGCTGCTGACGAGTCAGAGGAGCACCAGAAAGTCGAGACGAGCCTCTGGAGGGGACGCTGCTGCCATTCTGGACTGGCCTCAACCGGAGCCGTCTGCAGAGTCAGACTCTGGTAAACATTAGCATTGTGTGTGTGTGCGCGCGTGTGTGTGTGTGTGTGTGTGTGTGTGTGTGTGTGTTTCTTCTTGACTGCAGGAAAGTAACAACAAATATGTATGTTCAGATTAGCTGCAGTCAACATAATTGCGTCAGAATATACACTTATAAACGCACTGACTCCTGTGTGTTGATCCAGTTTTAATGATTGACGCTGCAATTGGCTTCCTGTGGAGCCGCCAGTCAGGATAAATCACAGAAAGAGCTAATAAAACGTCTGAAAACACTGTAGCCCTAGTTCTCTTCTCCACACTGACCTCCAGTGAGTCTGGACTCAGGCCAGCCACAGAACCAGCCTTTTACCTCAGCTACCTTAACCTGATCCCAGAGCAATGGTTGTATTGTGCAGTTTAGGAACAACCTGAAAACAAAACTTTCAAAGAAAGAGAGTAGGGAGCAAGAAACTCCAGAAAGTAGTTTCTGCTGAACAGGTCTGATCTGCTTAACTGGACTGGACACACCTACTGTATACACACACACACACACACACACGAAAACGACACAGACCCACCCCCCTGCAGTGTCACCATGAAACACATCATGTCTCATAGTGATGCTTGTTTTCCAGATATGTCGGATATAAAATGCACATCTTCGCAGATCAGGAAGACACTACACCCAGATGATAAAGAAGGTGAGACACACACACACACACACACACACACACACACACACACACACAAATGAAGGGTAAGTTGACTTTCTAGTCCACAAATTTTAAGTTCTATTTCATTGTCTTCAAATTTCAACTGATAATAAACAATTGGTTTGTCACACATGGGCATGGCAATATTTTGACTTGTCCTCATGAAGAGGAAGAAGGAAGTTAACCTCATGCTCATCGGTGGATGCACCCATAAAGTTTACAATATTCAGCTGGAAGAATGGCCGTGGGTCATGGTGTTTAATCAGAATGCAGATCTATTAAAACCTGTTGGTTACAACAGTGAAAGGCACTCAGCTAGCAGCGCTTTCTGATGGCAGTTCTGGAAACCGCTGGCTGGATTCTAAAATTCAGAGACGATGAGGAACTGATAGAACCTTTTTGCGCTGCAGCCGTCTGCCCCCTGGATGACATTTCTGGCCCAACTGTCAGCATCCAGACTGAAATGGCTGTGGAGCAGCTGAAGCAGAAACATGACCAGGAGCTGCAGCAGCTGCGTATCCAGCTGGAGACCCAGGTAACGCATCGGCGCTACTACACCACCACATAGACGACTGTTGAATGCAAATGTACAAATCTCTTAATTTCCCTACCCCAGGTGAACTACTATGAGCGCAGTTTGGAGCTGATGCGTCAGAGCATGGAGCTGGAACGTAGAGACATCTCTCAGACCTTCAAGGTAGAACTCATACTTGAGTGACAGTAAAGATATCATATTAGAAAATTACTTTGGAAAAACTGGTGTTTGAATGCTACATAATGAAGAGGTTTGAGGTGCAAAGTTGACAGTAATTGTGAGACGTGGCATTTCTCAGTTGGAGATCAGTGAGCTGGAGGAGCAGAAACTTCAGGCAGAGCAGGAGGTGAAGCAGCTGCAGGAGGCGCTCAACAAACTGCAGCTCCAAAATGGAGGAAGAGGAGGCTGGAGCAGCGAGCAGGAGCGCAAGTGAGGGCCATAAAAAAAAAAACGACGTCCACGTTATCTTATAACATATGCAGTTTCTGTTTGACGAGAGCCGGACATGCCATTGTTTTCCCAGAATGCAGCGGGAGCGTGCAGAGATGGAGCAGAACTTTGCCAGAGAGATCGGTAACCTGGTCCAGAGACTGAGCTCTGAGAAGGACCAGCTGGAGGCAGAGCTTAAGCTCAAGATGGACCAGGAAGTGTCCCTGCTGAGGTAGGTGGGGGTGTAAGAGAGAGAGAGAAGCAGAGAGAATTGCGGAGAAGAAAGAGCAGGATGGAGGGAGAAATTGATATACCAGATATAAAACTATTCAACATTTGCTCAAGGTAAAAGCTGCAGCTGTGGGTAGGGTGGAGGCTCATGGGTAAGAGGAAGTGCCAGCTAGTTCCTGTAAGTAGTCCTGCCCACTGTGAACAGGGAGAAGGCGGAGCAGCAGCTCTTTCACATGGAGCTGCAGCAGGCCGACAGTCGGCGATGCCTCCTCCACCAACTTCACTGTGAACGCCAACAGATGCAGGAGCAAAGGGTTTTATGGGAGATGGAGCTGACCCAGTCAGAGCAGGAGAGGAAGAGGATGGTGGAGCAACACAACGAAGCCATGCAGACCTCCAACCTGCAGATCAGCCAATCAGAGACGAGTTTAGAGGCGCTCGCGGTGCGCTGTGGTCGGATGGAGGAAGAACTGAAAGCTGCCCACGCTAGATCTTCTGAACTGGAAGCCAGACTGATGGAGGCGTGCGCTCAGTTGGAGGAGAGCATTGCCTTTCTGGAGGAGAAGAGCTCCGTGGAGGAGGAGCTAGAGCTGCTGAAGCGTAGAGAAGAGGAGCTCCTACAGCAGGTGTGCCAGCTGAGAGCAGAGCTGGAGGACGTACACACTGACAGCTTCAGCTTCTTCTCTGATGACTTCACCGTACACCACCATGCTGCCACCTCCCCGACGGAGGAGCTGGAGGCCTTGCAGAAGACCATCAGGAGCAGAGCCAATGAGCTTCGCTGTCTGAAGACGGACAGAGACAGACTGATCCAGGACCTGAAGGATCAGGCCATGGCTGTGGACACCCTGCAGTTGCAGCTGGACCAGACCTCTGAGGAGCTGGACCAGATGAGAGCTACTCACAATACTTTGGAGAAGACACTGGAGGAGGAGCGGGCCAGGAACTTACAGCTCCAAGGTGGACTGGAGGAGGAAAAAGAGGAGACGGGTCACCTGAGACAGGAGAAGCAGACTTATGCAGGGCTGGCTGACCAGCTCTCCACCCAGATCGTGGAGATGGAGGAGGAGATCTGCACACTCCGAGACCACCTGAGGGAGCTCAGTTCCCAACTCGACCAGACTTCAAACCTGGTACTTGACCTCAGGACACAGCTCAACACCAAAACTGGTGAAGTGGATTGGCTCCGCACCTCCTCCGAGAAGCTCCTCAGGGAGGTTCAGCAGCTGGGTGACCACTTGGAGGTAAAGGGTGGAGAACTGGACAGGACCAAACAGCAGCTTCTTCACCTGCAGGAGACCCTGTTGGACTCTAAAAACCATCTGCAGCTGTCAGAGGATAACTTTGAGCAGGAAAAGCAGAGGATGACCCGGCAGCTGGTGGAGATGGAGGGTCTTGTCCTGGCCCTGGAGGAGGTGATGGACCCGGCCAGTCCACACAGGTTTGTGGAGCATGAGACTGCCGGAGCATGAGAGGACCAGGACCTGGTCCCACTGCCTTGTCCAGATGATGATTAACCCCCCCATCTGCCGCCATGATTGAAACCATGTGATTATCTGAAAAAACACCCACAGTGCATTGCTGCAAACTAACCTGCTTTGACTCCTCACCTCACTGCTAACCCAGCGATCATTGCATGACATCACAGAATGACATCATCCTGTCCGACTTCACTGTGAATGACATCATCATGCCTGTGATTTGTTCTCCTCGGATTCACAGAAAAGACAGATTTAAGGTCTCTGTTTGCTTCAGACTAGTATTAATGCAGACACAAATACCTCCGGTAAATTTGTTTGAGATTTTAATTCATCGTATGTAAATTTATCCTTGTGTTGGTATATGAATGTCTGGGCATTTTCTTTAATGGAGAATTTTTTTATAAATATTAATGATGTTTAGTCGTCTGCATAGAAAATCAGGTTTTAAGCAAACTGAGGTTAGAATTTTTAAAATGCTTAAAAGGGACCTTCTGAAGAAGGAGCCTCAGTCAGTGTTTGGACTGAGGTCAGGCTCTGACCTGTGTTGGTCCGATGGTGGCAGGACTCGACTGGAGGAGGTCCGATCAGAGAACGCAACACTTCAGGAGCGACTGAGAGCCGTGCAGCAGGAAGTCCAAAACATGGAGGAGGATGCTGCCAAGAAGAGGTGAGACGGATGGATGATTTCAGTGACACCAGACCCTCATTTTAACGTGTCAGTGCTTTAGACGTGACTTAAATAATAGCAACATGCACCAGCAGTAGCTAGCATTTTTGGTTTTTAAAAATGCTCCCTGTCTGTCAGGAGGAAACTGGAGGAGCTGGAAAGAAACGCTGAAAGGAGCAGAGCAGAAGAAGAGCGGCTGCACCAAGAGGTTTGTTGAAAGTGCTGAGTCACTCAGTCAGTGAGCCGCTGGATGCCGCGCCGCTGAGCTGTTCTCTGTAGAACTCCAGGTATCGTGAGGAGGTCTTGGACCTGAGCAACAGAAACCTGCAGCTCAGCAAGGATAATGCCGAGTTGAGCGCCCGTCTCCGCGGAGACCAAGAGTCAGTCCGGTTGCTTCAGGAGCGCCTCGTAACCGTCTCCAGGGAACAGGAAGAGGAGGGCGCTGCTGTGAGTGGACATCTTTTTTTTCTTTTTTTTAATTGTGAGGTTATGATGGCCTCACTTGCTGTTTTCATGCTGAATGGCGGTTGCCATGGTCACAGGTGCGGCGCCTGCAGGACGCGGCACTACAGCAAGAACGAGATAAGCTGCAGCAGCACATGGCGTGGACCCAGGAGAAACAGCTGATGGAGAAAGAGCTCAGTTTGCACAAGGAGAAGGTCCGCCCTCTGTTGACACCAGCGGCAGTTGTAAGTCTGGGATCTGCTCCGTGTGTCTCATCCCGCCCACGTTTGTTTTCTTCCAGCTGATTCATGTGTCGGCGCTGGAGGCGGAGCTTAGTAGCATGACGCTGAAACTGCAGTGGTCGGAGGATGACAAGACGCGACTGCTGAGAGAAGCTGAGGAGCAGAGTAACAAGGTGACAAACCAGGCTGGAGCTAATGTTCTCCACTGAGGCTCGTTCATGTCGTAGTTGTTTGTGGGGACAACAGAAACGTCCCTGGAGAAATGTCCCACCACAGAGACTCACTCGTCATGTGACCTTTGTCTTGGTCAGGTGACGGAGCTGCACCAATCGCTGCTCTCACTGGAGACAGACTCGGAGCTCCTTCGCTCTCAGGTCAACGCTGTCAGTCAGGAGAGACTCAGCCACGCACAGGAGGTTACGGAACTGCAGAGGAAGCTGCAAGATGCTGAGAACAAGGTAGGGTAGAAGTATCAGTGGCTGCTGGCTGGACCAGGAGGTCAGCCACTGAGGAGATGAGGGCTTCTTCTCTGGTGTTCTGACAGGGAGAGGAGCTGCATACCAGCAACAGGAAGCTACTGAGGGAGAAAGTGGAGCTCCATCATGCTCTGGAAGAGCAGCAGGACCAGATCTCTTCTCTGCAGAAGGAGTCCCACAAACTGCAGCACCAGAACCAGCAGCTTCAGAGCCAAGTAAGATTCTAGAACTTCTTCAACTGGTCTATTCTCTGTTTACAAACTGGTTTAAAGAATGTCCAATCCTCAGCTATCAGAGATGCAGGTCCACAGTCTGGAGGTCCAGAGCCTGAAGACCAGACTGAAGGAGCTGGAACTGGCGCTGACCCAGGCTGAGGAGCAGGTGAGAAGCTGACCTGAGACAGCACGTCAACGTGTGATATATCAGTGTCCAGGTAAATTCTGCTGGTCAACTGCAGGCAGCGAGGGCTGATGAGGTTCTGAGTCTGGTCCAGGTCCAGCAGCAAAGGGGCGAGGACAGAGGGAAGGTGGAGGAGCTGCAGACTCAGCTGATGGAGGAGCAGAGGAGGAGTCAGCAGCTGGAGGAGACTGTGAAACTTCAGGGCCAGCAGAGCAGCTCCCAGATCAGCATGAAGCAGGTGAATCACTTTTGTTAGTAGGTTTATTACTGCATTAACTTTCTGATTAAGAGATTTTTGTTAATGCTAATGCATTTTCAGAGTTCTGTACAAAAGTCCGATGCATGCTAACACCTGCTAGGTAATGCTATCAGATTTAGCATAATGTTAAAGAGAATGTACTGAGAAAAGGGTTTCATCAAACCTAGACATTTAGTAAATAGTGTGATACAGGATAATATTTCAAAACGAAGTGTATCATGTTGACAAGCCAATATTAAAAGTATGCTGTAATGACAACATGACATGTGTTAGCATTAGTGTCCACCGGCAGATTCACAGGAATGATGTCAGTGTGATGTCAGAGTTTAAGCGAGCTGTGTGTGTTCAGGATCAGTATGAGAAGGCGCTATCTGGCCTGCAGCAGAGGGTGCAGGAGCTGGAGACCAAGCTGAAGGGGGTCCAGATGGTTCTACAGGAGAAGGTCCAGCAGCTCAAAGAGCAGGTCAGTTCTTCTGGTTCTACCGCAGCTGGACTGATGACCACGTGGCCTCTGCAGCGTTGCATCTCACACGTCCTGTTTGTCTGGTCTTCAGCTGGCAAAGAACACAAAGTCCAGCAGCTTGTTGAAGGAACTGCATGTGGAAAATGCTCAACTGATGTCAGCACTGCAAGTCACAGAACAGCGGCAGAAAAATGCAGAGAAGAAGAACTTCCTCCTGGAGGGAAAGGTCAGCGCCCTCAACAAGCTGCTGAGAGATGTTGTTCATGTGGCCCTCGCCACGTGACGCCGCCACTTTAGCATAGTTTAGCACAAAGACTGGCATGGAGCTAAACCGTCAGCCTAGCCTAGCGCCACCAAAGCTAACAGAAAATGCTGAGTCATGCTCAGCGTCTACTAAAGCAGAATATCAAAGGATCAAAATATGGAGGCCCAAAACTGCCAATTAACATGCAAAATTAATGTATCCACAGATTGATTAAGAATGGATTTATGGTGCTACTTTAATCAGTCTTTAAAACAAGCTTTAAAAACTTGTTTTTGAATTTTCTTATTGTGCATTTTTGATTTCATTCCTCTACATTTTAACTGTTTTTTGATTAAGAAACTCACTCAAAAGGTTATATCTTCAATTAAAATAAAATTATTAAAAAAAATTTAATTTAAGAAAATATTAATTAGGTTCCTAGTTATTTATTTGGGTGCATTTTCTGGCTTTTTTGGCAGTTTGGGTCTTCCATAAACAAGAATATAACTACCTTTTTAAAATTAATTTATCAAACAAATTTCCCCTGGAAACAATCAGCCAGTCCTAACAGTGAAGGTTTCTTCAGCCTGTCTGCTGTCTCAGATTTATTTCAGATGGTCATTGTCGTCTGAAGGAGCTCCTGACTCCCAGGTGAAGGTGTGTGTGGGTGAGGTCTGTGTGAGTCACCAGTAGCCTAACCTGAACAAATGGGCGTGTTAGAATAACCAGTCTCACACACACAGTGCAGTATTTCAATGATGCTTTACATGTTTGCATACATTTTTATTTTTGTCAATGTGAGATGTTTATTTTTGTGAAGTTTCATCCTCATCAAGTGTTAAGTTTCAACGTTTTCCTCAGAGTGAGACTTCCTGTTCTTCATGTCAGCTGTGATTGTTGGGTAAAATGGACCAAATCTCACCTGTATGACATCACTGTGACGTCAAACCACATTAAATTATGTTTTTATTTGTACCCATGTTGCTCTGGTTCAAAAGTAAACATCCTCGGTGCTAACAAATGCAGCTGAGAGCTAACAAAAGGCTTATTTTCTGATTAAAATCCAACTCGATTTAAACGCAGAAAAAAAATATTTTATTTTCATTGAGCAAATATTTAAACAAACAGTTGTGTATGGGGACAACACAAGCTTTTAAAATCAGACATGAGTGACATCATGACAGGATGTGCTCCAGGACACCCTGACGAATCAGCTGCTCACATTTCCACCGTGGCAGGAAATGCTGTGGAGAGAGGCAGGTGTTAGGCCTTCGTTTCCTGAGTGGGCAGTAGAATAAGTAGCCTCCTCTCCTGTCCTACCTGACTGTTCTTTTTGAGCAGGATCACTGTCCCGTCGTCGATCTCAAACTCGCCGTGGTCCTTCAAGCATCTCACCTTCGGGGTGAGATGACGTCACCCGGTGATCATAGGAAAAAAAAATATGACGGTGTCGCCAGGTGCGTGAGAGCATCCGGAGCCGAGCAGAGGCGTGCACTGACCTCAATATAGAGACTCTTCGGGGGCTTCATGTCCTGCGTGATGTCCAGGCCGTCACCTCCACCCACGGAACGCATGAAGTTGGCCAGAGACTTTTTATACTGGTTGAACCATTGCAGCTGGCACGCGCACAAACACAGAGAATCATCACGTGAAACATGCTAACGTCAGTTTGTTGTTCAGTCTGAAACATTATACTGAAATTACTAGTATTTGCTATATAATTAGGTAATGTTGTTGAAGAAAGTGGTGTCACCTCCTCTGCACACATGTGGAAGCGGACGTTGGCCGGCAGCACGCTGCCATACTCCCAGCGCAGCGCCCTGATCCTCAGCAGGCGGTCGTATCTGATGGAGCAGGTCAGATTATGCTTGGACAGTCATCAACACAGGTGAAGCACAGGTGACCCGGTTCTTACAGGTAGGCGACGACGCAGCGCTGGTTCCTCAGCAGGCAGCAGTGGCGCAGTTTGATGGAGGGAATGAGCTCAGTTCGACCGGCCTTCGCCTCGTTCCTGGTTGGAAGGAAAATACAACACTTCAGGTTTGTTTCCAGACATTTTTGCATTTGTTACGTAGATGGGAGACAATTTAGACAAATTCCTCCAGAATATGGTGGCCCACTGTGGAAATGGACTAAATTACGCACGAAACTAACTAAAATCACCTCCAATAATAAATCAAAACCTCACACGTCAGTTTGGTTCTGTTCGAAAAGTGCTTCCATTTCCTGCAGAACCTGCCGCAGTCCATCTTCCTGAGAAATAAGAACATCTGTCAGCTTTAGTTCAGTCATGGCGTCACTAGTGAACCATCTCAAATTAAATGGGATTTTCTGCCTTGCACAGTTAATGTGACCAGCACATGAGATTTGTGTATTTGTGCTAGCATTTAAATGGAGTAGAACGAAACAAAACAAAAGATTCACTGACATTAAACGCAGGCAACTGTCCGTCGCTCATCCGGTGAAGCTCTCGGATTAATTCGATCGATTTCTCGCAGAACATCCCGAAACTATTACCATCAATTACAATTAGAACTGCAAAACTTTAAGACTCAGTGCGGCTGTTTAATTTCGCGGGAAATCTTTCCAGTTCCTGTTATGATCATGTGACAAACGAATGACGGCAGCCGCATGAGGACAAAAATCGTCGAGTTAAGAAATGTATATAATGTGTAAAGATATAAATGCATTCAGCTGTATGTGTTTTACGCAGTTGTTCTATGAGTTATCATGAAGCTAGACTAAGAAAAAATGTTGACAGTTCTTTTGAAAATGTGAAGTTCTTTGATAGAACGTTTTGGTGCTATCGTTTTAAAGCAACCACACATTTTCCGGCTCAAACTAAACCAGTCGGGGCAGTTTAAAGTGACGGTAGAGAGACCATGAGCTACGTTTTCTTTCGGCAAGCGTCGTCTTTACACTTTTGCTCGTGTTAGTCGTTTTAATCAGATTATCCTTCCTGCTATTTTTGTCGTTTCACCAAATGCTGCATTCCTGTTAGCCGGGAAAAAGACGCATTCTGAAATGGTAAATATCTACTTCTGTACACACAACAGCGGCTATTCTTTAAGTCAAGCAAGTTTAATAAACGTGTTAAAACCATCTCAAACGTCAGGAAAACGAGCTAAATTGCGAAAACTTTATTTTAAGTGAACATGTTGAGTTCACACACGCTGGCTTATTTTGAAGCATTTGAGGTTTAAACTTATGCCTGTTGAGTTAACATTTCATGCTCTGTCTTTAAATACATTTTTACCAAAATAATGTAGCATATTCCTATTTTCTCACTTTTCTGTCTGTTTTGTAGCGCAGTTTGTTGCTCTTTTTCTTTAGTATTGAGAAACCTCAGAGCTGTAGCATTTACGACATAGTCCTGAAGGCACCATGCACTACTTTTGTTTTGGAAGTCGTTGTTCCGGCGCTGCTCTGCGGCCGTGGATGCGGCATATCTGAGCACGTGGTGTTGTTTCTCTGCTGTGATTGGCTGAGGCAGGTTAGCGGCTCTGCGTGGATCTCAGAGCTGGCTGCAGTGGAGGCAGTGTGGGGACCCTGCGCTGTCCTGAGCGGCTCTGTTTCCATCAGCCATCCAGCTAACGGCCTGTTCCCCGCTGACGTTCCCTTCTTATCCTGTCCTTTAACGTTTCTAGTGATGCGAAAGCGGAATAACTCGCCCACTGCGGAGCCTGATAGCGGTTCTCTGCTGGAGGACGACCCGGACTTGAAACAGCGCACTGTCAGTGGAACTGCGGGGCCCTCAGCTGACAACCGGCAGGGCCCCGAAACTGAGGTGAACGCCATGAAACCGTTCAGGAGGTAAGAGCAACGCCGGGATAGGTGTGATAACTGTTTTAATGTTTGGTTTCTTACAAACCGATGAAGGAGCTGCACGTTTAGGTCATTTGTTTTAAACAGAAAATTTTTATTATGAGCAAAAGATTTAAGTTAGAAAAGGTTAAAGTTGCCTTTTGTAAGTGCATCAAGATAACAAATCAATAACACTGAAACTGCAGATTGACTTATGATTCAGATCTAAGTCTGAAGAAATACAGTTTAAAATGTTTATAATCCTCACTGTGATGTTAAACTGCATAATCATTCAAAGTTATGTCAAAAACAGAATTTTTTTTACTTTAATTATTTCATGTTGAAAGAACCAGAATCATGACCGGACTGGTTTTACCGGTTCCATGAGACTGGTGAGCCGGTCAAACTGAAAGATTCCAGCACCTGTAAGATGGGTGACGCCAGCAGATCACCTGAACAGGTGTGTGTCTGTACTTCAAGTGTGTGAACAGTGATTGTAAGTGGACAGCAAAGAGTTTCACCAAGAAACGCCAGTCGGAGACCACTGAAGGTCAGACGAGATCACCTCGAGTTCCACAACACTGAAGATCCAATTAAACCACAGGTTTTAGAGAGAGAGAATAGAAGCTGAGTAAACATCCATCAGTCACTCTAAAATTAAGACTGTGTCAGGTTACTCTGCACAGGTGCTTAAAATATATATTAGAGTGTTTTAATCTTCAAACTTTCCTGCTGAAAATGAATTAAAAAAGTGTTGAAATTGTTATTTTTGCTGGTATTCCATCTGGACACTAATGGCTTTGCTTTGGGTATTTTATAACATTTATAATACATTGATATTTTATTCTGGGATATGTTAAGAAGACTTTTTATGCATTAATTTTTCATTATTGTGTTATCACCCATGGTTCTGACCATCGTAACTCCCTTTTGCCTGAGACGTCCCTCAAGGTTTTGATTGATGGTTTTAAAGTCCCCCCCCCCCCGAATGTTTTTAACCTGCTAAGATGAGCCCTCGTCCAGACTTCCTGATTTTATTTAAGATGAGTCAGACAGGAAGTGACCTCTGTCAGCTTCCTGTTATCTCTTTAAGTCATTAGTGAAAGAAGAAGTCGCTGTCGATTTGTCCGACTTGGCATTAAAAGTAGCCCAGTGGTTCTGAACAAAGCCCCCCGTTCTCTGGGCTGTCAAAGTACATCCAGCTCCGCCGTGTTCGCATCAATCATTCAGGTCCGCAGAGCTGCGGGTCATGTGACAGAGCATCAGCTCAGGTTGCAAACGCCAATCATCTGTCACGGCTCGCCGTGTGGGGAGCACAGCTCTGGCTCTGCCCTGGCCCAACGACTGTGCTCTCCCCTCAGGTTGACCCTCCTGGGGAAGCTGAGGAGGTTGATGCTGTGGCTGTTGGTGGTCTACGTGTCCGTCCCCATTATCATCAAACTGTGTCCATCCATCCAGGCCAAACTCGTCTTCCTCAACTTTGGTGAGTGAGTTCAAGCAGCTAAAATGTGAGAAACAGCTTCAGAACTGAGAAGTCGCCATCATCTTTGAGAAAAAAAAACACATCATGTTTTTAGGTTGTTTTGAAAACGTTCAACAGAACGATCTTCATCATCTTTTGTGTAGAACTTAAGAGTAGACGGTCTCATGACAGGCAGATAACATGTCTTGTGTCCCTCTGCTACAGTGAGGGTGCCCTACTTCATCGACCTGAAGAGGCCCTTGGACCAGGGTCTAAACCACACCCACAACTTCTACCTGGAGCCGGAGGGCGGAGTCAAGATCGGAGTCTGGTAGCATAACAACACACAGATCCTTCTACGACCACCACCACCACCAACCACCACACACAGCAAAGGCCCAGCATTTCCACTCTGAAGTCCTGTGTGTGTGTGTGCATGCGTTCGTACGTGTGTGTGTGGTTTTCAGGCACACGGTTCCAGCTCACATGTGGAGGGAAGCTCAGGGGAAAAAAGGCGACTGGTACGACTCAATGTTTAGCTCCGCCCACCCTGTAATCCTTTATCTCCATGGAAATGCAGGAACCAGGTGAGTACACACACACACACACACACACACACGCACAGACTGCAGGTTAGTATGTTGTTTGGTTTATTTTGCATGTTTGCTTGTGTCTGGGCAGAGGTGGAGATCACAGAGTTCAGCTGTACAAGGTGAACACACACACAGACACATATACACACAGACCTTCACTAAAGTATTATAGAGATAAAATAAATACTTATCTACGCGTCAAGAATAGTAAATGCTGTGTTTTTGTATTTCTGTTGGTCACGCTGCAGTGTTTGTTATGGCCACTAGGTGGCAGATGATAGCACACTTCTGTCTGCCTTCCTTCAGGTCCTCAGTTCAACGGGGTACCACGTGGTCACATTTGACTATCGAGGTGAGTAATCAATGATTGGCTGATTGATAATCATTAGTTAATTCCAGTTTATTCATTTAGTGACATTTCACTGCTTTAAACTCGGAGTCTGGACACGTTCTGATGCACCAGAGGTGTGGCAGATTAAGTGGTGATAAGATTAAGTGGTGATCAGATTAGATCACCAGGTCACAGATGTTTTCAGAGTAGGCAGGCTCCACGGTCTGTCGCCAGAAGAACAGGCGAAGCATCCTCTGATCAGCTGTCCAATCAAAGAAATCGCTGATGGTTGTTTACGATGAGTGGGAGCCGTCGATGATGTCACTCATATTGTGTGTGTGTGTGTGTGTGTGTGTGTGTGTGTGTGTGTGTGTGACGCCCAGGTTGGGGGGATTCTGAGGGCTCTCCATCAGAAGGGGGGATGACATCAGATGCTCTGTTCATGTATGATTGGTTGAAACATCGACTGAACAACAAAACGCCGCTCTACATCTGGGGACATTCTCTGGGGACAGGGTAATACACACATGCACACACACACACACACGAGCACTTTGTAACTGTAGCCTTGAAGGAATCCTGAGCTGACATATAAAACCAGGATTTGAATGTTCCAAAAATGTCCCCACAAACCACTGAAGTCAGGTCTCTGCGTGTGCTGTTTGTTCTTCCAGAGTTGCCACCAACCTGGTGAGACGACTGTGTGACAGAGGTTTGACACACGCACCAGACACACACACACACACACACACACACACCCTGTGTACTTGTATTTTAGCTTAGCTCTTTGGTTGCAGGAAGTCCTCCTGATGCTTTGATCTTGGAGTCTCCGTTCACCAACATCAGAGAAGAGGCCCGGAGCCACCCTTTCTCCACGGTAACACACACACACACACACACTGGTGTTGGTACCTTTTTCAGGACTTTTACCTGAACCCAAACCCGATTCTTCCCTTCACAAAAATCCTCACTTTGCAAGTGAAACCCAGAGTGTTGTCCTTTCTGTGTAACATGTACAAGAACACACACACACACACACACAGCAGAAGTGTTTGTGTTTTACATGTAGGTGTGTGTTTCAGGTGTACAGGTACCTGCCAGGATTTGACTGGTTCTTCCTGGACACCATCACGGCTAACAACATTCGCTTTGCCAGCGATGAAAAGTGCGTAACCTTCCAGAATGACCTCTGACCTCTTTCTGCAGAGCCGCGCAGTTATATTTTTTTGCCTTTCTGAATTGACCCAGAACCTTTGCTGATCAGCAAATTAGTCATTTTTTGATCTTTCGGGATCATTACGAATCTGTTCCATGGATCCGTAGATCAGCGAGGTCTGTCCGGAGTTGTGGAACCTCTGAACACGTGGAGCTACAGGCTTTTCTAGTTCTCACTGTTGTTGGAAACAGTCAATCAGCTGATAATTAGAGAGGTGAAGGTTCAGAACAAAGTCCTGCAGATAACCTGTTGGCAAATTTTACTGCAGTTCCTAAACACACCCTTCTCCACGGCCGCAGTCCTGCCCTCTACTGGCCGCTTTAGGAAGTGCTTATTTAACAGCCGCCTTGCTCTTTGTCGTCGTCAGTGTGAACCACATCTCATGTCCCCTGTTGATCCTTCACGCCGAGGACGACAACGTTGTTCCGTTCCACCTGGGCAAAAAGGTAAAAGGAGTAGAACAAAACCAGAAATCAGAGTCAAGGACGCCAGTTTCACCCTCTTCCTCCCACAGTTATACATCATGGCCGCCCAGTCCAAGAGCCTCAGCGGACACAAGGTCCAGTTTGTTCCTTTTCCTTCCTCCCTGGCTTACAGACACAAGTTCATCTACAGGAGCCCGGAGCTGCTAAACATCCTCAGGTATCAGCAACCGTTGTTGTCTGGTTTGGTTTCTACAAATAATGTTGATTGACATTAAGTGATCGACAACAGCTGACATATTCTGCTGTGTCTCATACGTTAGTTTACATTAACTTCATATTATCATAACTACAGTTAGCTAAAGTTAGCAACGTTAGCTGGCATTAACAAATGTAAAAGTTGGTCCTTAAAATTAGCCAACTTAAGTTAATTTGCTATGATGTCAACATGTCACTGGTTGATGCCAAACTTGTGATAGATGAGGCAACCATCTGTTTCCTCAATGAAATTAGATTTTAAATTAATTTTGAGATTCCTCATGAATGGTACTAACGTTTTTGTAATTGCCTTACATTACAGTGATTTCCTCAGCACTTCTCACTGACAGATGGACGAGTCAACTTGAAAACACACACTTGTTTAAAAAACACACTCTGCCTGAAGACTGACACAATGACACAAACACATTATTTACGTTATTCCTCAGAGGTGTCAGGAGTGTTTTTACGTACTGTAGAAGGTCATTAACCTAATCCGAATGGAAAATGGACACAATCCCTTCGTCTCATTAGCATCGTGTCAGCTTGTCATGCAATTTTATTTGTATCTTTTTGTCACATTTGCTTGAAGGACTGTCTTTAACGGCTTGTTATAACTTGAATGGTGAATTAAATATTTACTTTGTGATTTTAGAAGTTTTCCTGCACTGTAAGTAAACAAGCTACAGAAATATTACAGATGGATTTACTTCTGGTAACAGAGATGATGCAGTGCTAATGTTCTGCTAGCTGCAGTGAAATGTGATAATTATCTATTTACACTTGTTCACAAGTTATTAAGAGTTTTATTAGTTCAAGGTAAAGAAGATTCTGAAATAGGCCCATTACACACAGAGGAAAATGTAATTTAGCTAAGCATAGCATCCAAAGAGGTTAGATAATTAGTACAAAGTTAGATTTTCCAATACAGATGAACAAAACCATCATCATTATCAGTATTTAACACATGAGGAGTGATGTATAAACAGGTCAGTCTTTAAAAACAGAAGAGCTCAAACATCAGTGTTGTTACTTAGCTCAACAGTTTAGCATGCTAGGAAAATGTTTTCCAAAAAACTGAAAAGAACAATTTCAAAAAAGATCAAGGAAACCATGTTTGTTTGTGCTTCTTTTAAAGACAAAAAAATTCTCCAACACTCTCAAGTTTTAGTCTTAATGTTCTTCCTGAAGCTTGTGGCAATTAGCACCATGAGGTAAACAAATAAGTGATTGGTGAATATATATTAATGATTAATATTTATTAATTTGACTAACTAAAATAATTCTTCAGGGATGTGCTGGGGTTGCTTAGAAGGCTGATGCTGGCAGCTCGATCATCGGTGATGTAACTAGAACAGCGGCTCGTTGGGTGGTGGGATCTTGACGTCGGACGGTTCGACACCCCAGATCTCACGGGCATACTGAGTGATGGTCCTGTCGCTGGAGAACTTTCCTGAGGCGGCAATGTTGCGGATCACCATTTTAGTCCACTCCGTAGGATTCTTGGGAGAGGGGGGGTGTATTATAATTCAAACAAAACTCCAAAAGTGAAATGAGCAGCTGTGTTACCTTGTAGAGCTCGCTGACTCGCTCCTGACACCTGACGTAGTCTTCAAAATCTGCAAATACCTTAAACCTGAAACAGATGACACACAAGCTCCTTGTATTTAATTAAAGACTAATAGAAATATTACTAATTTAAATTATTTTCCATTTTTTGTGTGAGCTTATGATTACATTTCCACTTGTGAGCTAACGCTAGCTCTGCTAATCTGACTTACCTGTCGTGGTTCAGCAACATGTGGATCAGGTCTTGGAACAGGTGCGGTTCTGAGGGGCTGAAGAGGCCGTTTTGGATCTGATCTACGGCGAGCTTCAGCTCTGGCAGACGCTCGTAGTACTCCCGAGCATTGTAGCTGCAGGAGGTCAACAGGAAAGGTTAAATCTTCACCTTCCTGCTGGTGTGTTCGCTGGAGCTCAGACATCTCAGTTTAGACATCTGTCTTGCGATCAAACGTCTGGAGGAATACAGGAAGTGATGTCATATGTGCTCACCCCTTCCTGTCCATCTCCTCCACGTCGTTGACTCTCATGCCGAAGATGAAGAGGTTCTCCTCGCCTGCCTCCTCGGCCATTTCCACTGTGGCGCCATCCATGGTTCCGATGGTCAGAGCGCCGTTGAGCATGAACTTCATGTTTCCCGTTCCAGAAGCTTCCGTCCCTGCTGTGGAGATCTGCTCAGACAGGTCGGCCGCTGGGATCACTGGGAGGCAAAAACAAACCCACTTTAGGCCGTCGTCGTTCAGAGCCCCGCTCTCACCCCTGCCCCTCCTCACCTTTCTCAGCCAGAGAAACTCTGTAGTTCTCCAGAAAAACCACTTTCAACTTGTTTCCCACGGCAGGGTCGTTATTGATCACCTGACCGATAGATGTGACCAGTTTGATGATCAGCTTGGCCATGTGGTACCCAGGAGCCGCCTGTAGGGGGCGCAGACGTTCTTACAAAAGTACTGACTGATCTTAATAAACAGATCAAATCATCCATTTTTTTTGCATCAAGCTGTGACGTCGTTGTGGGTCACCTTTCCTCCGATCATCACGGTTCGGGGGACGATCTCTCTGCTCGGATCTAGTTTGATTCCTGAAAAGAAAGATGTTTGTTGGGTTTTTTGGCCGACGGGGCAGCGGTGTGTCACCCTCACGTGGTCTCACTGTTGTAGAGTGTGATGGCGTGCAGACAGGTGAGCAGCTGTCTCTTGTACTCGTGGATTCGCTTCACCTGGACGTCGAACATGGAGTCGGGATCGACGACCAGGTCGTAGTTCTGATTCAAGTATGCCGAGAACTTTATTTTGTTCTCCTGAGAGAGACAAAGACGGTCAGAGACAGTTAAGAGATTTACCCAGACGGACGGACGGACGGACAGGTACCTTCTTAATTCGAGCGACGTCTCGGATGAACACGTCGTTGTCGATAAACTTGAGGATGTTCTTCAGCTGATGGAGGTCAGTCAGGAAATCATCACCAATCCTCTGCAACAACACAACAACCAATCAGCGGGCTTCCCAGTCCAAAGAAGAGGAAGAAGACATGAGTGAGTCTCAGTTTCCATGACAGCACAAGCTAATCAGGTGACCCTGTTAACAGGTTTTGTCCACTTTGACCACATCAGGACTCAGGAGAGTGAAACAAAGATGGCCGACCTCGGAGCAGACAGAGGAAGGTGTCATGGCGATGGGGATGTAACCTTACCTCCACGATGACATCAGCCAGGCCGGGGTTGCATAGCAACAGCCAGCGGCGCGGGGTGATGCCGTTTGTTTTGTTCTGGAACTTTTCTGGGGTCAGTTGGTGGAAATCTTTGAACCTGCGGAGAGGAAACGGTCAGACCCGACCCATCACAGGCCAGGAGGTGACGGGTGGAGTCGTCTGGGTGGAAGGTGGACTTACACGCTCTTCTTCACAATGTCGGAGTGAATCTGAGCCACGCCGTTGACGGCGTGAGAGCCAAGCACGCACAAATGGGCCATGTTGATCCGCTTGGGTTGGCCCTCCTCGATGAGCGACATCCGCCTCAGACGGTCCGTGTCGCCGGGGAACTGCGCCGCTATCTCCTGGCAGACGGCGCACAAGTTTCCTCAAAAGGCGTATCTGCAGGCTAACGGCTACGCTGATGGAGAGCTGACAGATGGGACCCGAGCACGGGGCCGGCCTTACGTCCAGGTGCCTCTGGTTGAGGTCGTAGATGATCAGCAGATGTCGCGGCAGCAGCGTCTCGAACAGGGAGACCGGCCAACGCTCCAGCGCCTCAGGAAGAACCGTGTGGTTGGTGTAGGCGCACGTCTGACGGGTGATGTCCCACGCCTTGTCCCAGTCCAGACCCTCCACATCCACCAGGATCCTCATCAGTTCTGGGATGGCCAGAGCCGGGTGGGTGTCGTTCAGCTGGATCGCCACCTGTTGGCAACAAGAGAAGAAGAACAGGTCATAACAGCTTCTGGTGAACCAGGTAAACGCAGCCGGGGCAGTGAGATCCTCACTTTGTCAGGAAACGTTTCAAAACAGGTTCTGATGGGATCTCTGCAGCCGAACTTCGAGGATTTGAACCTGCGAATGATGTCCTGCAGCGTTGCAGCGACCACGAAGTATTCCTGCTTCAGTCGCAGCTCCTTCCCTTCAAAAAACTGCAAATCAGAAACAATCAGGGACGAGTCTGACTCCACCACCGGGTTTCAACTCTGGAAAAACTAGAAAAGTAGATTCAACATGTTAAGTGGGATCTGAAAGACTTGTCTCACGTTGTCGTTGGGATAGAGAACCCTGGAGATGTTCTCCGCCAGGTTTCGGTCCAGAACAGCTTCGATGTAATCGCCAACATTAACTGAGACACAAACAGGACCCAAAAGCTCAGAAACTGGTGAGTTTGCTCCACACAAACACGCGTGATCTCATAAACACAACGAATTCACAGGTCAGTGCCTGGAACAGCCACCAGAGGTCGCCATAACCCCATTGAGCTGGTGGGACCCTGTCATCGCCGCTGGGATAGACCCCAGCACCACACACACACACACACACACACACCCACACCCACACAGGCCCGCGGGGGACAGAGCAGTCAGGAAATTAAAAATGTTTCGGTCTGACGTACAGTTCTGCAGCTTGAAGTCGTTTGGCGCTTTCGCCGACCACAGTCGCATGGTGTTCACTGTGTTGTTATGGTAACCAGGGACCGGAGTGTCGTAAGGCATCGCCAGCACCACCTGCGCACCAACAGGCCACGGTGATTTTCACACGCCGCCACGCCCCCCACTCTCCTCACCCTCCTCCACCTGAGTGTCCAGCCACTTGGCGCCGTCCTCCGTTTGCTCCACCCGGCCGTAGAAATGGACGGGCAGCATGTACTCCGGCCGCGCCTTCTCCCACGGGTTCCCATACCTCAGCCAATCATCTGCTTCCTCCACCTGAGAGGGCGGAGCAACGCACCGGTCAGTCACAGGACTGAGTTCATTGTCCAGTTCTTCATTTCCCATGATGCCTCACTGTTGCTGCGTGCGTTCAACCGCAAGACTGTTGGTGCAACACCTCTGTTTTATTCATAATTGGTTTATTTAGCTTTATAGCAGAAGCCATTCGTCGTGAGGGCCACCACATGGACAGGTGTGTGTTCCATACCTGCCAGCCGCTGCTAATCTTTTGGTTGAAAATACCAAACTCGTAGCGGATACCGTAACCGTACGCTGCCAAGCCCAGCGTTGCCATGGAATCCAGGAAACACGCTGTTGGAGAGTTTAATGGGGAAAAAATAAAGTTAAAGAAGAACAAAGATACTGTGAACTAAAAGTTTTAGGTTTTATTTTGACATCTAGTCCTTCAAACCCATCTAAATGTAAAAAAAAAAAAAATCTAAAATACCCGCCAGCCGTCCCAGGCCTCCGTTTCCCAGACCAGCATCCTCCTCAATGTCCTCCAGCTCCTCCATGTCCAGACCCAACTACACACACACACACACACACACACATAAACATGCATATAAAAATATAAGCATTCGCATCCTTCCATGGTCAGGTAAACAACGTTACCTGGTAAAGAGCCTCATCACAGGCGTTCTGCAGCCCCAGGTTGATCATGGTGTTCTGCAGCGTTCTGCCCATATAGAACTCCAGGGACAGATAATACACCCTCTAAACACACACACACACACACATACACAGAGGTGGTGATGTAAACAGGACTAGGCTTTTGTTCAGAAAAGGAAGGAGAATGTGGATCTTCAAGATGAGCAGAGCGGTTTCTTTCTCCAGTCTTTGTTAGTTATCTGCTAAAATGCACGTAAATGAAGTCCGTGTTTTCTTTTTTAAACATTCGGCCCTTCAGAGCGAAGCTGTTGCTGTCTGCAGATACGTCTGTTTACTTCCTCTTTCCTTCCTGTACCTTGGGGTCCTTCTCGTAGTAGTACTGCTGGGTGCGGATCCAGCGGCCCACCAGGTGGTCCCGGACAGCGTGAGCCAGGGCGAAGTAGTAGTCCCGGGGCGTGGCGACATTCCGGTCCTTGACCAGGGTGAAGTGGAGGTGACGGTTAAAGTCCCGCTTGATTCCGGCAACGTCTTCGAGCCCCGCAATGCCGCGCACGCTAATCTGTTTCCGCCTTTCCTGGTCGCTGAGCGGCGGCGCCGCCATGTTTTTGGAATATTAGCCCGGACGACGAGCACAGAACGCGGCCTGAGTTGTGAGGACGAGCCGGGGGGAGTCAGGACTACCTGTCAGGTACAGCACGAAGACAAGTCGCGACCACGCCCACTTCGAAAAGTTCCAGACGCGAGGATGTAGGGGGCGGGGCCATCAGAGGGGCTAACAAAGATCTGAAGCACTGACATCTCACTCTAAGTAATACAGCAAAACTGGTTAGTTTTTGAAAAGTTAGTTTTTGATTTTGATCATAGAAGTATTACGCTAACCATAAAATAAAGTGTTGTCCTGTTTTATATGTTTAACAGTACATGTGAATTACGTTTTTATCCACTTGGTTATCATGGTCTTTTTAGGAATCCTGGTTGACATTCCTAATAGGAACTACTCATCCATAGCAGCATATTATAGCAGTCTTTTTCAAACACATGTATTATGTTATAAAAGGTATGCTGATAATGGTGTTCTGCAGCGTTCTACCTATTTTGTTTGTTGTTCTATATTATTATATTATAATTGACTAAAATGTTGTAATGTTGTGTTGAAAACTAGAAAGAATGAAAGTGCTTAATTTTTTTTAGCGTTTCATGTGGGAATATATGCATCTTTTCACACTAAACGATCTTTGCGTGCCTACGTCGTGACGTCACACATTATACGGCTTGCATCTCCGGGTTTCAGGTTCAAACGCCTGAGCCAGGCAGCAGCCTTCTCTGTGGAACCTCTCCGTGGTGTCTGGCCTTCGTCTCTGACCCCGCTCGTGGCGTCTGCACCTGTCCCACCTGCACTAATTGCTGCCGGACCTCCTCGTGCTGAAGTCCGTCTGAATTCACTCACTGTTACCAGCAGGTAATTCTGATCCTTGGAGCTGCTCTGTAGCAGCTGGTGGAGCTGGTCTAACTGGTTTCAAACCACTTGGATTTATTATATTTACACTGATTAACTCATTCCAGATTTATCACGCAATTTAGAGCTAATTCTTCAGTGGAGACACTTCCTGTGCTGACCTCAGGTTCTGGTTCATTTGTTCCAGCAGGATGTCCACAACAACGCAGAAGCATCAGCACTTTGTCAGTGAGCCCATTGGAAACAAACCAGTCACCGACCTGCCTGGGATCGGCGAGGTTCTGGGGAGGAACCTGGAGCTTCAGGGCTTCGACAAGGTGAGTTCCAACTTTCTGGATCTGGACCAACACTGACTGGACCTGACACAGATGCGGTCTCAGTAGACAATAGGACAAATGTCCCTCCACACGGAACTGTGAAACTGCAAAGTTCTGCACAGCACAGCAGGCCAGGAGGAGGCATGAGTGAATTCAACCTTCCATCGCTGCCTCAGCCTCGTCTGCTGTTGGTTAGCAGCGTTTCAGAGTGTTTGTAGTCCTCAGTCTGTGGGGGTTAAAGGTCAAACCTGGGATTTCTGCTGAACTGGAGGCGCGCCCTAACGCTGTTTCGGCCGTTGGCCGTGGTGTGTTTCCAGGCGTACATGGTGCTTGGTCAGTTCCTGCTGCTGAGGAAGGATGTGAAGCTGTTCACCGAGTGGCTGAAAGACGTTAGTGGTGCAAATGAATACCAGGCTGGAATGTGCGCTCAGGGTTTGAGGGTGTGGTGCGACGCTTTCCTCTGAGTTGCTGCCTCCAGGCCTTCATCTGCCCACACACTTCTTGCTTCACTCGCTAAGCTTCTCAGTATTGATGGCAGGGATGTTGGAGCCCAGGCCTGGAGGGCCGCAATCCAGCCGGGCTTGCTGGCCTCCCAGGTGGAGAACGCCTTCTCCTGGGTTCCTGCTTGCTGGGAGATCGAGGCCCTTGAGGACTGGGTTCCCACACCCCTGATTCAAAGTCTCTGACGTTGCGCCTTCTCAATGCTGGACGGCTGTGATGCCACAGCCAGCTGTTTGCTTATTACTCTGGGGAATATTTTCAAAATAAAAGGCCTTTCTGTACTGCAACTGTTTTTGTTTCAGTCGACTTTACAAGCGAAGGCACAGATACTGGTGTGCTTCCTGCATTTTCACCTTAGTTGATGAAATGACTCTACGATTGAGTCTTTAGATTCATGGAAGGACAGAAAAAGGCAGAACGAGTCGTCTCAGCGGCAGCAGAGCTCCATGAGACCATGAACACGCCACAAGATTGTGGAACAACATGAAGTTCAACAGCAAACCTCTGTCTGTGACCTGTCAACCGTCTTTATCTGACGGCTCAGTGGTGAAACGTGCACGTTCCAGCTCTGGACAGACTGTCAAAACACAACAGAGCTGAGTGTCCTCGTGAGGCCTCGTCTTTATTTTCCCTTAAATATATAAGGAGACTGAAAGGCAGTCGGCACCTCTGGATCTTCTGATCGGCTAGCGAGCCGTGATGTCACAGATGTGTTGTAGCCTGACTGCTGATGTCAGCAGTTTGGTGAATGACATCACACAGAAAAACTTTAACAGTGAAAAGTTAAAACTTCAAGTATGAGGAGATACAGAAGATGATTTGGGCTGAGTGAAGTGTTTTAGATTTGTCCTCAGTCATCTTTTGACCGTTCTGTGACAACACTGAGGTTTCCATGGTTACACAATCTGCTCTGTGACCTGTAAAGAGCCAACGAGTGCACAGCCCGCATCCGGCTCTACTGAGGTTTCAGGTGTGGGTTTAGGATCTCCCGTGACGCCTGGGATCTCCTGGACATTCAGGATGTTTGTGCTGTCAAGTTCCTCCAGAATAAATGCATCAGTCTGTTTTCAGGGTGTTGAGGTGGTGGAAAGCTGCTCCCAGAGACCAGCTGAGACCCACCTGCTTCATGGTCCTGGCCAGCTGAAACACACAGAAGATGGTGAGGTTCTGATAGCAGCCAGGCCCAGGCTCTGCTCCAGGTGTACCTCTCACCTTCAACTGTTTGTCTGTGGAGAATCCAAGTTCCTGCAGCAGGACTGAGATGTAGACCAGGTCCAGACAGAGAAACGGACTCTGCTGAGGCCCGACAGAAACACCACTGCAAACTGGACGACACCACCAAACATAGATTACTGAGCAGACAAGAAATGATGAATAGGAAGACACATATTAGCTCGAGCTAACTGTAGTGAAGCTAACTGGAGTGTGTTGGTGTCTGGTCTTAACCTCTGACCTACTCATGTTTGGAGGATCATGACCAGCTGACATTTACTGATATTTGAGAAACATAAACAAATTAACTAATGATAGTGTTGATACATTTACTCTGAAACTGGCTCAGCCGGTTTAAATGAATCACTGGAGTCAGTCATCAGTTAGTCACCAGTTGCTGCAGTTCGCGTATCAGCCGCTGGGTGGCACCATCTCACCTCTTTTCGCTGCCTTGATGTAATCTGACACGTGGATGGTGCCCTCATCTCCCTCACCTGAAGCGAAACACACACGCTTTTAATCACCTTCCTCTTTGTCTCTGACCGTCCAAATTCAGATCAAGTTAAACATTTAACTGATTTCCAAAGATTCTGCTCAGTATTCAGCTGCTGTGGGAGGTTTAGTATCTCTGTGCAGCTGCAGAGTTGTTTAGCGTTAGCGTGCGTACCGAGCAGGGCCAGGTCCACAACCCTGTCATAGAAATAACTCAGCGAGAAGAACTCCAGGTGTGCAGCCTCAGACACCTTCAGCAGCTTCCTGTACAGGAACTTCTCCACTCTGGTCAGGCACGCCTCATACGGCGGCTCCCCTGGAACACACACAGGAACACACCTGCTACATGCTAAACCACACCGTGGCTAACGCCAGACACCAGCCAGTGCAGCTGCTGCTCACCTGCCTTCTGACCCCTAACTGTGTAGACAACTTCAGCGTATTCCCAACTGCCTGAGTACTCTGGAGCAAGGCAGGGACTGACCAGCTCAGTGCTGCCACCTACTGTTCACACACAGACAGCAGAACGTGGACGTGAAAACGACGCCACGAGCAGCCGATGGGAGTCGGCGCGGCGTGCGTGCGTACGTACGTGGCGAAGCATCGACACCTCCCAAGATGGCGAGTCGAGCCGACATCAGTCCCAGACCCAGGTAGCTGCACACAGATCACATGACAAATGACAAGACAGAAATAGAGGAAGCCAGAAGAGCAGCGTGTGAGTACCTGTGTGTGTAGACGGTGTGTGTGTTATTGAACATCCTCAAGGATCTGATGTAATCAATAGGCGACATCTGGATGGTTTTCTGCCATGGTGGTGAAAAGAATTCATTTGGTTTGACCTAAAACTGCTCCCAGGTCAGTGGTCAAGGTCAGCCTAATTTGGCCCTTGTGGGAGGAGCTTACAGAGGTGGCGACTCCATTAGGAGCCCACTGGCCTACCTCATCTTGAGGACTGAAGGTGATCTGGAATGAGCCTCCCCCTAAATCCAACATCCCAGCTGCTGACTCGGCATGATGAAGACCACCTAACAGACAAATCAGAAACAGAGATTAACACAATGCAAAGGGGGTGTGTGCATGTGTGTGTTTGTCTAACCTGTGATGAAGTTCAAGGTGATCCAGGCGAAAATTCCTGCGTAATCAAAGAAACAGTCATTCAGGTAATATTTACACTTCTGCTAAGTACATATTTTAACTTGTGTAACTGTTTCTTCAGCTATTGGGTTAGTCATTAAAATTAGCATGTAGCATGCTAAAGCAAACCTGATTTTGTTTTTGATAGCAGACTTAATATTCCACTGATTTATATTAAAATCTTTGCCAATCTTTAACCAGTTGAATGCTAATAACATGATAACCACCATTTTAGATTAGCATGATAGTACGTATATTTGCATAATTCAGTTTAGTTATGACTGTGATTGAGACCGTGTACAGTCAGAAATCAGGTTTTATCTTTCATGCCTTCTCCCAACTGACAATAAACTTGTTCTTAATATCACAGAATTCCTTGGAAAAGTTCTTTGAAGTAAATTAGACACAATAAAAAACTGAATTCTGTGTTAACGTTTAAAGATAAAAAAAAGTCACATTTTTAACAAATGTGGTGTTTTCACAGGTGGTTCCATTGATTCACTGTTGCTGGGACGGGAATAAAGTTCCAGGTGAGCTCAGATCCACATCGGCATCTCAGTCCAAAGTCGTCATTAGCGTCGGCAGCTAATGCCATCTGCATTAGGGCCTTTTAGCGCTGATCTCTGACCTCGCCACATGTGGAGGTAGGTGCTTAGCAACCTCCGTAAAAACTGTATCATAGGAGCTTTACTGTAAAACTTTAATGCAGAGACACTAAGAAGCAATTTTCAAACAAAACAGGCAGAGAGACTCGGCTTGAGCTCAGGAAGCTAACCACCGGCACTTAGCACCCCACTGCCCTCCTGCTCACCAATCAGAGATTGGCATTAATAATAAGTCATAAATCTGCCAGAGGATCAGCTGCTGAGAAGAACAGCTGAATATCGGCCGTAATAAGGCCGATGGAAGATGGAGCGCTGAGGCCGAGGATGAGGAGGAGGTCCATTAGCAGCGTGACGAAGACATTTGTGATCCTAACACAGATTAATGGGACATTATCCCACACACACACATAATTGCTTGTATGAACGACTTTAAAAAGATTAAACATGCGAGCGAGGTCTCCACATACATGTGACTCCTTCATCATGTGTGTTCACAAACACGCAAATTCGCAAAGTGACCCAAATAATGTAACGACATCTGGAGCTTTAGTGACATGGAGGAAGTCACTGATGCTAACCTTCAACTGTTACCTCCATTAACAAAACAAGTAAAACAGAATCTAGCCAAGCAAATTAGCATCTGCCACAGGTGTCTGACGTCATGCTGGCGTACGTGTCTGCTGCAGCTACCTAACATCTGCCACCGTTGATCAGCAGGCTGCCGCTCATTATGGTCTTGGTGAAAAAGCTAGCATTTGTTTTTAAAATGTGATTTTGTGTGAATATTACAGCTTGGCTGTTATTTGCTTTTAGCTAAATGTCACGCGTGGATGTGGACAGAGGAGCTGCTAATGCTCCAGCAGAGGCCACCCATACCTTCATCCGTGCCGTCAAGAATTGACACGCTGTCGCCTCCAGACTGGAACGGAGACTCCTTCAACAGCACCTCCACCTGGACACACACCAGAGTTAGCCAGACTTCAGACACGTGAGGTGGAAGCGGCAGCAGATTATTGGTGTCTCTACTGATTGTGCTCAGTGACGTTGACAACAGGTGAGTTTTCAGTTGCAGGTGAGGCTGACCGTGTCCAGCAGGACCTGCGCTTTCTGTTCAGGCAGCAGCCGGAGCCCGGCCGTGGCCCTCAGCAGGACGGGGGTGGAGCTCCACATGGAGGTGGGGACAGTGGACTGGGCCACCTCCAGAAGCTCGGAAATCCCAGCAGAGCACTAACGGAAGAAACTGTGTGAGCAGACGCCTCTGCAGCATTTGATGGAAAGTAAAAAAAGGGAGACTTCCGGTCTGACCGAGAGCAAAGGTGACTAACAGAGGCTGCTGACGGTCTCCTGCAGTCACACGCACCTGCTGTGGACGGTCAGCGTAGGCCGACAGTCCCGGCTGAATGGACCTGAACGTTTCATGATGCAGAGACGGAACCCCTGCAGGAGCAACAGACACCCGCTCAGCCATGACACAGCTGACCCGTGAAACCAAATGGATCCAATCATCACAGCTTAAACCCGCATCCGGGTCCGATCAGCTGTTTATCAGTTACTCTATCACCATGGTAACCACCCTACCTCCATCCTCCATCCTAAACTGAAAAATGTGGATTCTGGTCCCAGTGCTTCCAGCGTCGAACATGATGCAGTACTGGTGGGACGGTGCCCCAGATGGAGGCCTCTGGTGCTCGGGCAGCATCCAGCCCGCCAGGCGGTCCTGAGGCAGGCGGCCATCGAGCTTAGCGGCGTCCCGCTGACGCTTGACGAAGGTCAGGTACGTGAGCAGGAATCCCAGGAAGATGAAGACTCCAGCCAGCTTTGGCACCTTCATCACCACTCATTCTGTGCTTTTACCTCCTGCTGACAGACACAAACTGGCTCAGTCCACTTCAGCCACTCTCATTTCAGCAAATTACGCCAAAACCAGTATTGGTTCTGGCAGAAAAGCAGTTGGATTTTTATTTAATAATGTCTATTTGAGTACGAAACAAAAATAAATATTTCTATTTTTCTATTCAGCAGAGGTATTCTAGTATAAAAAAAAAGTCCTGTCTCAGAAAGAACGGGCTTTGTCGGTTCTATTATAGTATCAGTGATATTACTGGTGAAGTTCAGTGTAGAAGTTATTTAAATCTTAACTGACTTTTTGGTCCGATATTAGCAGAAAGTAATAAATTACATGGATGTTAATGTCAAATTGATCGGCTAATATAATTGCAATATATAAAGTAATTAGCCATGTTTTCTTATGGTTATGGTGTTAAACGAACATGAAATTATATTTTTTATGGCAAACTCGATGCTAACAGTTATCTTAGCAACGGACTGCGCGGATTAGCATGGGGACTTTTTGGGACCAAGCTAGCCGCGTCCAACAGAACAAACGGGTCGGATGAACGAAAGTGTGTTTGGTTACAAACCGAACTGAACGGAACCCAACATCAGTCGCTTCATTCGAAAACATTTTACTCACTTTTTCCTCTGAAAACTACAGTCAACCTTACGGCGCAGATCGATGACGTCATTTTCAGTTGCCAGCGCTGACCGCCTGAGTAATGTTCGGTTACAATTAAAAACACATTTTCCTCTGCAAAAAGGAAAAGTTTGTGTTTTTGTCTGTCTCTTTGCAAAATAGGTCGAAAAGTTATGGAACTGAATTTCTCAGGAAATGTAAGTTAAATATGCAGCCAACAATTTGGTCACAGTAATTCTTTAGCCAAAGTTAAAAAATTAAAAAAAGTCGGGGTTAAAAGTGACTTTACTAAATTTTATCTGAAGTAAAATTATGTATGTGACTTGTTTCATTGCCTTGGTTGAAATAATTTCATAACTGATAGCGAGAAAACTGTAATGAAAACATAAGCATAATTTGAATAATAGTAAAAGCACTGCAGTTTCTGTATTTAGAGTTTCGTCAAAATACCAGTACTTCTGATTTACCTTAATCTCCTTGAATAAATAATCAGTTCTATCGACAGTTTATTGATCTGACAGTTGAATGCTGCCTCTTCCTCCTCATCATCGTCATCACTCTGCTCCATATATGTGATTTAATCTATAAGCCTCTAATAGCTGTTTATCAGTTAATGGCCCGCCGCGGGACGTTAATGGTTCCGTAATCTTTCATCACTCTGATGGAACAAAAACGTCGCTGAGTGGATCCTAATCGTCTCCTAGATTTACATACAAATTGCATCACTTTAGTCTCTAATCCAGCTAAGTTTTTAATCGACACAGAAACCAGAAAAACATGCGAATATTGAATGTAACATGAATATCACTAAAATGTCAACAGCTGTTAATGACTTTTAACACAAGCGAGCTGCAATTGTATTAAACAAACAAAAAAATAGATCTATATTGAATTTATGTCACGCATAAATTGTGTAAAAATTCTAGTTGGTTAAAAGTCGACACGGTCATCCACGTGGCCCCATCAGGATTACTCCCTGCTGCCAGTAGGGGGAGCCACTGTATAAACATTATGCGTTAGAACAAACCGATAATAACAGTCTTTTTATTTCCTCTTAAAGTTTGACAAATTCAAAAAACTAAAATTCTGAGTCATCATAATTCCACCACAATATTTTTTATACGTTTTTGCTCAGTTTTCGATGAAAAAGATCACATAAAGTGGAAAAAAAAAAAAAAACAATCTAAATCTTGGGATCAACATTCCTGTTTGCAGAATGTTGTAAAAATCTGACCTGAGAATTAGATCATGTGACCGCGCTCACGTATCAGCTGTATGTGGGTCATGTGATCCCATCAGGAGGATTATTAGGGAATAATTTGAAGGATTTCTGAGGATATAATTCAGCATGTTAGGATCATAATTGATGGAAGATTCCACTTTCATCTGGGAAGATTCAGCTGGATTAGCGGTCACCACGGTGACAGCTGGACTGAGCTGCCTTATTTCTGAGCCTTATTAGGCTGCATCTTCTTTATTTCTTATTTTCATCTGCAATCTGCTGCAGAAAACACGAACAAACAGTACTGAAGAGACGACGTCTGCCAATAGAGACTTTATGGTTTTAAAAGCATCTGCATGATTTTGTAGCCATGGCGGCTAATTCTCCAGTAACATTAGTGACACTGGTTGTTACATTAGAGTGTTAGTGGATATTTGTTGATGAGATGATGATGATTTTATTTCCTCACACTGTAATCTGAGGTGAATAATCAACATGATGAAGGGAAGGAGGGGAGGTTGTAGCAGCTGTGGAGTGAAGACGGAGTGATGTTTGCCAGATTAACGTCAGAAATCTTCTCTGATGAGTAATTGGGGTCATGACGACGTTTTATGAAAACATCACAGCTTCTCAAAAAAAAAACACTGAAGGAGAGCGACTCCATCCAATCCCCCGCTTTATTTTTGTAGGAAAAACAAGGAAAAAAGGAAAAGAAAGGATGATTAATGTTATTGGATTATTTACATTGCCCTCTACATGATTGAGCCACAGAAATGAAATTAAAATGTGTGTTGAATTGGATTTTCCAGGAAAGTCCTGTAAAAACCACGACGGTAATAAGGAATAACTAATTCTCCCAAAGTCGATTAAACACCATCTCATCCCGCAGAACAAATAAGATGTGGATTAGACAACTGTGGCTACATTAAGAGGCAGATTAAAGGGTTTTATCCATTATTGTGATTATTGTTCTGCGTGTTCTGCTTCTGAGGGCTTAACGCTGCTGTTAGCTCACAAAACGAGCCATTAGAAACGAGAATACAAACCTGCGCAAATGTTATTATTCTCCAGTCAGTGTAATATTCAAATCGTCTGCCTGGAAAAGAAGGTTCAGAAGCGGATCATCACAGATCATAAACACAAAAGAGCTGATAAAGTTTAAGAATCATCTGACAAACACACCACAACTACGATACCGTGGTATAGAAAGGTCAGAGTCAAAGGTCAGGTTAAGGTATTGTTTTGCTTAGGCTCATTTCTGGCCCTTAGCACCCATTAGCTGAGAGCTAGCATCAGCTAACTGTGAGCAGTCACTCAGTCACTCTTTAACATTAACTTATTGTGGGTGTTATTTCGGGTTAGCAAATATAAAAATATTTTGCTAGCTGTAGCTAATCTGTCATCCTTGTTGGATGTATTATGAAGTATCTGTGGTGCCTTGAGACTATTTAGATCTAATTTTTAGAATTTAACAGCAAATTTTTCTAGGAAAGCCTTTGTGGTCACTAAGAGTCAAAACTAGGAGACAAAAATGTTTCGTATCATCTGTCTGCTGTGAAACTCTTTAAAGGAAACTCTTCTGCAGTGTTTATTGCAGTAAAAGCAATAGTTGAACTGAAAGTATTGCGGTATTTGTTCGTGCCCGCGGTCGTGCTGACCTCAACGGAGGATTAGCTGTTTGGACTTCTTTCATTTTTCAATTTATTTTAAACAATGGCTTCAGATTAGCTGTCAGAGTCAGAGTGCATCAAATAAAGAAAATTGCATTAAATTATCCCATTAATATTATTATATTCGCTGCTCCGTACCAGCATTATATAATGAAACAACGTGGTTTTTATCCTGTCCCAGGAAGCAGCCATGCTAGTAAATGAAAATTGGATTGTTATAATGCAGCCTTCCAAATGAAAAACCACAGCCAGGATGAAGGAAATCATGTCTTTAATGCTCCGACTCTTCATCCCAGCATACACACAAATAGTTTAAATACACACCCCGAGTATTTTTACACATTTTGGACTGCGTGTCCTTTTATGTAACACAACTCGTTTGCATGTTGCTTCAGTAAAATAAAGTTAGTTTCATTTTCACATATAGCATTAAAAAATTCTATGGCTTTAATGTTAAAATAGTTATTTTACAACTACTTTTAAACAACTATTTATCATTTTTGCACAATCTAATCTGATTGAATGGAATCTAATCCTAAAAACTTCTACCTCCTTTCTTGTGTGATGGTGTGTTCGATGTCTTGCTGACGTTGTGTTGATTGTCGTATTTATGGCAAATATCTGAGTATTGTACCTGTACTACTGCTGTTTTGCTTTTTTTTAAAGCTGTTAATTTTATTGTTTTTCCTTTCACGTGATTACCAGTCAAATCACTTAATGCATTGTGATTGAGGACACTCGCTGCCTTTAGCCAAATGACTGTTGATATTTGCTTTTAATTTAAGACAAGACTCATTAACATGCTGCCAGATTAACTGCTGCAAGCTGAGGTTATCTGCTCTTAATGCTGCTGCACTCACATAATCCCTGCTAACTTGGATTGTGGCTACAATGAGATCAGCGGCCAATAGGACCACCCCCACGGAAGCAACAATCGCAGAGCTGCGGACCCTGAACGCACCGCAGGGCCCAGACTGTGATCAGACACCTCTCAGGTGTTCTCAGACTCGACCAAGGTGATTAAGACGAGGGTCGCTGGGCGAAAGTGATGAAGGTGGCATCAGCGGGGTAAATCCCGCCCTCTGCCTGAATCAATAAAGCACACTGGATTATTATGATTGTTACTGTGATTATTCTGGTCTGGCGGGGAGTCGGCGGAGGGCAAATCTGCTGAGGAGGAGCAGCGACGTGCAGATAAATCTTTTTCAGATGTGGATTATTGAATATTTGTAGCCTGCAGACACGGAACCATATGTTTCAGCATAATCGTCAAACCTTCAGTAGCACAAAGACTGGTTCACTTTGCTCTTTTCACCCCCCAGTTTTTGCTCAGGCCCTGGTTCTGGTCCTGGTTCCTGGGCCTGGTTCCTGGGCCTGGTTCCTGGTCCTGGTCCTGATTCCTGGGCCTGGTCCAGGTTCCTGGTCCTGGTTCCTGGTCCTGGTCCTGGTCCTGGTACTGGTCCCAGTCCCGGTCCTGATCCTGATCCTGGTCCTGGTCCTGGTCCTGGTCCTGGTTCCTGGTTCCTGGTCCTGGTCCTGGTTCTGGTTCTGGTTCCTGGGTCCTGGGTCCTGGGTCCTGGGTCCTGGGTCCTGGGTCCTGGTCCTGGTTCCTGGTTCCTGGTACTGGTTCCTGGGTCCTGGTTCCTGGTCAGTCATTTTCAGCAGATGACAACGCGCTGATGCATTTGTTGTAAATCAGTCATCAGCATTGGGGAGAACCTGGCGAGACCTCAGTGGAGCCGTGAAGCTTTAGGGACCTTCAGGTCATCTTCGTCACACCTCCTGCTGTTCTCTGCGTTTTAATAAAACGCTCTGAGGTTCTTTAGGTCGCAGACACGGCGAGAAAGTGGCAATTCACTTTTGATGATTTTTGTAATTTAATATTTGAGAGTTTATAAACCGATTGTCCGCTGATTGTCTCCTCCAATCTGTTCTTAGCCTCGTTGTGCTAATCCAGATACATGCAAACACACATGCACAAACACACGCACGCACACACACATGCACACACGCATGCACACACACACAAAGAGCTGAGGTGAAGGTGACCATATTTGTTCTCTAAAAAGTTACTCTGATGATTCAGAAGAAGATGGTGTAATGTTGACGATGAAGATGACGCCGCCGCCGCCGATGATGATGATGATGATGATGATGATGATGATGATGATGACGAGGAGGACGAGGAGGAGGAGGACTGACAGGTTGTTGCTCCTCCATCTTGGAATTCCCACCATTATTGATTTGTTGTCCTGGTGTGGGTGACAGCTGAAGAGGAGGAGCTGAAAGAAAAAGGAGTGACAGATGGAGGGGAGAAAGAGGAGTGGAGATGGAAGGACCAGGATGAAGGAGGGTAATGAAATCAACACACTGATACAGGAAAGTTCAGTTCAAGTCAAAATGTGAACTCTTTTTAGTTTAGTCATTAAGAATTGGCTGATGATAGCTTCACTGCTAGCAGTTAGCTCTGCTGCTTCATGAGCAGCTAATCATTATTTTGTTGTTATTATTGTCCTTTTTGATTTGACCTCAGCTCAAATCATTCTAAATAAATTCAACCTCAGATTCTGAAGGTATCGATCACTTTCCTGTTGTTGAGCAACATGGCGCCCGCTCTCGGCGGCAAATCAGTGTCACGGGGTAAGGGCCGGGGGGGGGGGGAGCAGGGTCATCGAGGGTGTCAGGGTCAGAGCTGGGTTCAAAGGTCAGGAGCGGAAGGCCAGGAAAGTGTCCACATCTGTTGATGGAACTGAAAACGAGAGAGGAGGCTGCAGACTGGTGTCGCCCCGGGAAACACCAGCCTCACCGGTTGTGACATCAGCGCAGCGCGTCGGGGTGAACGCGGCACGTGCTCGGCCCGGCGGGCGGGCGGCCCGGCGGCGCTCGCTCCAGACGTCTCTGCACTGCATTAAAGTTTTAATCATTAGCCATTAGCGCTAATGGCAGCAGACAGCTTTCTCTGCTGTTGTTTGTCTGGCGTGGCCGACTGCACTTTAAGGCCTGAGATTACAAAATGTAAATGAAGGGGGGGCCGGGGGGGGGCACATAAGAGTATATGCTCCAGACTTCCAGACAGTCTAATTTAAAAACTGTAATCCCGACCCAGGAGTTGTTTACAGCGCTGAATTAGGTTAATCTATCAGGCCTATTTGCATAAATGTGCATTTATGAATAATTAGTGGGCCACAGGCTGAAGGTGGAGACTGGTGCTGCTGCTGGTGGGGGGGTGGGGGGGGGGGGGCGGACGCGTGGCCAGACTATTGTTGCCGTTGACACCAGTCAACAATAGGAAGGAGAAAACAATGAGCAACAAGAAGCGTCTGCTATCGCTTACAGGCCGCTGAGCCCTGCACGCAACAGCGCACGTCTTTAATTTCATTACAGCTGCTGCTGTAATTGGACTCATTAATGGTTTAACTGGAGAAGCAGCTGGAAGGTGGGAGTTTAAACTGGACCAATCAGATTACAGGTTTACATTTGCTGATTTACAACAATGACATGTTACTTTACCAAAGCTGTTTTACCAAAATTAGCATAATTTTCCCGCCATCTAATCTGACTTTTAGAATGACTGTTTTAATACAGAAATTCCGTTTCTTCTCGTTGTTATTACATTTTTTTTGCACTATACATGCAGTTACAACACTGATGATGTGTCCCAGCGGACGTTTGAAAGTATTATACGTGTTCTTCTCCTCTTCTTTTCCTGGTTTTAGTTCCATTTCCTAAAAGTCAGCCAGACTGACGGGGATGCGGCAGCCTCAGCTGCACGTGTGCCGTGTTGCTGTGAGAGTTACCGCCTGTTTTCAGTTTGGGCGTCTGCTGATCTTTATGTCAAACGTCTGTAATTCCCCAGGCGCTCGTCACACGCGCTCTCGGGGGAGACACGCCCCCTCTTTTCACGCAGCACGTGCAGACAGAGGCCTCCACGCCGGCGTGAGCAGCACGCTGCTCGCCTCTCCGGACGCCAAATCCTGCCAGCGGCAACAGTTGCTGGCGGGCTGCTCCAGCTCCAGCACGCCGTCTGCGGTTTTCTAGCTGTGCTCCATCTGAACAGGCAGTAAATTAATTACAAACATGAGAAATGAAACAATCAAGTCATGAAGGATGAAGATAAAACTCTGGACGAGGATAAAAAGCTCAAGAATAAAAGACCTTAATCTGAAGATTATTCAACCCCTCATAATCAATAAATCTCCTTCTTCATATAATGGTAATCCACAGTGTTTTAAAATTTTAACATAAGTTTCTGTGGACACACACTCACTCACACACACACACACACTCACACACAATACACGCACACACATGCACAGCTTAATCCAACCTCAGCACCTTCTTTTCAGCTTACATGAGTCAAACTGGTGTTCTGATTTTTTGAAAACCTTTATAACCTTTATAATCTGCACAAACTCCAAAACTGTCTCATAATTTATTCTGTGTTTGTGTTTGTGTTTGTGTGTGTGTGAGTGTGTGTGTGTGTGTGTGTGTGTGTGTGTGTGTGTGTGTGTGTGTGTGTGTGTGTGTGTGTGTGTGTGTGTGTGTGTGTGTGTGTGTGTGTGTGTGTGTTCTGAGGAGTTGATGAGAAGTAACGGTGTGTTTGAGGGTTTACGTTTGGTTTAAATGTTCATGGTGCAGTCAGGTTTAGGTCAGGGGTCAAGGTTGGGGTTAGGGTTAGGGTTAGGTATTTAGTTGTGATGGTTTGGTAAGCGGCTGGAGAATGTGTTAGAAGTATGAAGGTCCACATAAAAATAGATTTAAAAAAAAGGGTATGAGTGTACATTAAATAAGTTAAATGGAATTTTTAATGGCACATTTTGTAATGTTGCCTGTAGAATAATGACAAATATAATTCTTTTATAAAAAGGGTTGAGTGAAATGATGATGAAAATAAAGAAAAATAAAATAAATTTAAGATGAAACCAATTCCTGCAAGTGGTTTGATCACATTTTAGAGCTCACTCATCTCTTTTGGTTTACATTTTGTCATGTAAGTTTTGCTTTAAAATGTTTGTAAAATAGAATTGTAAATTGTAATTTTTTTTCTATACAGATAGAGAAATATATCAAAAACTGTTTAAAATAAAACAATCTTACATATGAAAACATGTTTATATATAGAATAATTGCAATAACACGTTCTCAGGTGTCGATTTTTCAGTATTTGTTCATGTGGAAAATTGTAGTGAAGGTCCTGAATAATAATAATACTCTTAACGTAATAATTTAGGAATTATATTTAAAGTAATACAAAACACACACGCACGCACACACACACACACACACACACACACACACACACACACACACACACACACACACAC